>OW203762.1:18003595-18219522 GCA_934045905.1 Leuctra nigra
AAAAAAGAATAAAATTACCAACATCTAGGTCGTTCAATTTACTTATTTCATACTGGTCTTATTTACTTTTCATGCAGTTCGCAAATCTTTGCCAGTACTTGTAGTAGTTGCTCCAAAGGGATTTACATACAAACACGAAAGTAACATTTCATTTAATTTGATTCTTTATACATAACCACAGTCAAATTGAATGTAGATACCCGTCAACTCAAATGAATTCCACTATTAAAGTCTAACTTCAAAGTTCATCCCTTGTGCGCATGAGCTATGAATCTACCCAGAATGCTGTGTTCCGTTGAATTTACTACCCGGCTTACGTCAGGATATCCCGTTGCTGTGGTGGTACGCCTGAGGACATGATCTCGACTCATTGCTTCCACTCATTAACTCGGTGCTACCAACACCAGAACATACATCTGATCTCCTATTGGTCCACGGGCTATCTTGATAAGAGAGAAGCAACCTATTAGGATGGAGCATCGGAATTAAGAGACAGAAGCAAATCTAAGGAGCTCCAACTTCAAGTATGATAGGCTAGGGAGTCATAGGCTATATTGCAATCTCTTGAATCTCGGAATGTGTAATTTGTATGGTTCTTTGGGTTTGAAGTGAGCAAGTCAAAGGTTACGTAACAGTATTAACAACCATTATTACGCCTTCAAATTAGACTTACTTAGCCAATGAGGTTATCAATAGTTTCAATATAATATATAACATTAAAATGATACCTAAGTATTCATGAAACTTGTGGTTGGTTTATATCTAAATATAGATTTTTTTTTGTTAAAATATTTAAGCTTTCAGAAAAAGGAAATACGAAAGAGGAGACTATTAAGATAATAAACAAAGCAGAGGACTATCAAAAAATTAATACATTTTGAGACTTTATGTAGGTGATGACATACTAGATGATTCCACACTTTGTAGAGACGATCTCTCTCTATACGTCAAGCAGATCTCATTACACTATCTCATCTAATGAAACTTTCGCTGTGTCTTTCCTTGTAAGTTTTTGCTTGGACTGTCCAGTGAAAACCGTCCATTCAATTGATCTGAAGTTTTGTACACACATTAATGCAATGCGAGCGGGCACGTGTACAGTTTTTAGACAAGATCCTGTCATTGGTTGAAAATGTATGCTGGAACCATTTGGTAATTGGTACTAACATATTAGGTGCTTTTGATAATTTTCATACAAATTGGTCAAAAACTTGAAAAAATGTGTTTTCTTAATTATTCCATGATATTGTGTCGTCACTGTGCTAATGATTTTCTTCAAGTCACTTTCTCATGAATGAAACAATGAAACAAAATTCTTCTATTCACTCATCAACGAGCTTTCAACATCTTCCTAAAACTCTACTTCAGACCAAAACCACCTGTCAATCTTCATTTATAACTCGTTACAACTCTAAAATATTTTAACAAAAAACCTTATTGTTTTCCTTAAACGAAACATATTATCAATTTACTGAACTTTGCATTGACGCGAAACTTTCCAAGTGCGAATTGACTCGAGAGCGCGCGAGGGCGAAGGGGCGGGGGGGAGGGGGCTCCCTCGGCAGACGCCAGGCGCTACTAGAGCTCGGCAAATAATTCTCACTGTGCGGCTCTTTTGTGTAAGTTGATCATCGAACAAAGCGGCTCCAGACTTCAGAGCTAATCTCTGTTCCACACAGCTTGAGAGGCTGTCTTGATTGACATTTAACTGGGGAATTAACGTGAGCGTCAACAATTGCCATATTATTAAATCGCGAGAGCGACGTTTAGATTCAAGTCTGACCTGGAAATACAGACTTATTTCATTTTCGTTTGAAGATTTCCTAGAAATTACACAACTCATTTCCATTTATAAAAGCTGAACAAATTGACTCAGGAAATAAATCTAGAAACTTTCCGGGTTCGATTTCCTCGGCTATCTTTCTCGACTGAGGTTTTTCGTTGTTCAATTTTCACTAGAATAATAGACCACGTGACTTCATCCCACCGTCCATCCTAAACTCTTCTACATCATTATCATTTTCCTATCACCATCAGTTGATTATGTAATCATGCATCTATCACTATTAGCCTATATGCACAGCAATGCGACGTTAAACACCATTATGATATTATATAGCACGAATATTTTTATTTCAAAGCTTTTTCTAATAGCTAGCTTCCATCCAAAAACAATAGCTTATCTACACAAATAATTGATTTAGTAATAATAATAATAGAATAATATGATATTGGCTAAAGAGTAATGGTATGTTTTATTCAAACATAAACAACACGGTATAATATGATGTGTAAAGGATTTTGCTCCACCAAAATTACGCTAAGTTTGTCTATTATGTGAAAAAAATACAAAAAAAAAATAAAAAAAATCAAGCGATGAGCGGGTTTTGGACTCGTCTTTGTTTATAAGGAAAATAATCCAAAAGTAAAACTAAAAAACGGTATATTATGTGGATCCATCTACACCGTCAACAATTTGCCAATCTCAAATGTATTCATTGAGTAATACAGCTGCAGTTCTTGCTCTGACCCAAAGTGTAATAATCTCTCTCTGACCTTATGAATGAAAAACAGAATGCTCTTTCAAATCATGCCAGAGAGCCCCACCGACTACTGCGGACACGTAACAACGCATATTCAGATGATCCTGCTCTGTCTCTCATACAGTCGAGGCCAACAGTTATGTCGCGCTATAAAATCGCATGTGAGCGATCTCAATGAGGCTTATGAGAGTCGAGTGACGTCTGTTTCCAGCTCGAAGTGGCTTCGTTACAACGCCGCGTTCACTTTGCTACTCGCCGTGCGGCAGCTTCAGAGCTCAAACAGCTTACACCACGTTTAGTACTTTGAGGAATAATTGCGAGGGTAATTGTGTAGTAAACGCAGTCATGCCGATAGTCACATTACTTCTGTACAACAACAGATGAACAATCAAATCAAATGTAGTTGATTAAAACACTGTATGCTGTTAAACTCAGTCTAAAGTGTCCTTTAAATCCGTACTTTCATTTTACTTGAATTTTTATTAAACTGAGCCACAAAATGAAACTCGTTGAATATAACCGTAGAATTATTGGTTTTAATAAGAACAGATATTGTGTACTTATTATGCAAGGCTGTTATTTTTAGTGTACGCTGTTTTCCCCCAGGTTAATGGCGTCAGAAGAATGGTTTTGGTGTTGATAGAGCAATGATGACGAATAATAGGTAAGGTTAAGGTGGGTAGGATGTGGTTGTGGCCTATTAGTATGGATCCTTCCCATCATGTGTCTCTCGACATACGGAAACCACAGGTATAACTTAAGTCATGAAGCTGTGGGAATCGAACCTTTGACCTCCGGAGTACAGTCCACAACGTTTCTGTTTGAGCCAACGTGCTACGTTGCCAGATCTGTGCGGAAGTTTAGAAATTTGTCAAGCATGTAGTGCTATTTAAAATATGTAAGAATTGAGTAGGCACAGATCAAGATCTGTCACTGTACCATATTATTTAACATTCCAATCATGTGTACGTAAATATCGTAGAGTGTATGTTACAGCCTCGGGTACAGCCTCTTTAGTTCAACATTTTTAGAATCAATTCAGTTATCATGTTTTGCAACAGACTACCTCAATCTTATAACAAAATACCATCTCAGTATCAATTCTTATGTAGAATCTGCGAAACAAGCACCTACATTCATCTCTCCCCTGTAAACTAAATCTGCATTTCTCTCCCAGCAATCCCCTTGCGATCAGACGACTCGTGTTTTTATTGTAAAACGCCAAATGCTCGAGTCACAGCTCGCTGGAGATTATATGCATGTGATTTCCCTATCGAAGAAGAGATTATGAATTAGCATAGCCTTGGCGCTAGGCAAGAGTCAAGAGAGCGAAGTGAAGAAGCTTAGAACTTTGAATTTCAATCTGAAAACTCAAAGTATCGTGTCTTAGGACACACGTGCTCTTGCGGGGAAGCTTTCGCGGGATTTACTTTTGCTCCAGAGGAAAACTGATTCTTTTTGCGGGGAAGAGTTCTTCAGGAAAATGACTTACGAGGTTCTGATTACAGCTATGAAGTTTGTTCGACAACGTGAATATATACTCGTGAACAAACTTACAACATGAATACATTGGTGAACAAACAAGTGTTACGTTGTCGTTGTCTTGAGAATATAATCCGTGTAAGCTGCAAGGGAATCATGGAAAATGGAAGCTCTTACCTCGATCTTCAAAATAATTGTTACACAAAAGTAAGGACTTACTTTAATAATTCTCATAATGTAATTATATTTAAATCAGCATTCGTGTTTAGTGTATAGTTTGTCAGTTCCAGGAATGCAAGTGTTTCTATTTTTCTGACTCCATCTAATTTTAAATCAAAACAACTCCTCTAAATGAGAAATCATTTTCAACTCGGAAGTTATTATAATGATGTAAATAGAGTTATTATCTGTACCTCATAGATGAAAGTAAATTTCCATGAGTCTGGATGTGAGCTCAAAAATCAGTAATTCTATTTTCTTACAATCATTTTTGTAATGGGACATGAGCCATTCTGTATGAGATTACTTCAATAAAACTGCATTTGCTGGCATCAGTCAATGGAAATTGATAGAGCTTGATTACATCAATCCAAAAGTGTGCAACGCAAAATCAAGAAAATTGACTTGAGGCCTTCTACTTCTGAGATACAAATATCAATTATCTAATTGAGATACCTAAATCAATGAGTACATATACTTAGAATTTGTATATCAACTTTAGCAACACTATTAACAAATCTATAGTACCTAGCTAAGCAATTTTTGCTCTCATGAGTTGCATAAAAAATTATAATCTCACAAAACTTCGAGAAAACTAATGTCATTATCCATTTGTGCCTCAAATTTCGTCTATTTATTATAATCGTTTATGTGCAACCTTAACTTCAATAAAGGGACCAAATTCGTTCTTCAATCAGTAAAAAAATCTTAGTTTCTGTCTTGGTCCTGTCAGAAATGAGTAAAAGTCAAGTCCTTGTATTGCGTGCGTCCTGATAGCGCCCCTGCTGACGATTATAAGGCTGTGAAGCGAACCGTAGACTTGGCGTTGTGCCAACACAATCCCCCAGACAATTGAAAAGTACGACTGATCTGGCTGGAATTGGCTGCAACTCCATTATCCACTACTTTATTTACGATTTCAATGAAACTCGAATATAGTTCGATTTAATAACGGCAGAGAGCACGCTAGCCGCGAGGTTCCGTGAGGTTTCGCAAAGTGCCATCGCTACAGAATAAAGCATCTTGAAAATTACAATCCTTAGCGTAAGTATTCTAAATTGGAAATTTAATTCCAGATTCGTTCGAAGAAACTGGAACATTAAAATTGTGTTACTGTTTATTTCAATCTCGCGGGTTTATAAATAAACTTTTTGCAGTTGCTATATAGTATGAAGCCATTGAGTGTATCTGTATAGTGATTTAAAAATAACCGATTTGAGAAGATTTGAATGCATTTCAGTGGAATAGAAAACAGGAAAATAACAACGACTTTACTATCTCCTACAATCCACTATCTCCTATTCTACTATCTTATACGACTATTCAGTATTCAGAGTATATTACGGCATAAGTACACATAATTACACTTTAATTGTTTCTTCAATGCAACATTTTAGACGTTCATTCCATCATATCTACAGTCCCACTGAACTCGCATCTATAGTGGAGCCGAGTATCAACATGGCATTTTCGGTCTACTGTATCTTAACATTTGGAAAATCTCACATTGTTGTCAATATTTCATTCCCCTTCAAATATCTTTATTTATACGCTGCATCCACCAATAATCTGGCAGGAAGATACAGAAGACTTATTGTGACTTCATTTCTTGATCCTGGAAGCACTGTAGTTGATCTCTCATCTCTGCCACCAGGTGCGCTAATATCGGCTGTAGCTAATGCCTAATAACAGACTTTCCTTCTTGATCCTGGCAACACTGTAGTTGATCACTCATCTCTGCCACCAGGTGCGCTAATATCGGCTGTAGCTAATGCCTAATAACTGACTTTCCTTCTTGATCCTGGCAACACTGTAGTTGATCTCTCATCTCTGCCACCAGGTGCGCTAATATCGGCTGTAGCTAATGCCTAATAACTGACTTTCCTTCTTGATCCTGGCAACACTGTAGTTGATCTCTCATCTCTACCACCAGGGGCGCTAATATCGGCTGTAGCTAATGCCTAATAACTGACTTTCCTTCTTGATCCTGGCAACACTGTAGTTGATCTCTCGGCCAGTAATAAACTGGTCCCCATCTCTGCCACCAGGCGCGCTAATGTCGGCTGTTTACCCGATGGAAACAAACTAACTCATCAAATCGTATGACGGTGCGCGGGTGCTTGTGGGTAGAATATGCAAATCGCTCGTGTATTAATAAATCAATTGCGTTTGTATCACTTCATATGTTACAGATTACGCGGCATGTGGTTGCAGCCTATGTGACGTAGATGATGAAATGTCGGCGTCGATTGCAATTAATATAACTGAAATGTTACCAAACAAAACTCAAAGGATTGTGATAATTATGTATGTTATTTACCAAATAATGTTTTGTCCATTCTCTAATCTGCGCGAAGAAGCCGGTTTTGGACACTTGATTTATTTTATCAATAAATCACCTTTCTATATTTATGTAATAACAACACCTGTTAAAATGTATACTCAAACTAATAAAAATTGGTACTCGAAATGAAAAAGATTGGAAACCTGGTAGGTTCCTTGACAATCGATCCTTCTAATTATCGATGAAATAAGAGCTCGCCTAAGGTCGATGATGCGTTAACACAGCCTTCATGGGATCAGAGATAGGATGATGCCATCAAACCTTAATCAGCCAATCCTGTTCTTTTCGAGTACCTATTTTTATTGGTTTGAGTGTACATATTATACCACGTGGACAACGATGGTTGTTTCTAAGCGAACACTTTAGGGTTAAAATTAAATTACTCCACGTGTGGATCAATTCCAACAATTTCATTAATTCAAAATTAGTTTAAAAAAACGTCTACATCTTTCTTGCACATTTGAAACAAATCGTAATAGTTATAATAATACTTTATAGCGTTGCATGAACTAGAACGACTTTATTGGAAAATTATACGAATTGCATAGTGCAAGATTACTTCTGAAGTTTCATTATTTATGGAGCAAGTTAGCTCAGGCAGTGACGCTCTGAGCTTTCAAGATTAGATTCCGGCTACCATCCGTCCAGACTGAGTTTTTTTTCATGATTTCGCTCAGTCGAGATGAAAATTCTGACAGCTTGCGGTCTCCTTCAAATAACCAACAACCGCCTTTTCCCACCCGCAGGCATATTCTTAATCATCATACCTACAATTAATCAACCGAAGCCAGTTGCCTTGTTGCAGAACAGACATTGCAAAATAGTTTGATTGAATCGGTGACTTTGCTACCAAATCATTTTGTAAAACCCAAACACAGAACTCAATGAATATTTATGTAATTTTTAAAAACAATAATTTAAAATAACAACATATTTTTTTGGAAAATTGCACTATTTTCACACTAAAAAATTCAAATTTTCATTCAATAATATAAAATTAAAATTGAAAATCAGTGTAAATTTTGGTAGGAAAATGCCATTCCGGCGAGTGATGTCATTTATATCAACCAACAATGATGTTGCCATGGTTACAATAAAATCGCCGTGATAGCGTTTTCCCGCCAGAATTTACACTGATTTTTAATTTCATACTTATGAATGAAAAGTTACACTTTTGAGATGGAAAATAGTGTGTTTTACCAACAAATGTGTTGTTATTTTGAAATATTGTATTTAAACCGCATTAAAAAACTTTTAATATTCCCTATTAACTTCATAATTTATAATTGCTTTGATTAAAATACGACAACACAATCTTAAAACTCTATAAATATCAAGAGAGTTGTATTATTCTGCAAGCTCATTTGGAGCCAGGCAGAGATGTTCCTAAACCAGCCATCGATACTTTTCCACGACTTCTGCAACGTCGAGCAAAGATCCACTAGATACGCGACTATTTATAGTCGGCTGAATGACATGCAAAACAGCAGCCGGTTTAATTCGGCATCTGATTAAGACGAAGATAGCGCCGCGATAGCAACTATACGGAGAATATTAATAATAATGCATGGAATTGGGTTGACTCGGTTTTAATGGAAACGCGTGATCGAGTGCATGTCATAACTACATTCCCAAGCTGAAGATTGGTTCGAATATTCGAATGTTTTAAGTGTATTTCCTTCTTTCCGTTGCTTCTGTTCGTGATTTGGTTAACGATATTTTAGAACGACCGTTTAAGGGTTAGATAATGTAATTTTGCAATCAGCGATTCTCTAAATATGAAACTATCTAGACTTAATATAGTGTCCCTATGTTTGATAAGGAACAAAGATATTAATCTTGATGTGGAGAACTATCAAGCAAATTTGAAAACTTACGTCACATTTTTTGAAACTTATCTCAAACTAGTTGCGTCGGGTTTCTTGAAGCAAATTTTGCTTGAGAACTTTCACAAAACTAAATTGTAGTCAAAGTACATAACGAAATACAGATAAATAATCTTTATTTTATTGAATTGTTATTTAGTTTGTAATTGTTTTTATTTGTGCACTATTTACATAGATAATTTCTGATTTAAAACGGATATTCTATTTTGTGCTCTACTTATCGCTCACGGTTGTATGGAAGATCACATGGTTGTAGGGAAGACCATTGTATGTTATGATAATTAATATAAAACAATGAATACCGCCATTTTTGTTAATGTACAAATGTTAATGTTGACAAAATAAAGATACTTGGACTTGAACTTGAACTTAAACTATAGGCAAAAAATATTTAAATTCCTGATAACGTTGCAAATAATAGACCATTCATAGCTTGCACGAACTTTTTTGTTTTATATCAGCAATGATATAATGATATTATTGAGTTTTCCACCTGAGGACGGACATTACGTTGGCACGTTGACGGGCCAGATTATAACTTTATTGAGGTAAATCGATATATTGAGGTATATTATATATATGTATACATACATATATATGTATGTATATTATATTATAATATTGTATATATTGGTATTGAGGTATTTTTGTAATGTTAGTGATTCCTCTTCGTACTAAAGATATCTCCGGAGTCTATACAATTTCCCAGGTAGCCAAGCCAGTAACTATAAAATATCGTCAAAAAGCAGAGAATCACAGCTATTCTGCGTGCCATTATTATGGCGGCAGGCAACAATGAGATGACATCACATGCAACCTATGAATAGTCACACTTCAATATTGAAGACTTAATTTTTTTACAGTGGACTTTCTTCTTGCTGGTCATTTCACAACCTCCCAAAAAACTTACGATGTACTTCGTCCACATTGGTTGATGGCTATATTGCAATATCGATGAAAACATTTATGACGTATTTTGTTTTATGCAGTTTCGTCTTACCTTTAACTGCCGTGACTAGCGCCAAGATGGCGGCGCACATGGCGCCAAGTGTTTGCTCCAATCGCATCACTCGCTAGTGCTGCTCCAAGCGGTGTCGGAAGCAAGCATCACTCGAGCAAATACCATTCTGAAACAGACAATTCAAAAACACACGTTACTCAGATGGCTTTAGTAGCACAGTCTTAAAGATCTTCATTCAATGCCATCAACCTGAAAGACATTCCAACTTTTCTTATTGATTAACTAACCGTATGCTATAGTGGATATTCTAGGTACTTCATTGGTTGTTGCTATAGCAATAGTCCGTGACTATTGTCAAAGCATTGAAAACCTGTTATTCATCTACTTTGATGGATTTCTGGAATGAAGGTATGATTTGGTAATAGAGATTTTGATAAATATCCTGAATGAAAGCCATGATAACTTATGAAATGTTCGTAGTCATTCTTCGTCAGTCCGCATAAGTGATACATTCCGGGCTCAATTCTTTGTTCAGTGTGTATTTATCAATTCATGAATACTTTCTATTTTAATTGATCTAATTTTAAAAAGCTAGATCTTCATTATAGCTTTAAAATGACACGACTTACTTAGTTGATAAGAGAACAAAGGGGATGCAACTTTCGTAATTTATCTCAAAAACTAGACACGAGAAGTGTTTAATTTTTCTTTGCATTATGTATGGCATGATTATCAATAAGTGCACAAAAAAGAATTAAGTTCTGATACAATGCCTGAACCACGTTAGTATTCTACTGCACACTCAGAAGACGGGTAAGTGGATAGTCTTCTTTGCCCCCCCCCCCCCCCCCCCAATGTTCAGCCTGCGCAGCATGTTATGTGACGTAATGCAGTGACCCAAAGAGCTTTGTCCGACAACAAAAATACCCTCGCTGGGGTTAACCAGGTCAGAATATAGCAGGATTTAGACCACACACAAAAAAACAAAATATGAAAATATGAAGCTTGCTAGCAATAAGCTCGGTTTGCAAATAGCTCCGGATTGTAATGGACTTTAAGCTGGGTGCAAAGATTGTATTGACACAGTATTTTAACACATGAACACAACAAAGCCGGGACTATTTCCGTAAAGCCGAGCTTTCCCCCTCACTCCCCACCCCCACCCAAACCCCCTACACATACACCAAGCTGTTGTCGAAGGGGGTTCAAGCTTTGTCATATTCAAAACTCGATAAAGCTCCAAAGTTTCCATTCATTCAATAGTTGTCGTGCGATGTGTTGCCTAAAACCTAAACAATGTCAGCGTGGGCAAGCGGCCGTGCCGTCGCTTTCACTTCTTTGTTCGAGAAACTGAAGGGAAATGTGCATATAAGTGTTTACTTTTCACAAGGCAAGGAGGTCGATGTCTCGCCAAATTCAGCTACATATGTCGGGGAAAATGATCTAATATTATTTGAATAAAAATTGTTATTTTCGTAGAAACTAAAAGTTGTTTGACGTAAATCCTGGTTATTTTGTATAAGCTATTAAAGATGACACAATAAACGCGATTCGTCGCGAATTCGCGAATTCAAATGATGTGACTTTATGCTGCGTGATTGTGTTGTTTTAATTCGCGTAATCATGGCGTTACGACACGATTTCGCGTTCATGACCTGCTTAAGATTTTCAGTATTTTCTAAATAAAATCAAACAGAAAAGAGAATTTTAATGAGACTCCATAAAAGCTCTCACAACATACAGATATTCCTCCGTTGGTAAAGAAAAAGTTTGTGTCATACCTGCAATTCAATAACTAAATGTTATTTCAATCGTGAAAGGTATTCTTTTGAGAGACTCAGATTTTTAAACCATTTCAAAACTTCTCTTGATAATTTCAGTTAAACTTGTCTACAAAAACCGCAGCTCAACTGTGTAATATTCAAGTAAACATCGTTCATTAGAGTTATTGAATAACCATCTGGTCTGCTGACCTACATTCCATTGACAGGTCTACACGTCATCGAACAAGAAGCTGCGGCCATCTCCGTTTGATTGATGGGCGAAGTCTTCTCTCTTTCTCAACCTCGAAGACACTCCTCGAGACATCCATCTCGTTTAATTAACCTCCCCCTCCCCTCCTCCCTTAACTCAAGGCAATACGTCACTCATACAGACACCTAGCGAGTGTGTACATTGTGTGCAGGAAAAGCGAGCTTTGCAGGCTGGCAACAAGTTTCAGCTCCACAGATTGGTCTTAAATTTGGATTTTGGAACGAAATGAGCATCACTTGCATTTTACATATAAAGGAATTTTAATGTCTCGGAATAGAATATTAGGTATTTTAGGCACAGAGTAAAATGTTCTAAAATGAACATCATATTTAATTTTGTTGCTAACTAAATTGAGACTTGGGCCGTTGTACATATTTTCTAAAACGTAAGTAAGAGTGGGTAGGACAAAATTACAATTTTAAGAGTCACCTAGACTATAATACCGTTTTTATAATAATAAATAATTCAATTATCACAAAAATAAATATATTTTGTGTAATGTGAAACATCCACGCTAACAACTTTATATGTAAAGCCTAATTTTATAATTATAATTATAATTAAACTATAATTTCTATAGTAACAACTTGCAACGAAGACAGATAACTTCAGAGTCTGTACTTTGAACTCCATTCGAGAGGTCAGAAGTTACAGTAATGATGGGAATCTTCTCACCTGTTAAGCTTCACCACTTTTTCCCACCAATCTTCTCACACCATTCTCAAATAACAATCTATACACATACGTAATGTTCTTTCTGTTTTAAAACCCTTATATTAAAAACCATAGAAAATATAGGTATAATTAAAATTACTTACTTAACTTACAAAATTCGTATTTCTCAATCCCAAATCTCACATAAAAATATCGACTACATTCAGGCGAAAACGTTGAGTTTGACGACAAAGTATGAAATGACATGGACAACAATGCTATCAGCAACCAGTCTCATCCTGGAGTGATTGTATTTATTATATTCAAACACGAAGCTAGACGTCAGCTGTCAATCAGAGAACAAACTTGGAGCAACGATTCATTAATGACGATTTATGAAACAAGAATAATGTTTTGTCATAATTTGTCATCGTGACATAAACATGTAAACCACTCAATGTTTTATTGAGCGAGCGTAGCGAGCGTCACCACGGTACTCTTATGGCACTTTCTCTGTGTGTTTTTTTTTTTGTTTGTTTGTTTGTTTTTATGTTTTTTTTGTGGTCACACCCCAGGTCAAACCGCTCAAAGCAATCAATCTGAAATTTTGTACACATACTAACGTACTCTATGCGGTCCCTGGGATCGTTTTTGAACGGGATCCCGTGATTGGTTCAAATTTTAAAAAAATTATCTTTCGATTGGTTTGTTTTATCAATTTGAAATTTTGACAAGTCATTACCACTAACATTTTACCCAATCATACAAAGTTTCAGCCAAATCCTCCCATTGGTTAAAATTTTAAAAAATCTTTCATGTGATTTTTGACATTTAAACTAGAACCGTATGACCGATCAACTTAAAACTTTGCATGGTCATTGGGACCAACATTATCTGTATTTTTGACAATTTTCAGACTTATCTGTGTTTAAATCCAAAAGTTATTGACATTTTACTGACATTATGCGTGTTATCTGTCAAATTCTCGAAAATGTTGATCACGGCTACTTCGACTCTGTATAGTTCCAAGGTAGTTAGAGCAGAAACTTTCAAACGTATGAAACTGATATGACCGTTCAACAGATCGTCTAATATTGTGTAAGTACACACACTTTTATCATATGAGTGGTCCCAGGCATATTTTTTTTAAATATATCCTATGATTTTTGAATTTTAACAAGGAACATTTGAATCATAAAGGTTCAATCGATCAACTTAAAACTTTGCATGGCTATTGCAAAGTTTAGGAATACTTTAGGAATATTTTGAGATTTTTATACCTACAAGTCTGACGAATTTCAAGAATTATTGGCTTTTAATGATATTTTCGATAGACATATTATTTTCGGTTCGAGGTGTTGCGCGTGTCCGTGCTCGCTCATCAACGCGTTATACAGAGCGTTTTCCTAGTAATTTTATTTTGTTACGTATTCTGACTGAATTCCCTGACAATCCTTGATCAAATAAAAAAAGCTTATTTCAAAGTCAAATTTTGAACTTTTTATATTGTTATTCATTATGTAAAACAAACGAAAGTGATATGCACCGAAAGGGAATATTTTTAATGTTCAGCTAAATTTTAAATAGTTGATTAAGGACTACGGCAATCAAAACTATGTTAAAACTAGTAGTTAAGTTTAAGCAGTCATTCAAGAATCTCATTTGTTGTTACTATGGCAATGTAGACCTTATCAACTGTTTACAATTTAGCAGAGTATTGAAAAGCAACTATTTGTTTCAACAGAGCTTTAAATAACATCCGTTCTTAACAATAACCTACGTTTATCAGTTTCATTATTGATGTAGATGCTCTGTTCTCTGCATGCAAATCAGCATCATTTCATCTTCACCAGCCTCGTGTTCATCTCTGCTCTCGAACGTCTTTGGAACACATGTCTCCGGCCTGAAACGAGCTGCAATATCTTGGCAATGACGCGGCGCCGTCTGGCGGCGTCTGCTGACACGTCGCGATGCCCTCCGCGGGGTCAAGTGGCGTCGTTATGAATAATATCAGTGGTCAGCACAATGTCTCGCAGGTCGTAAACACGACGAGGACTACTGCGAAGGAAGATGACTTACAGGTCGTCATTTCAGTCCATCTTTACACACATGTATTCATATGTCAGTTGCTCATATTCAAGGAGATTCGTACGATAATATACGAATTATTTGTTTTTATTAATATTTCGTTGGAGAGTTAGTATCACGTGATATTATTTAATTTTGGACTCCACAAAACAATCCGGGACATTTAAATATTAAAATTATTTACTTGCGACTAAAATAATATTAAATAAACTAGTCGCATGGGACCCCATTACAGAATATCGGTGCAATTCTTTTCGAAGCTTGGCACAAATTTCAATGTGAATATTCCAAACGGAGAAACCAAATATGTAGGCTGAAAACTTTGTACATGAAAACTTCGAACCACCATATTTGATCAATGCAAAAATAACCGTCGATCACGAAATCACGAACACATTAACGGCTCCATTCCAAACGGCTAATTTTAACTAACAAGGATCAAATTTATTCATTGTTTTAACAGTTCACACATTTACCATACAAGATTATCGTGTGTAATTTTGACTCAAACACTACTTGCTGTGCCACAACGCCCCACATACTAATGAGAAACTAGTTACAGGGTCAGAGTGTCCTACACACTACTGCGATATAAGTTGCGTCCAAGCGCCCAACACACTACTTATTGCGGCAGAACGCCTCGCATACTACTGCGTAACTAGTTGCTGTGCCAGCGTGTCCTACACACTACTGTGGCATTTATGTCAGTGCGACTAACACACTACTTGATGCGCCAGAGCGTCCTACACACTACTGTGGCATTTATGTCAGTGCGACTAACACACTACTTGATGCGCCAGAGCGTCCTTCACACTACTGTGGCATTTATGCCAGAACGCCTCACACACTACTTGGGCGCCCGAGTGTCCTACACACTACTGAGAGAGAATATGCGCCAAAACGCCTCACACACTACTTGATGCGCCAGAGCGTCCTACACACTACTGCGAGATAAGTTGCGCCAGAACGCCCCACACACTACTTGATGCGCCCGAGTGTCCAACACACTACTGAGAGATAAGTTGCGCCAGAACGCCTCACACACTACTTGATGCGCCTGAGTGTCCTACACACTACTGAGAGATAAGTTGCGCCAGAACGCCTCACACACTACTTGATGCGCCCGAGTGTCCTACACACTACTGCGAGATAAGTTGCGCCAGAACGCCTCACACACTACTTGATGCGCCCCAGTGTCCTACACACTACTGAGAGATAAGTTGCGCCAGAACGCCTCACACACTACTTGATGCGCCCGAGTGTCCTACACACTACTGAGAGATAAGTTGCGCCAGAACGCCTCACACACTACTTGATGCACCCGAGTGTCCTACACACTACTGAGAGATAAGTTGCGCCAGAACGCCTCACACACTACTTGATACGCCCGAGTGTCCTACACACTACTGAGAGATAAGTTGCGCCAGAACGCCTCACACACTACTTGATGCGCCCGAGTGTCCTACACACTACTGCGAAATAAGTTGCGCCAGAACGCCCCACACACTACTTGATGTGCCTGAGTGTCCTACACACTACTGAGAGATAAGTTGCGCCAGAACGCCCCACACACTACTTGATGCGCCTGAGTGTCCTACACACTACTGAGAGATAAGTTGCGCCAGAACGCCTCACACACTACTTGATGCGCCCGAGTGTCCTACATACTACTGAGAGATAAGTTGCGCCAGAACGCCCCACACACTACTTGATGCGCCCGAGTGTCCTACACACTACTGAGAGATAAGTTGCGTCAGAATGCCTCACACACTACTTGATGCGCCAGAGCGTCCTACACACTACTGCGAGATAAGTTGCGCCAGAACGCCCCAGACACTACTTGATGCGCCCGAGTGTCCTACACACTACTGCGAGATAAGTTGCGCCAGAACGCCCCAGACACTACTTGATGCGCCCGAGTGTCCTACACACTACTGCGAGATAAGTTGCGCCAGAACGCCTCACACACTACTTGATGCGCCCGAGTGTCCTACACACTACTGCGAAATAAGTTGCGCCAGAACGCCCCACAAACTACTTGATGCGCCCGAGTGTCCTACACACTACTGAGAGATAAGTTGCGTCAGAATGCCTCACACACAACTTGATGCGCCAGAGCGTCCTACACACTACTGCGAGATAAGTTGCGCCAGAATGCCTCACACACTACTTGATGCGCCCGAGTGTCCTACACACTACTGCGAGATAAGTTGCGCCAGAACGCCCCACACACTACTTGATGCGCCCGAGTGTCCTACACACTACTGCGAGATAAGTTGCGCCAGAACGCCTCACACACTACTTGATGCGCCCGAGTGTCCTACACACTACTGCGAAATAAGTTGCGCCAGAACGCCCCACACACTACTTGATGCGCCCGAGTGTCCTACACACTACTGAAAGACAGGTTGCGCCAGAACGCCCCACACACTACTTGATGCGCCAGAGTGTCCTACACACTACTGAGAGATAAGTTGCGCCAGAACGCCTCACACACTACTTGATGCGCCCGAGTGTCCTACACACTACTGCGAGATAAGTTGCGCCAGAACGCCTCACACACTACTTGATGCGCCCCAGTGTCCTACACACTACTGAGAGATAAGTTGCGCCAGAACGCCTCACACACTACTTGATGCGCCCGAGTGTCCTACACACTACTGAGAGATAAGTTGCGCCAGAACGCCTCACACACTACTTGATGCACCCGAGTGTCCTACACACTACTGAGAGATAAGTTGCGCCAGAACGCCTCACACACTACTTGATACGCCCGAGTGTCCTACACACTACTGAGAGATAAGTTGCGCCAGAACGCCTCACACACTACTTGATGTGCCTGAGTGTCCTACACACTACTGAGAGATAAGTTGCGCCAGAACGCCTCACACACTACTTGATGCGCCCGAGTGTCCTACATACTACTGAGAGATAAGTTGCGCCAGAACGCCCCACACACTACTTGATGCGCCCGAGTGTCCTACACACTACTGAGAGATAAGTTGCGTCAGAATGCCTCACACACTACTTGATGCGCCAGAGCGTCCTACACACTACTGCGAGATAAGTTGCGCCAGAATGCCTCACACACTACTTGATGCGCCCGAGTGTCCTACACACTACTGCGAGATAAGTTGCGCCAGAACGCCCCACACACTACTTGATGCGCCCGAGTGTCCTACACACTACTGCGAGATAAGTTGCGCCAGAACGCCTCACACACTTCTTGATGCGCCCGAGTGTCCTACACACTACTGCGAAATAAGTTGCGCCAGAACGCCCCACACACTACTTGATGCGCCCGAGTGTCCTACACACTACTGAGAGATAAGTTGCGTCAGAATGCCTCACACACTACTTGATGCGCCAGAGCGTCCTACACACTACTGCGAGATAAGTTGCGCCAGAATGCCTCACACACTACTTGATGCGCCCGAGTGTCCTACACACTACTGCGAGATAAGTTGCGCCAGAACGCCCCACACACTACTTGATGCGCCCGAGTGTCCTACACACTACTGCGAGATAAGTTGCGCCAGAACGCCTCACACACTACTTGATGCGCCCGAGTGTCCTACACACTACTGCGAAATAAGTTGCGCCAGAACGCCCCACACACTACTTGATGCGCCCGAGTGTCCTACACACTACTGAAAGACAGGTTGCGCCAGAACGCCCCACACACTACTTGATGCGCCAGAGTGTCCTACACACTACTGAGAGATAAGTTGCGTCAGAACGCCCCACACACTACTTGATGCGCAAGAGTGTCCTACACACTACTGCGAGATAAGTTGCGCCAGAACGCCCCACACACTACTTGATGCGCCCGAGTGTCCTACACACTACTGAGAGATAAGTTGCGCAAGAACGCCTCACACACTACTTGATGCGCCAGAGCGTCCTACAAACTACTGACAGATAAGTTGCGTCAGAACGCCCCACACACTACTTGATGCGCCAGAGTGTCCTACATACTACTGCGAGATAAGTTGCGCCAGAACGCCTCACACACTACTTGATGCGCCCGAGTGTCCTACACACTACTGCGAGATAAGTTGCGCCAGAACGCCTCACACACTACTTGATGCGCCCGAGTGTCCTACACACTACTGAGAGATAAGTTGCGCCAGAACGCCTCACACACTGCTTGATGCGCCCGAGTGTCCTACACACTACTGAGAGATAAGTTGCGTCAGAACGCCTCACACACTACTTGATGCGCCCGAGTGTCCTACACACTACTGCGAGATAAGTTGCGCCAGAACGCCTCACACACTACTTGATGCGCCAGAGTGTCCTACATACTACTGAGAGATAAGTTGCGCCAGAACGCCTCACACACTACTTAATGCGCCCGAGTGTCCTACACACTACTGCGAGATAAGTTGCGCCAGAACGCCTCACACACTACTTGATGCGCCAGAGTGTCCTACACACTACTGCGAGATAAGTTGCGCCAGAACGCCTCGCACACTACTCAATCGGCGACATCTGTGCGCTCCTTTGTTCCGGCAACCCGCAGTACTCGGTCTTGACGATGAAATAAGCTCGGCTTTTCCCAATACTCTTTCATCGAACATCCCCGGAGGCTGAGTGGCGATCCGAGTTCTTCTCACCACACATTACAATATTATTACAATGTGTCGTCGCGCATGCGCAACTTGTGCAAAAACAACAGGGGATTAGCTGCATCATGGGGATTGGCAGGAAGTGACGTCAGGGATAAAATGCTTAATACCCGATTAAACTCTTCATTTCATTTCAATTGAAATGTTTCAATCAACTGCAGTCGATATCGAATATTTTACGTTTATTTTCATACAACGTGGAGTAATTATAAACATAATCTAATTATGATGAAACACTTGAAACGAACATCAACAGCGTAACATGAAGTAAATATTGATTGGCTCAAACGCTTCAAAACTATTTTATTTATAGGCAGTAATGTTGTTTTTTGATATGTGAATGAACTTTTAGTGTTACAATAAAGAGTATAATGGTGATGTTGGATTTGATTCCGTATATTTCTAGGTAAGATTGCAAAATACAATATTTTACCTATTTTTATTTTAGTAGAAAAGTTATTCATTAACAACAAATTATTAAATGAATGTAAATTAGCGATAACTACGATGAAGTGATAATGAAGTTAAATCTCTTTTTAATTGATCGAAATTTCCCTAGACTAACGGTAACGCTACTTCTCAAATCTTTAGGGATAATTATTTTGACACTTTACTTAAAACTATGTGACGTCGAAAATATGCATTTCATTCGAATCTGCGTCGTTAGCTCTAAAAATTCCAATGGATCTGTGAAACTGTATATTAAAATGGTCAGAAATAGTTTCATATCACATTCTGTATGAAATACTTTCACAAATAACTATGCAGAGGGAATTCTTGTAAAAGTCCACCGAAGTGATTTAAAAGTAAATTGTTCGTACCTCTGCAGTTGCATTAGCGTCCTACATGCACATAATCCGTGTCTATCTTCGACTAATTGAAAATTCCATCTACGTGCAGTTTTGCATTTCCCTTAACTAATAAATTAAAATATGAACTACTAAATGCAACGCTAGGTTACATGCTTGGAATATATAATATCAGTGTCCTATTAAGTAGGGTATGCATTCTGTACAAAATGTTGTATTTTTAATGGAATGTGTTTTAACTGCTGTTTATGATGGAGTAAAAGGCTAAACATCAAATCCGTATATTAATATTTAATTTAAAAATCAATTACATGGATGGTATGAAGGGATGTGTAAGTGAAAAATATTCGGCCGAGCCGGGAATCGAACGCGAAGCTTTCACTTGACGGACGAGGGCTCTACTAACTGAGGCACAACACACTGATGAGGATTAGAGATCTCCGAGGAGAATGGAATGAAGAGAATGTTCACTACCAACTGTCAGTCCACCGGTCACCATTCTGTCACCTGACACTGTACTCGACTTAACGAGTTGCTTTTCAGCTCGAATGATGATAACAGTTTTTTATATGAAAAACCTCCATTGGTCAGGATGATAGGAAGGGATATGCGAAGTGAAAATATCCGGGCGAATCGGGGCTCGAACCCGGGACCTCTCATATTCCGGGCGTGAGCTCTACCAACTGAGCTATCTAACACTGGACACAACGCACTGATGAGGGTACGAGATCTCCGAGGAGAATGGTAATTTACCATTTACCAAGTTAATTGTAAAAATTAACTCATTAATATTAGCAATGATTCAGAAAATAATTAGCAGTGTGCTTGATGTCTGCTGTCAAATAAAAAAACATTATTCGTCGTCCATTTTGATTGAAAAAGTATTAGACAGCTTCTCCAATTTTAGAGACTAAGTGGTTTGCCTTATTTTCACGGTCTATTTTGGCTTCCGAACAGTTCCCAACATCACTTTGTACCCCACCGTGCGATTCACTTTGCTGGTCCCAGAAGCGCTCTGTCAACTCCCGGATCCAGAGAGAAGGAGAGAGAGAGAGAGAGCCGCGAATTCGCTGAGCAAGAGAGAAGAGAAGGAATGCACTTTGAATCCTCGTCGCATATTCCATGTAATTGTGTCAGGCAAGATCTTCTCCAGCGACAGGGCTCGAGTTAATAACAGAGATCGTGGTTATCTTCACTTCAGCTGATACGAGTCGACACGTTGCTCGCAGAATCTTTTAAAAAGCAAGAGATGTAATAGAAAAGCTATTTGTTTCAGCAATATTTGAACGGTTCTAGAATGAAGGTTCCTTCTTCGATATATGAGGTAAGATGGAGAGATTTGTTAGCACTTTTAAGACGGTGGATGGAGTTTTTTTTTACCAGGGAAAGGAATTGAGAGACTTTTCGATTAGGTGTTCAATTTAAGAAAATGTGAACTTTTGACTTCGATTGATTACAAAAACAAATACGTGTTTTGTTGATTCTAGAGTTTATAAAACGTTGTATAGTGAATTAATCTAGGGAAACAAAAACATAAGAATGAAGACCTCTCACATACTATAAAAAATAACAAAACCATTTTATCCTGGAGGTTGAATTAAAAACATACGTCTGTATCTTGATAAGCTACATAAACCTAGTGCATTTTAGTGGAATTATAAAGAATAAACATTTGCAGTTATGTAACAATAATCATGTAAAATGAGCTGATAATTTTCCCAATAAAATTACAAATAAAATGTGTCAAGCAAAAAGTCAGTTGTTTGGAGATAGTTAAAAGATATAACAAGCTTAATCTCTAGTTAAATTTTACCTGCTCTTTATCTACTCTTATGCAATAATAATAACACTAACACTAATCCACTTCATCACTAACTATGCACACATTATACTAAGACGCCACCATAAAACCCAGCAAGAAACCGGAAACCCCAAGAAAGCCGAACTTCAGCGCAAAGTTGAAGTCTGTTCGCACGTGAGAAGAAGTTGTGTGAGAAGTTCGTCCAACAAGTGCCGGGGAAACAACAGTTTGGTCGCGGGAAAGCGGAGTGGACGGAAAGCGGCAGATAACATTGACAGCAGTGAGAACGTCGACAGTTTTACTGAGACAATGCGATGTTGTTGCGACGAAGAGGTGGCAACGTTGGCTGATGAGTCAGATGTTAAGGGGGTGGGGAGTTAGTCTGTGAGGGAAATACGATTCACATGCGCTGTTGCCAAATGGACAGTGTTAGTATTATTATAGAAAAATCCACAAAAATACATCTACTATACCAACGCGACAAATCAAATTTAATTCAAAATGTATACACATGTTTCCGCAATGTGTTTTACTCAAATTATGTTCTCTTTAACTAGGAAAACGCTCTGTGTAACGCGTTGAATGAGCGAGCACGACACGTGCGCAAACATTAACCGAATATGCGTTCGTTAACACACAGAAAACATTATTTTAAGTCAAACTGAAAGCAAACTACGATCCACTGAATCAATATAAAACAATGTGTCATTGTATGACCACCATTAATGTGTAATCCGAGATATACCTAACCTTCAAGGAAATGTCAGGCTAGACAGAAGCTCAGAAACGGAATAAATCCAACGTTTCCAAGAAGAAAATAATTTGAAATAATCAATCCCCTGGACAAAAACTGTAGATACCTAATATCTATGCTTTAAAAGCGATTCAATTTTACTAATACCTTCACAAAGTACACCAAATTGCCAAAATTATCAACGAAAAGAAGCAAAATGCAGGAGAGATTTGGAATGACGTGTGAACGCTAGAAGAGAACAAACGCCACTCAATGATATTATTGAAATGTGAGCTTATGTTTCTAATCCCTCCTGGATGCAAAATCAGCCAAGTAGAAACACGGGAGGCACGGCCATCAGAACTACGAATTGAAGAAAAGACAATCAAGGTCCTTAAAAACTCGAAATGATTTGTTGGAAACTATGATCCAAATTTAATTATTCAAATTTGATCAACTCAATAAACATAAAAATATCTGCTTTTCACTAAAAAAGTGTACATACCATCAAAACACTCTTGTACCTAAAGCAAATCAGATTCAGTTGCATTGGAAAGACATTCATTTTCAATGTTTCATTTCTGACAGCTATTAAAAATGTCAATAAGTGCATACTTTCTTGACAGATTCGGCTGAAAATTGGTAAAATAAGTGACATTGTTGGTCTTACTGACCATGCTAAATATGAGTTTGATCACATTTCTCGAAGACCATTTTCATTTTTTAGGCTATCAGGAGATACTTATTTTAACAATGAACCAATGGATGGATTTCAAAAAAAATTAGGTCTGCAAACAGAGAAGGTTGTCTTTACATGTGTGCAAAATTTCAGGTCGATCGGTGAAACGGTGCGACTTCTATTGCTTCCTTTAGCATACAAAAACAAAAACAAAAACAAAAAAAACAAAAAACAGAGGTCCGTGCTAAAAGAGCCAAATGGAGTCGCTCGCTTCGCTCGCTCAAATTAACGGAACAAATAACCAAAGAAATTTTGTTGTAAAAAATCAATCACCATAGTTTGAGCGTTTGAGCGACGTTATTTGGATTCTCAGTATCAATATTAATATTATAAATACTGCATGAGAAAGAGAGCTGAAACTTTAGAGATTTAGCTTCTAGTGTGCTTTTATCGCTATACCTACTTTGTAAAAAATATTGATCTAACTAAATCTTGACTCCTCTAGCAAATAAACGCTTAAGTATACAATGCAGGAATGTAATACATCATTTGATAGTCTAGCCTAATGGAGAACATAATTCAGTTATAATTTGAAACACATAGACAACTATTTTATCTTTATTTCTAATACTGTCGGATATGCTAAAACACCTATTTTTTGCTATAAAACTTTAAAACGCTCTCTTCTCTGCATAAAAATGTGTTATTTTTTGCTTTTCCTTCTCTACTAGTTCGCGCAGCAGGAATTAATCCGATGAATTCGAATCACTTGTAATCCACTTGTCCTGGAGTTTCATGAATAATAATCACGTGGTAATCAGAGCCAATCCTCTGAGAGGTCACGTGAGGTCAAGTTATTAACTCCACTTTCAAAGTGACGACTGTTCTAATCAACTTAGAGAACAGAAGGTTCGAACGCAACTGTTTCAAACCTTGTTTTTGTCTTGTATTGTTCCTTCCGTCATTTGGAGTTCGGCAAACAAAACTTGTGGTCATCTTAACTAACACATTTCCTGTGAACTTTTGACTTTTCGTACTTAGAGAATTTAAATGAGGATGTGAAGAATAGATGATTTAAAAATATGTAAAGTTTAATATTCTTTAAAATAGAGCCTCGTTTTAATTACGTAATTCTAAACCTCAAATCATTAGTGATGTGAATAGGGATCTTAATGATGAATAGAATTTTGTTACACACGTTTTCAACCACCATCTTTACAAACATGAGTATAAAGGGATAAAATGTTTCTGAGAGAGCAACAAATTATTTTAACACAAGAAGTAAAGTACTCTCTGCATTACAGGTATGCCTAGGTTCTAGAAAAGATTTAGTCTTAAGACCTCTACCACATGTTAATGTAACAAATTGTAGAAAAATAACCATAATATACATATGTAAATTGGTACAAATATATTTATCAAATATGTTTTTTTATCCTATTATCTTAATGGAAACTTTGACTTTAATTTTGTAAACAATTTAAGTTATTGAGCGAGCGAAGCGAGCGTCTCCTTTTGGCTCTTTTGGCACGGACCTCTGTTTTTTTTTCCCGTTTACTGACGCTATACAGGTCAGAGTTTTTCTTCGATCGAGCTGAAATTTTGCACACATGTGGAGACAACCTTTTCTGTTTGCTGACCCCTAATTTTTTTGAAAAAAATTGATTGGTTAAAATTTAAATAAACATCTCTTGATGGTAGGTTGAAAAATGAAACTGGTCTTCGATAAATCTGATCAAACTCATATTTTGGCTATACAGGTCAGAGTTTTTCTTTGATCGAGCTGAAATGTTGTACACATGTAAAACCAACCTTCTCTGTTTGCATACCATTTTTTTTTTGAAATCCATTCATTGGGTAAAATTTAAATAAATATCTCCTGATAGGCTGAAAAATGAAAACGGTCTTCGATAATTCTGATCCAACTCATATTTTGCATGGTCATTAAGACCAATATTGTCTCTTATTTTACAAAATTTCATCCCAATCAGTTAAGAACGTATGAAGTTATTTACATTTTTAATATCTGTCAGTAATGAAGTATCGAAATGAATGTTTTCCAGTGCCAATTGAAAATTGATTCTGATTTGCTTTATGAACCAGGTGCTTAGATGCTATTTTAAAGTTTCGATGAAAAGCATACACTTTTTGAGCGAGCGAAGCGAGCGTCTCCTTTTGGCTCTTTTGGCACAGACCTCTGTTTTTTTTTTGTGTGTGTTTTTTTCTGTTACTGACGATAAACAAGTCACAGTTTTTCTTTGATCAAGCTGAAATTTTGCACACATGTACTGACCATTTCTGGGCGTTGCAGACCCTAATTTTTTTGAAATCCCCTGATTGGTTCAAATTTAAAAAAAAATATCTTTCGATTGGTTAGTTTGATCAAATTATAATTTTGACAAGTCATTACCACTAACATTTTACCCAATCATACAAAGTTTCAGCCAAATCCTCCCATTGGTTAAAATTTAAAACCATCTTTACTGTGATTTTTGAAATTTAAACTAGAACCGTTTGACCGATCAACTTAAAACTTTGCATGGTCATTGGGACCAACATTATCTGTGTTTTTGACAATTTTCAGACACATCTGTGTTTAAATCCAAAAGTTATTGACATTTTACGGACATTTTGCTAGTTGCTATGGATCACGGCAACATTGACGCCTCAGTTCCAATGTTCCAAGGTAGTTAGAACAGAAACTTTCAAACGCAAATGATACTGATAATGACCGTTCAACAGTCGATCTGATATTGTGTAGACACACTTATATCATATGAGTGGTCTCAGGTATATTTTTTGAAGGAGATCCTGTGATTTTTGAAAATTAACACGGAACCGTTCAATCATAAAGGTTCAATCGATCAACTTAAAGCTTTGCATGGTTATTTGGACCAATATTTTAGGAATTTTTTGAGATTTTTATTCAAATCTGTGTCGAAATTTTAGAATTATTGGCTTTTAATGACATTTTCGATAGACAGAATTTCGGTTCGAGGTGTTGCGCGTATCCGTGCTCGCTCATCAACGCGTTACTCAGAGCGTTTTCCTAGTAAGTTGATATCATAATCAATTCAATATGGATGTATATGTTTTCTGTGCGTTGTGTACGCATTTCCGGTTCGAGAATTTGCACGTACCCGTGCTCGCTCATCAACGCGTTACACTGAGCGTTTTCCTAGTTATGTCTTTACACACATTTTGAGAGTTATTGAGCGAGCGAAGCGAGCGTCTCCTTTTGGCTCTTTTGGCACGGACCTCTGTTTTTTTTTTTTGTTTTTTTTTTCTGTTACTGACGATATACAGGTCAGAGTTTTTCTTCGATCGAGCTGAAATTTTGCACACAAGTACGTAACATTTCTGATTGTTGCAGACCTCAATTTTTTTGAAATCCCCTGATTGGTTCAAATTTTAAAAAAATTATCTTTCGATTGGTTGGTTTGATCTATTTGAAATTTAGCAAAGACATTGCAACCAACATTGTACCCAATCATAATAAATTTCAGCCAAATCCACCCATTGGTTCAAATTTGAAACCATTTTTCCTGTGATTTTTGAAATTTAAACTAGAACCGATTGACCGTTCAACTAAAAACTTTGCATGGTCATTGGTACCAACATTTAAGGTATTTTTGCCAATTTTCAGTCAAATCTGTAGTTATTTTCAAAAGGTTTTGTAATTTTAGTGACATTTTGCGTGTTGGCTGTCAAATTCACGGCGACTTCGAATCTTCAGTTCAAGGCAAGGTAGTTAGAGCAGAAAGTTTCAAACGAAATGAAACTAATAATGATCGTTCAACAGATTGATCTGATATTGTGTACACACTAATATCATATGATTTGAGTGGTCCCAGGTATATTTTTTTAAAGAGATCCTGTGATTTTTGAATATTAACGAGGAACAGTTCAATCATAAGGGTTGATACTAACATTTTAGGAATATTTAGAGATTTTTATTCAAGTCTGACGAAATTCAAGATTTATTGGCTTTTAATGATATTTTCGATAGACATAATTTCGGTTCGAGGTGTTCCGCGTATCCGTGCTCGCTCATCAACGCGTTACTCAGAGCGTTTTCCTAGTAAGTCGGCATGAAATTCCCATTGGGCTATTCTACTTTCGAACTTAAAATCGTGTCTATATGTTTCGTGGTTTTGATCACCAGTGATTCACATTCGCATTATTTGCGGTTTTCAATTTACCAATCACAAGTCTGCCTATCGAGCAGCTTTCTTGTATGTTTGGGCGGGAGTAGGCGGGGTGGGACATTTTCCATGAAAACGTGGCCATGCAGGTGCTAAATTTTAACTACCTATCATCCCCTCAGTTCAAAGACTACACTAAGGGCAACTGGCCATGTCTTTCAATACTCTGCTAACTTTTAAACGGTTGATTAGGACTGTATTGTCATGGGAACAACCAATGACATTCACAGAATGACTGTGTTAAGAGTCTACGATACTTGATGAAATCCATGTTTTATGAAGCACAAAAAGGCGGACCCTACTTTTTTCTAAACGGCTTTACTGATTGTCTTCAAATTTTCACAGGTTATAGATAAAGAGTAGATCTGGGTCTCTAGTAGCCCCAAAGTTTTATTTTTTGTTTAGTTATTTCAGGGCAGAGGTGCCGAAAAGACTCATATATTGCCCATGTTAGCACTTCCTCAAAGCGAGAAAAACATTTTTTATTATTTTTTTCGATCACTAGAGACACAGATTTACTCTTTATCTATATGCTGTTAAATTTTGAAAACAATCGGTCACGCCGTTAAGAAAAAAGTTGGGGCCGCCTTTTTATGGTTTTTTGTGGTTTTCAATATTTGAATTAAAATAACTTACTTCACAGCAGTATATGCAACATGCAACACACGATTAAATGTCACAAATGTCACGTGCAACCCAGAGCTAATGCATTTTCATGCATTTTTAGGGGTTTTTTTTACATCGGAATCGAAATTTTCTGCGAGTCCTGTCGACTCATAAGTTAATTACTTGTTTGAGCAGAGTATTGAAAAACTGGACCTAATTGAGCGAGCGAAGCGAGCGTCTCCTTTTGGCTCTTTTGGCACGGACCTCTGTTTTTTTATTTTTTTCTGTTTACTGACGCTATACAGGTCAGAGTTTTTCTTCGATCGAGCTGAAATTTTGCACACATGTGGAGACAACCTTTTCTGTTTGCTGACCCCTAATTTTTTTGAAAAAAATTGATTGGTTAAAATTTAAATAAACATCTCCTGATGGTAGGTTGAAAAATGAAACTGGTCGTCCATAAATCTGATCAAACTCATATTTTGGCTATACAGGTCAGAGTTTTTCTTTGATCGAGCTGAAATGTTGTACA
This sequence comes from Leuctra nigra, assembly GCA_934045905.1. NCBI lineage: Eukaryota > Metazoa > Arthropoda > Insecta > Plecoptera > Leuctridae > Leuctra > Leuctra nigra. Next base: position 18,031,803 of record OW203762.1, read on the forward strand.
CATGTAAAACTAACCTTCTCTGTTTGCACACCATATTTTTTTTTGATATCCATTCATTGGTTAAAATTTAAATAAATATCTCCTGATAGGCTGAAAAATGAAAACGGTCTTCGATCATTCTGATCAAACTCATATTTTGCATGATCATCAAGACCAATATTGTCTCTTATTTTACAAAATTTCATCCCAATCAGTTAAGAACGTATGAAGTTATTTACATATTTAATATCTGTCAGTAATGAAGTATCGAAATGAATTTTTTCCAGTGCCAATTGAAAATTGATTCTGATTTGCTTTATGAACCAGGTGCTTAGATGCTATTTTAAAGTTTTGATGAAAAGCATACACTTTTAAGTTGATTGAGCGAGCGAAGCGAGCGTCTCCATTTGGCTCTTTTGGCACGGACCTCTGTTTTTTTTTTTGTTTTTTTTTTTTTTTTCTGTTACTGACGATATACAGGTCAGAGTTTTTCTTCGATCGAGCTGAAATTTTGCACACATGTACGTAACATTTCTGATTGTTGCAGACCCTAATTTTTTTGAAATCCATTGATTGGTTCAAATTTAAAAAAAATTAACTTTCGATTGGTTGTTTTGATCAAATTGAAATTTTGACAAGTCATTACCCCCAACATTGTACCCAATCAAACAAAGTTTCAGCCAAATCCTCCCATTGGTTAAAATTTAAAACCATCTTTCCTGTGTTTTTAGAAATTTAAACTATAACCGATTGAACGATCAACTTATAACTTCGCATGATGGTTGGGTCCAACATTATCTGCATTTTTGACAATTTTCATACTAATCTGTGTTTAAATCCAAACGTTATTGACATTTTACGGACTATTAGCGTGTTGGCTGTCAAATTCACGGCGACTTCGACTCTTCAGTTCAAGGCAAGGTAGTTAGAGCAGAAACTTTCAAACGCAAATGAAACTGATAATGACCGTTCAACAGTCGATCTGATATTGTGTAGACACACTTATATCATATGAGTGGTCTCAGGTATATTTTTTGAAGGAGATCCTGTGATTTTTGAAAATTAACACGGAACCGTTCAATCATAAAGGTTCAATTGATCAACTTAAAGCTTTGCATGGTTATTTGGACCAATATTTTAGGAATGTTTTGAGATTTCTATACAAATCTGTGGCGAAATTTTAGAATTATTGGCTTTTAATGACATTTTCGATAGACAGAATTTCGGTTCGAGGTGTTGCGCGTATCCGTGCTCGCTCATCAACGCGTTACTCAGATTCATTGGTTAAAATTTAAATAAATATCTCCTGATAGGCTGAAAAATGAAAACGGTCTTCGATAATTCTGATCAAACTCATATTTTGCATGATCATTAAGACCAATATTGTCTCTTATTTTACAAAATTTCATCCCAATCAGTTAAGAACGTATGAAGTTATTTACATTTTTAATATCTGTCAGTAATGAAGTATCGAAATGAATGTTTTCCAGTGCCAATTGAAAATTGATTCTGATTTGCTTTATGAACCAGGTGCTTAGATGCTATTTTAAAGTTTCGATGAAAAGCATACACTTTTAAGTTGATATCATAATCAATTCCATATGGATGTATATGTTTTCTGTGCGTTGTGTACGCATTTCCGGTTCGAGAATTTGCACGTACCCGTGCTCGCTCATCAACGCGTTACACTGAGCGTTTTCCTAGTATCATTGAGCGAGCGAAGCGAGCGTCTCCTTTTGGCTCATTTGGCACAGACCTCTGTTTTTTTTTTTTTTTTTTTGTTTTTTGTTTTTGTTTTTTTCTGTTACTGACGATATACAGGTCAGAGTTTTTCTTCGATCGAGCTGAAATTTTGCACACGTGTTTGGACATTCTCTGGGCGTTGCAGACCCTAATTTTTTTGAAATCTACTGATTGGTTAAAATTTAAATAAACATCTCCTGATAGGTTGAAAAGTGAAAATGGTCTTCGACAAATCTGATCAAACTCATATTTTGGCTGTACATGTCTAGAGTTTTTCCTCGATCGAGCTGAAATTTTGCACACATGTAGAGACAAACTTTTCTGTTTGCAGACCCCAAATTTTTTTGAAATTTATTAATTGGCTAAAATTTAAATAAACATCTCCTGATGGTAGGTTGAAAAATGAAACTGGTCTTCGATAAATCTGATCAAAATCATATTTTGGCTATACAGCTCAGAGTTTTTCTTTGATCGAGCTGAAATTTTGCACACATGTAAAACCAACCTTCTCTGTTTGCACACCATAATTTTTTTGGAAATCCATTCGTTGGTTAAAATTTAAATAAATATCTCCTGATAGGCTGAAAAATGAAAACTGTCTTCGATAATTCTGATCAAACTCATATTTTGCATGATCATTAAGACCAATATTGTCTCTTATTTTACAAAATTTCACCCCAATCAGTTAAGAACGTATGAACTTATTGACATTTTTAATATCTGTCAGTAATGAAGTATCGAAATGAATGTTTTCCAGTGCCAATTGAATTGATTCTGATTTGCTTTATGAACCAGGTGCTTAGATGCTATTTTAAAGTTTCGATGAAAAGCATATACCTACTTTTAAGTTGATATCATAATCAGTGCTCGAAGTGGGCCGGTATGGGACGGTATGGTATACCGGTACTTCTTTACACATTTGATTTCATATCGTTACTTCTCAGAAAAAACGGAATGCTTAAAATCAGATATTCTTGGACATTTACGTAATTTTAGATTATAATTTACTCGTATTTCATGGTTATCTTTTGACGGCATATTTCAAGCATAACTATGAACTATGAACATCCACTACAAGATAAAGTAAAATTCATTATTTAATTTAGTCGTTTCATCAAGGTAAAAGACTAATCTAACTAATGACATGACAATGGTTGTCAGTGTAATTCTGGAATCTGGACCCTCATCTAATATCGTACACCCCCCCCCCCTCCCCCCACCCCGCACGTGGTATTCTTATGTTACCATACCGCCACTATTTAATTCCTACTTCAAGCTCTGATCATAATCAATTCAATATGGTTGTATATGTTTTCAGTGCGTTGTGTACGCATTTCCGGTTCGAGAATTTGCACGTACCCGTGCTCGCTCATCAACGCGTTACACTGAGCGTTTTCCTAGTTTTAAAATTTGTCATCCCTATCAGTTAAGAACGTATGAACTTATTGACATTTTTAATATCTGTCAGGTATCAAGTTTTGAAATGAATGTTTTCCAGTGCCAATTGAATTGAATCTGATTTGCTTCATGTATGTACCAGGGGGTACAAAACTCGAAACTTATTTTCAAGTTTCGATGAAAAGCATATACTTTCATATTGATTGAGTGGCTCATATTTCAATTCAATATGGATGTATGTTTTATTTGCGTTTTGTACGCATTTCCTGTTGGAGAATTTGCACGTACCCGTGCTCGCTCATCAACGCGTGTCACTGAGCGTTTTCCTAGTAATCAATTCAATATGGATGTATATGTTTTCTGTGCGTTGTGTACGCATTTCCGGTTCGAGAATTTGCACGTACCCGTGCTCGCTCATCAACGCGTTACACTGAGCGTTTTCCTAGTGATTGATTGAGCGAGCGAAGCGAGCGTCTCCTTTTGGCTCTTTTAGCACGGACCTCTGTTTTTTTGTGTGTGTTTTTTTCTGTTACTGACGATATACAAGTCACAGTTTTTCTTTGATCAAGCTGAAATTTTGCACACGTGTACTGACCATTTCTGGGCGTTGCAGACCCTAATTTTTTTGAAATCCCCTGATTGGTTCAAATTTTAAAAAAATTATCTTTCGATTGGTTAGTTTGATCAAATTGAAATTTTGACAAGTCATTACCACGAACATTTTATTCAATCATACAAAGTTTTAGCCAAATCCTCCCATTGGTTAAAATTTAAAACCATCTTTACTGTGATTTTTGAAATTTAAACTAGAACCGTTTGACCGATCAACTTAAAACTTTGCATGGTCTTTGGGACCAACATTATCTGTGTTTTTGACAATTTTCAGACATATCAGTGTTTAAATCCAAAAGTTATTGACATTTTACAGACATTTTGCTTGTTGCTATGGATCACGGCAACATTGATGCCTCAGTTCCAATGTTCCAAGGTAGTTAGAACAGAAACTTTCAAACGCATAATTATGACACTTATAATCAACAGATTGATCTGATATTGTGTACACACACTTATACCATATGAGTGGTCCTAGGTATATTTTTGGAACAAGATCCTGTGATTTTTAAAAATTAACAAGGAACCATTCAATCATAAAGGTTCAATCGATCGACTTAAAACTTTGTATGGTTATTGGGACCAATATTTTTGGTATTTTTGGAGACTTTCATACAAGATTTCGGTTCGAGATGTTGCGCGTATCCGTGCTCGCTCATCAACGCGTTACTCAGAGCGTTTTCCTAGTTATATTTATCAATGTAGTAAAGCCATACAGGAATCTGAATGTTTTTTCAACAAAACTTAATACATATTAGGTTTTTAGTTGCAACAACAATGCGTTTAAATGTAATATATTAACATCAGTTCTGATTTCAGATAGTTCAGTTTTTCTTCATAGTTATCCTGCCAGTAAGGATCAAGAACGGGAAGGATGCAAGTTAATTAACAGCCAAGTCAGCAGAGACCGCAATCGCGTCTAATAGTTCGCTCGATTACCGCTGGAGTCGCCCGAGACTGATTAACTAACTTACACTGCACGTGTCACGTGACAACTTGCTCGACGACATTAATTACACAAACAAATGGCGACCACTTGTGGGCTTAGACTCCGCACAGGGAGGATCAGAGGATCTTGTGGGATCCACTGCGATTTCTTAAGCGGTAGGATCACACTTTGTACCGACATTGTTGGTATTGTGACCGGTTTGTTGAATAGAGGCAATATTTCGAAGTGCCCATAAATATACATTACAGAGATTACCTTCTAGTTAGTGTGTGACTTATTTTGAGGGTCACTTCTTTCGCTATATTTCGAAATTTTAAAATATGCACTGCCACAAAAATGGAACATAAATTGCTTATGCTTATAAATTATAATGCTTATCTCTCTATAAGTTACCATGTCCATAAGGATAAGGTAACAGGGAGGGAACTCAATTTCTCAGAAACTAGACACGAGAAGTGTTTAATTTTACGAGGAATTGTGTATATCATGATTATAAATAAGTACAGAATAAAATATGACGTCGAGTCACAGACCATGTTAGTGGGCTTGTCCTTGGAAGAGGTTATTAATCGATTTTCATCAACATTTTACCAAAATGTATTTTAATTTTTAACAACATAATTGTGTCTGAAATAAGGCTGCACACGTGCATTCCGAACTGTTCAATGAAAGTTATTACATAGATTGGGGTGACTTATTCGTTTCATTTTGTGCTATAGATATTTAGGACCATATTTTAACAATTTTCAGGTATTAAACACATTCAGGACGATCAAAATATCATAAACTTTTACAATTTATTGCATTGATAAGTACATAATACGCGTAAACAATTACAGTAACAGATATTGATAAATTCTGCCTAAAAAGTAATAATAATAATAATAATAATAATGTAATTTATTGAGCACATAAAATAGGTACATAATTGGTCTGTATTCAACAATCGAGTCGTTGATCTTCCATACATCCATCTCTTCTCTTCAGCTGCTTCACATCTTCACCATTTACCTACTTCTTCTTAATCTTCAAGGACAAACTCACTCCTCAAGCACGCATGCGCGTTTAAGTCGTCTCGTCGAGTGCGGTGAAATAGTTTCCAATGCCTGCGAATCGGTTGAGTTTCAAGTAGCTTGCTATTGGCACCTATCCATCACAACCCCCTCACTCTCTCTCTCTCTCTCTCTAACTGTGTGGGAGGGAGACGAAGACATATGACAGCGCTATTATTGGTTCTCCTACACACTTCGACGCGTTTAAACAAGTCGCTTCATGTCGAGAGCGCTTCATAGATGGCGCGGCGGTAGACAAGATGGCGGAGTTGTGATGCTACTTTAGAGGAAGGATCGACGCCTACAAGTCGTTTACGTTTAGAAAATATGAAGCTACAAAGTTGTGAATAATAAATTGATACTTATAAAGCATGGGTCACATTTTTAAAAAATTCAAAAATTATTAGTGGAATTAAAATTGAGTAGCTACTTTATGCAAAATATAACTGGTAACACTATTTTTTTAAATTTAACAATCTTAAACAAAATAAAAAAGAGACCGTCACAATCCTAAAAATGGCGGAGGTCACATCAGTGTTTACTTTAAGAAAAAGAGCAGGATTTAGTCTTTGAACTGTATTGGTTACTTTTCTTTTCTTTTTGATTTCAGATGTTTGAAATGCAACAGACAATGACAATATGACTGTGATTTAGTTTGTTTTTTTGAGCTTGGGTCATTTCGTGGTCACGGACTGAATTATCATCTCAGAAAAAGTTCCTACCGAACCAGGGCTCTGAACTTTTAAGCACAATGCACGAGTTTTGTACTAACACTTGCAAAATAGATGCTTCATTTTAAATAGGTACAAAAATCACTCCCTCGAGGCATTATTTTTATGGTTCACACTATACTCACGGGCATCCTCTAATATCTTGGTCATTCTTGCACAAAAAAAATAGGTTTATACAAGCCTATCTAATTTAACATTTGAGTCTGTTAAAAATTCAAGGCAGTCAAAACAGATTTCTTTGGTTTCATAATTTATTTTTTAATGATTCTTTAAATTCTTGCATGCGTTTGGAAACCTCACAAATCAGATCGTGGCATGTGTCATAAAGTTCCAGCCATTTTCCAGCAAGTTTTCACAATTTTTTTCCACGTCCTAGCTTTAAACGTGAGGGTTTGAGGAGAATGGATTGGAGATCCCCTCCCTGACCACCCCACTCTCATCCCAGCTTCCATTTCCGATAATCTCTACTGATATAGATACCAACCAGTAGATATTCACTGATAATCATTTTTAATTGGCGAGTGCGGCGTGCCTGGCGCCGGTGGCGCCTCGGGCGTCGAGTTAACGAGCTTCCGTCGCATTGTTGATTCGGCAACAATGCAGCGACGTCGAGCGTCGATCTCGGTCTGGTTTCCGGGCGTCGTATAGTTTGTCTCGTCGACGCTCGGGGTATCTATAACAAGCGTCTTGACAACTGCGAAACAACGTGATTCGCTTTGCGCTTGCGCAGACGACACACCGAGGTGACATTGCAGGAAACTAAATGATTTATTGAAATCTGACAACCGCGCAGTATTTGCGGAACAATAGGGAAGAATATTTTGGATTTTGGTAGGTGGTCCTTCGCAGTTGGGTTTCTAGTCCAGTTTATTGAGCTCTGGCCATTGTGAAACAGATTTTAGAGAATAAACAATGGCTAAACCATCATGAATCACCAATTTAAAAAGTCAATCGGTTGGTAGTTTAATTCAATTAAATGTTAACATCAAAACACAGAAGAATTTTGAATTCTGTAAACCAAGGTGGAGACCTAACGAAATGTTCACTCTTCTAAACTGAAATGAAACTAGAACAAATATAATGTAATCAGGTTGACGAAAATAAAATGTTGCACTTCAACACCGCAATTGTATAACTCTCTTTTTGAGATGTGCACGTACCTAATATATCTTTCACTTTAGCTAAAGCAATGTAGCTGCTATTGGCTGGAAGCGATAGATGTAGGCCTACATCTCAAGAGTTACATAATCGTGCCGCTGAACCAGAATTGATAATTTTACCCGTTTCGAACCATCCACTCAGGGGTCATTATATTGATTACTTTACCTAGAACCTCTACCTAGAACCATCTTGGGATAAGACATCTAAAAATATATCGGTTTAGTATGCATAACTTGTAACAAGCACTCGATGTTACCAAAGTATTTTAAGTTAAAACTTAAAGTATGAAGAGAGTTTACATATAGAACTCAGACTGGACTATTGGGCCCTTAAATGCATCATCTCTCTATCATCATCATCATCATCATCATCATCCACATTCATGCAGAACAGTGCGACATTAAACCCCACTAAAAATCTTTACAAACCGGATTCTCAGATTTTAATACGTGTATAAAATTTAATTTGCACTAGAATCTCACAAGTCCTAGCAAACATATATTGCATAGAAAAGGTTGTTAATTGACATCCATTGATGATGATTTTGCATTATCATTTCTTTACAAAACGTACTCATAATGTTGCATATATGGCACTCAACAGCGAAATGTTGCATCTGCACGAATATTAATTTGTGCATCCTCCACAAATCTCCGTTGCATCTTCATCTTGCACCGTCTCCGTCGCGAATAATTTCCCCTGCGATGTGTTACAACGTCTCTGAAGTCGGGATGCTGAGGATGCCTGGAGCATGTATCGGGATGAATCATTAGTCGAGCGGTGGGAGGAGGTTTCATCACTGGCGTCCAGGGACCACAGCATCCATCCAGACGAGACGTCGTTAGAGCACCACCATTCAAGTTCGAGTAATTACCACGTGCAGTCATATGTGGCTGATTGTTGGGAATTCCCTTAGAACGGGGAATTACTAATTAAATACCTAGAGGATATTGAATATTTTTTCTGATCGCAACGAGGAAAATAAATCTTCTCGATGGATAGATCGTTTGAAACACATATTACACTATGCTTTTGAAAGTTCTAGACAATTTCAATTTGAAGCCGAAATGATTATATTTTGAAAGAAATATTGAATTCAATTGGTTTAATTTAACATGCATTGTGTAATGTGGGCTTAAGGGACAGCTGACGTCACAGCCAGTAATAAACGTATGAACACAAAGTGTTGTCGTGTTGAGATCGGTTGCTGATAATACTGCCTACGTCATGTTTCACGTTGTTGCTAAACTACATGAATGGTCGTCGATGTTGTGATGAGGTTAGCGATTGAAAATGACGGACTTTATAAGAAACCAGTGCGTTTTATTTATTTAGTTTTTATACGAGTTTATATCAAACATGTCTCACTCAATGTACACTCGGCAAAACAAAAATTGATCGTTGAACAAATTTGAATGACTGCTGGTCATGTCCCATAACCAATCAAAGCTTGTTATTATCATTGAAATGTGAGGTCACCTACTAGAGTGAGACAATGAGATCGCTTAGACTGACTTCTGATGGTGCGATCTTACATTTATCAGCCAATCAGATTTATTGAACGTTCAATTTTTCTTTGGCCAAGTGTACTCATATTATATTTTATAATTATTTGCATAATACCTATTATGCATTATATTTATTGTTGCTGATCAAATACCGAATCCATTGCATCTTGCATTTTTCATTCTATCTTATATTATTTGTGACGCTAGTTTTTTTCCATAAAAATAGTCGTGTCAGTTTTCCAAGGATAGATGATTTACTGGACGAAATTGCATCACAGGTTTGAAGTTGGGATATTAATACTGACAAGTAGGTTCGTTCTTTTCAGATGTCTTGTGCACAAGGGCTGCAGTTTCACTGGGGTGAATGTTGCAGACGGGAGGGAGATGGGAAAGTGTCGTAAACCGTGATGAAAAAGTTTGTGACACTAAAATATTTTAAGGGAAAAGTAAGTAGACTATTGATAGGAGATACTGATACCTAGAACATCATTTTACAGGACATTTATCAGCTGACACATTGCAGATATAAACTCAAATGTGTGTATTTCTGAGTTTATGTTGATTTTCTATCATCAATTTTCTGTAAGTCTTGCAAACATGTTGCTAGAAAAATCGAATATATTCAAATCGAAACTTTTGCATATACTTGTTATTAAAAAAAGAAGTACAGTTTTTCCAGTTGCCAATCTTTGACTAAGGCCCAGTCTTACAATACTCTTCTAAAGTCTCAATTAAAGCTCTTAACAGTTAGTTAGTGGTCATTCTAGGAATGTCATTGGTTGTTGTCATGGTAATATAGTCCTAATTGAATGTATAAAAGTTAGCAAGGCATTGAAAGAGCGGCCCAAAGAACTGGCCAACATTTTAACAACAGAGTTATCATTATGGTACCTATTTAAGTTTATCGTTTAGCTTCTTGTGTGGCGAGAAAGCAAATTGAGCCTCCGAGTATATATCACACGATTCACTTTATACTAACATGTTTAATCTTCCAAATTAACATTAACGCCTTGACTTCCATTTCAACAGTTGAGTCAGACTAAAGTTTAACTTCACAGACACGAACATCCACAAGTATTCGCAATGTGGAAGGTGCAAATGTCATTTCACAAGATTCGCACACGCCAAGGCAACAATTGTTTTTACAGAATTTGATAGCAAGCTGTTTACATCCAGCTAGGAATTATAATTGAAACCACCGCCATTGCATTTTAGAGCGTAATAATGTAGACATTAAACTCGTTTCCCGCCGGGAAGGGGAACTATGTTGTCCACGCGGATGGGTAAAGGAGGAAGTGTAAGAATGCGCCAGGGCGGAGTGACACGGATAAAGTAGTTCCCGGCAAACAATTCCCTCGGTTAATCATGTTGCATACCATTGTGACGAGAGCGAGAGAGAGAGAGAGAGAGAGGAGGGATGCAACTGATGAAAACAACGGAGAGAGAGACAAAAGAGCGAAATTCTTCGCGTCTTTTTTTTTCTCTGTGTCGATGCGGACGCGAGAAGCAATTTTTCGCCCGGTTGCTCGCTCACCCTTCAACATGGTTGACAGTTGCTCTATCATTCACTTTACGGGATGGGAGGGGAGAGTCGCTCCAGACCAAAACTGCGCTCGAGGACTACTTAGAACTATTAATTTAAATTTTTGATGCAGAAAAACAGTGTGAAGTGAGAACAATATGTTTCCGCATGGATTCCATAGCTCTCGCCTCCCGGAACTGAATGAAAAACTAGCTCGATAATTATTTTATCCATTCCAAAGTCGTATTGTCCAAATGGTTAAGTCAGCTAATGCGATCGTTGTAACAGTTTAAACAATTAAAACTTTTTTTCCCTATTCCCCAACCCCAATTTTATAAAAAGTCGTTTGACTTGAAAAGCTGTGTGAATGCAAGAAGTTTTGCTACATTGTTTTTCTCTCTTGGGGCGTTCTCGGCGGACTATCGACGCCATCTTTATTCGCCGCACGGAGGGGTTATTAGCTAGTGATTAGATCGGATGGTTCCTGCTTCTGATATCTAATACGCTCGGCAAGACATTTGTTTCCAACTTCTTGGTCTAGAATGCCAGATGGCTGCTATACTTGCCAGGAAAATGCTTACTTTAAATGTGGTTATGACTCCGATAAGAAGAGTACGTTATTATGCAATTGATTTGACTGGATCTACTATTTAAGTGAATTTATTATATTGGCAGTCTTTACTTTACCATAGTCTTGATAAAGTATGTGTGATTACACCACAAAATCAGGAGTTTAAGCTTAAACTCAACCTAAACTTCAATATGTAAAATTACATATAAACAATAATAAATAATATTAAATGTAAAAATAAAAGTAACACAAACCTGACATAAATTTTCATTATTAAATATCGTTGGATTCCACCGCAATTTTCGTCTCCCTAAATGAAGAAAAAAAACTTCAAAACAACCAGCCTCCAAAGTTAATTATAGAACTAAAATCGAAAATATTTTTCAGCCCTCTAGCAAGCAGAATGCGTTTGAAAGTAGCCCCCAATATGTAGTCAAAGCCAATATGTAAGCCTAATTGGCCTTTAAGTGTGAAATGACGAGGGAAAGGAACAACAAATCACGGCTACATAAAGCCCTCTTTGGTCCTCAACGTAAAGTACCAGTAGTACATCACATCCAGGAGGTAGAAAAGTAGTAACACCAATGTCTCCCTAATTCCCGCCTCCCGTGTTCGCTAAGTGTCGCATTCGTCAAAACGTCGAACGCACAACGTGCCCGAACGCCGTCGTATATACGAACAGTAATTTGTTTGCTTGATAGTCATTTTAGAGGTGCTCTACTGGCAGGTTTGATCGTAGAGATATCTGTTCAAAAGTTCTACTCTTTTTGGGATCCGATCGATGGAATTGGCAATAGCCGATAAGAATCTTTGAAAACGAAACCCTTTCTTCCATTCTGTCGAACAAATGTGAAATGAGTTTTGAGATGCGATGTTTTCTTCTTCCTTCTTATACTTTTACTAACGTAGATAGGATGAAAAAATGCTTTTACTGCTCACAGGTTCAAAGTCTCAAGACCATGTATTCATAAGTCGTCTGAGCTTGAAATTAGAACGTTGTGGAAGTGTCGTTGTGTTCGTCCTGTTTCTACCATGATGGCTTATTTCAAACATAATTTAGCAACTTACTGCATTGTTCCTAAATATTATTCAAAACGCGGATTTGAACAACTACGTGCATCATTTGGACGCCATTTTAATCTGAAGTTCCTATGGGCCGTTCAATAAATTTTACGATTCCGGATTCAGAATTCCATAATTGTTTTATAATAAGGCACCGACTATTATGAGAAGCGAACACTTTTAAAAGCAGAGTAAATTGTTTTATCACTCCCGCATCTAAACTTTTCGAGCCGTCATCTGAGGGTTCAATGATTGTTTCGCTCTGTTTAAAACCATAAAGTATTTGAACTTTACTTTTTATTTGACCTTAAATCTCATATTCCAGTATGAATTCATTATTATATTACAAATATTAACATAATATTGTAGCGAGTAAAATAAACGTGGGGACAACCATTTGCAAATTATTGCATTTTTAGTTATGGTGTCTAAAATGCCTGTTTTGTAATGATTATGGAAATAGGAATGATGATGATGATAAGCTAGGTAATGATGGACGGTGGAAAGGAGGCGGCTGTGGCTTATATAGTTACCTTCCCATCATTTGGCTTCCCAGGGTCAGTGAAAACCTCAGTAAGGATGAACGGCCGCTGAAATCGAATCCTGGACTTTCGGAGCGTAAGTCCCCTGAGCTAAATCCATACTTTCTTGCTGTCAAATTAGGTTAATCCAATTAACAGTTGTTGACTGTTTAAAGACTTTAATAATGAATTTAAATATCAATCTATTTTCATTACCTAAGTAACGTGTTGGTAAGGAACGTTTATTCTTTGCCTGGGTGTGAATAAAATGGCTGCAGCATCTGCTCGTGAGATTGCAGGGATTGCAAATGTTGCTGAAACACATTAACTCTGAGTTGCAGTTAATTATGCGCACTCCAGTTTATTGGCGCGAGAGAGCGGAGTAGAGAGTGTTCGAACTGGGCGCGGATTTAAACCAACTCAAAGTGGGAGGGAAATAATCAACTGATAATACAGTTAACTAAACTGGATCACATCTACACAAAACTATGTGTTTCGTATAGATACATGTCTAAAATAAAAATAAATATATCTGTACCTAAGAGGTAGAAGGCAGTAATACGTACTCCTTTCCATCCTTGAGGTTGAATCCATTTTCTCGGTTTTATGTTGCACACGTCTTTTGGTTTAATTTAATTTGGTCTTTTTGATTTAATCAAGATGTATAAATTGCCATTTGACTGATGGCAACAAACAACAAACACAGTTTTACTGAAGTACCTATTCTCTTTCACAATTTCACATGTAATCATTACAAATATGATTGTTTGAACACAGATAAACTCGTGGTTTTTGCGCTCACCTCTAGAATCATTTAAATGGAATTCCGACTTTTAAACCTATGAGGTACAGATATGTTTGGTAGATGCACGTCTAAAATAAATGGAACTATGTTTTTTATAAAGAGATTAAGTGTACCAGATATTTCGAAGTTTCACAAAATTATTGTTAAAAAATGTTTGATAGGTAAGAGCAACAATGTTTTGCCATTTATTTTGTGGTTTCAATTCTTGACCCATATTAACAACAGTAAAACCTGTACAAATTTACACTTGTTTATACAACTATTTCACCAACTTGATCATCGTTATTTTCTTACTGTGCTTTAATACCAATTCAATCAATACATTCTTTAAAGTGCTATTGCAATTCTTTTCCGAATAAAAATTGCAACAGTTGGCCAGAGAGCGGAACGGAAAAATGCAGACCTCTTTCTCCCAGTCAACCGCTGATGGACTGCATCAATTCCCATTGAGTTTGGTCGCCGCCATTATAGGTTCTGACCCACATCGATACGTTCAGGAAACAAATACATAGAGGCCAACGCTATAAAAGTAAAATAGAAACGTTCGCTTAACAACGCTATATTGAGAGGTACTTAAGATTATTTCTATTATTCCGTATATTGGTCGACGAGCTGGTGCCGGCCACATCAATGCACGCAGCCGCCATCATCAATTGCTGGCGACTCGTGCCCTATCGCCATGCCATCTGCAGGCAGCGGTCAGCATTACCCTGCGTCCCCAACCCCCGTCCCAACATGCCCCGTCCCACCCTACACCGCACAACCAGTCATCGTGCTGCCCAAGCCTTAACACTGATATTAATGGTGCTCTTTTGTGCATTTCACAGCCTTCTAACCCCGGGTCAGACTCAACGAAATTGAGAAGTTGATTTCGTACTAAAATTCCTCTTGTGTTTCAATCTTAGTAAAGGGACTTTCATCTGATGAAGTACCTAAAATCTCTCACAAAGTAAATAGCAAAATATAAAGTTCACAATATGCTTCCTACAACTATTTTATAGTTATTTATATATTTATATTTGTTATTTATTTATTCATTCATCCATTCATTCATTCATTCATTAATTTATTTGTTTGTTTGTTTAATTATTCAGTCCGTTGTACGTAGCACTGATCTGCAGCTAGGCTAATGGCAACAGATGAGTATGTTGGCATGTGGTGATGAAGAAAGATCAGTTACAACTGTAATCGACCGAATCGACCGAATGTATAACAACCGAACTTCAAAGTCAGAACGAAATTTTTGTAATTGTGAAAAACAACGTTGTGTATACAATTAAGTTCTTGTTATTAATTAAATAAAAGTACTTATTCAATTTAAAAATCAGCTTTCCTCTGTTTTAGCGATAAAAATTTTGCTTGATCCATACTCTGATATAAAAATATGTGCATCTGTAATAGAACGATTATATCAGAATAATCAAACCGACCCGATAAAACAATGTTCCAATGTTCACAATCAAATATCGGAGAATCTTCCCAACAAACATCTCGAACTTCTGCGTTGTCTCTTCCTTGACACAAATAAAATGCAATTAGATCTCCACAGATCACAGCCACCCTTTAAACTGAAGTTTATTAAATTTTGCTCCCTAGTGATTCGCTCTCTCGAAACGAATTATTGCCAAACAGATTTCCAAAGTCTTCTATCTTCTAAGAGATTACATTCTATCGACATTTGCTTCAATATTGGCATATTTCCATGACTCCGACAAAGCAATCTGACTGGTGACGACTCTCAATGGCGAATTCAACAGGTCTTATTGTGACAGGAATAAAGCAATTGACGCGGGGTCTTTCTCTCTCGCGCGGAGGATTTGGGATTAAAGTCAGCAATGCGCAAAGTGTCGAGTGCATTTCCGTTGAATTGTGAAAATCTCCCGCGCTGCAGTTGTGAGATAACGTGGCAACAATGCATGCAGCTCTTAGCGCGCTGTTGCCAAACGTCATGCACTCGATCGGAGCCTTTGGTTTAATATTCAGGTGCATATGAGGTTGAGATGTGCTGCATGGAAAATAATACTATTCGAGATGATTCTGCATGCGGGACGGGATATTAGAGCCAAGTTACCGTGCTGGTTGTAATCGAGTGATGATATAGTTGCTTGGAGTGTCAGTGAACTGAAATTTCTTGCTCGATTTATTTTCATAGAGGTTAAAGTTTGTGAGGCATTTGATCTTTACTCTGGAATGTGAAGTTCAAAAAGCTAGTAATTACAGAAGTAAAATATCGTAAAATTTACCAATTGCTGTATCATAAAATATGCATTTAATTTTGAAAATGCAGGATTCAAAAAGTATATTAAAATTTTTATGAAAACACAATCTGAGTAGATTTTCATTTTGTTTTGATGAGTTCATTCTGAAAATAAGTATATTTCATTTATGTCTGTTAAATTACTTATTGCAGACTGTTGAGAATACGGGTGCAAAAGTGAATTATGCAAATTGTGTAGATTGATCTGATATTAGAAGGAAAAATCGTGAATAAAAGTGCACGATGAAGTACAGATGTTATGTTATACTTAAAATATCGGTAAAGTTTTTAAGATTACGTTTGGAAAATGCTGAGTTCCAAAGCGTCGTGTACTATAAAACATTATTAAATATAAAGAGCTTTTCTTTTCTACTATTTTTTCTTGGGTCTTAAACGGTTGTTAATGCAACACAGCCACATTGTTTCTCTGATCGAGCTGAAATTTTATATTATGTAGGTATCACTTATTACATAATAGTTTTTGAACAAAATCCAGATCGGTTGAGAAATAATAAAATTTTCCGATCAAGTTGAAATTTTGCATGGTCATCTCGATCCCCATTTTATCATATCGGACGCATTTTAAGCGAATTTGTTAAAACATCTTCAATAGTAAGAGCTCATTTGAATTTGTTTCGTTGACAAAATAATATGCATTCTCAACTAGATAACTTGCAAATCTCACCTGCTTTCTAACTCCCACACATAATATTTAATTTGCATCCCAACAAAGGCCCTCATCAACGCTTTACAAAGAGCGTTTTCCTAGAATGAAATAATCCCGAAGATGTTCTTGTTTACAGCTGCGCACAGCTTCCATCTCACATGTCTGAGCCGTCTCTGGGAAGCGTCTAGAGGAGCACATGTGATGCTGTAATGATCTCTCCGAACCCAGCGCGTCTGCAGACTCCATAGGACCAATAATCGATATGTAATGGAAATATATCTCGAGAAGGAGAGGAAATAGTCGATTGCTTGAGCCATATGCATCGTCGACATTTTAACTTTACGATAATTTGAAATGTGTGTTGGGATACGCGATGGGAATTAGGTTTCCGTATAATTCGAGATAATGTTGCGATGCTTCCGAGCGGACTGCTAATTGGCTAATGCTTGTTAAGTAGAAATAATATTTGCACATTTAAACCGTTCTTTGAACCATAGAAGAAATAAAGAAGAAACTGGGGTGATTTAAAAAAAAAATGATACATTTGTGTTAAAACTAGAGACGTCTTATGAAATTATATTCTTATAACTTTGTAAATATGAACACAAATAAGAATGAAGAACACACTTATCACTCGAGAAAAGTAGAATTTTAATTAAAAATAAAACTCATATTCAATTATCATGGGGTATTTTGGCGGGATAAATGTTATGTGATAAGAATCAGAACTGTGATGTCATTTCCAACTCCCCATCAATGTGTTACTTTGGTGAACCCTTCACCAGAAATCCCTATTTAAATGTTTTGCGCTTATTGTTCAGCATCTCTGCTTTTGCTAATAATGACACACCTATAAAACTCAGACTGTTATCGTGATCAAGGTGAAGTTTGGAGTTATAGATTTCATAATTTGCTGCGCGTTTTTTTTATGAAATATTCTCTGGATGGTTAAAATATGAACACAGAGTGTACCGTGGAACCGATTACTTTGAATTTCGTCTCAGTTATTGAGGCTTATGTAGTTTTATGCCTAACGAATTAATGCCTAGTCAATAACGCATACTTTCTAAAAGTTTCAAACGAAATAGAAACGTAAGTCGTAACGGGTATAAACTGTTATAAAGCGTATGAGTTCTTGACTAGGCATTTATTTAAATTGTGTGATTGATATCTTAAGAACCTTCTCATTTGATTTCAATATTGAAGTTTGAATGTTGGATCATAAAATAGCTGTGTTTTGGGTCCATTTGGTTGCAGTTGATTGTCAACTAGAATCTACTCACCAGACGACGGGTTAATTGGACTTTTAAATTGTGTCACAGTCTCTTCTACGTTGGAAGCAGAAAGGCGAAAGTCCATTATCTCAATTTTGGGTTACAAACATTTAGAATCGTGAAATGAAGCTATAACAATTGCAAATAGACTGAACACAAATACAATTATTGTAAATTATTCTATTTCACAATGACTGGTGGCACTTGTCTATTTCACAATGACTGGTGGCACTTGTCCATAATAATGAACGAGCCAGCGAAAAATCATTTTATATAGATAAAAAAAAATATGGGGGTTATTTTTAAGATTCTTTAATTTTGCAATTTTATTTGTAAACTAATCATCAGCTTTCATACGTCATTCCTCTACAATAATCAACTCCACAGATCTCAATATCACATCCTGACTTCCATCTAAATTCATCCACCAACAAAATGTTAAGATTCACACCCGTCACTGACGTAACAGTATAATAGTAAAACATTAACGACTTCACTACCATTTCAATCAGGCATTCATTACTCCCACTCCAACTGTACCCCGAACTAATGAAGCTGTGAGCCCCAGCGTAATGAAATCTTACACTTTGATTGCTAGCAGATCGTTTACGAAGTAACGAGCGCGCTGGCTGAAGTGATCAATTGCTACAACCGAGTCACAGCTTGGCTTGAAAACATTTACATCAGACCCCGTAGTTCATATTAATTTTAACTACAAGAGCTAGAAGCTGGTGTATATATATCGTGAATATTATGTTATTAATTTAACTTTCGGTTGTTTGAGTTTATTATTAACAAAGTGTGGGTGCCAGATGGTGGGTCAGAGTATTAAATGAATGTTGACGTCTTTGTTAGAATGTTCAAGGAAAAGTCTAGTTATTGTGAGATCGAAGGTAATAAGACAACTGGAAAATTGTTGAACGCAAAGCTAAGTTGTTATATTCGTAAAACGTAAGGCAAGTCATTGCATTAGAATACTTTGGAAATGAGGCAGATGGCAATTTAGTGGTAAGTAGTTAGAAAATGTACAGCAAAATAATTAGTACCTAGTAGAAAATGTACAGCAAAATAATAAGTACATAGTTAGAAAATGTACAGCAAAATAATAAGTACATAGTTCGAAAATGTACAGCAAAATAATAAGTACCTAGTTAGGAAATTTACAGAAAACTAATAAGTACCTAGTTAGAAAATGTACAGCAAAATAATATGTACCTAGTTAGAAAATGTACAGCAAAATAATAAGTACCTAGTTCGAAAATGTACAGCAAAATAATAAGTACCTAGTTAGGAAATTTACAGAAAACTAATAAGTACCTAGTTAGAAAATGTACAGCAAAATAATATGTACCTAGTTAGAAAATGTACAGCAAAATAATAAGTACCTAGTAAGAAGTCAAGATCTGGTTGTGCGCGCCGGCTCATCTAGACTTCTTAGTACCTAGTTAGGAAATGTACAGAAAAATAATAAGTACCTAGTTAGAAAATGTACAGCAAAATAATATGTACCAAGTTAGAAAATGTACGGCAAAATAATAAGTACCTAGTTAGAAAATGTACAGCAAAATGATATGTACCAAGTGAGAAAATGTACAGCAAAATAATAAGTACCTAGTTAGAAAATGTACAGCAAAATGGAGCTCAATGGGTTTGAATCCTGGTCGGTGTGTGAATGTCGATGGCATGCAAGTTGTATAAAAGTAAAATTCATTAATGTCAAATATTCATAATTGTAAAGTTTAATGACAGTTCCGATTGGTCTCCAATTTGCGTTACATTAATAAGAAGGAATACTTCAAATTTAGTTCTCGGATTTCTTGAAAACTTTGCTATGGCTTTGAAAGCTCGGGGATTTGTCAAACTAACGACCATCTACTTCTACCTGTAAAACGGCTCCAAGCAAGTCCAGAATTTCAAGAGCTTCTTTATCTTCTATAAAATTGAATGGATGCGTGAGGCATCTTTGGAAATCTGAGATGAAATACTACACTTGTGGCCTGACAGCTCTAGACAAAGATGTGTCGATTTTATCGTAAACATTTCAAACAACATTTTCTTGACAGTGAGGTAAATACAGCGAAATAAAAGAAGTTTCCAGATAGATGTTGCCCATAAATCATAATACTGAAAGTTACCAATCGCCGCTATGAAGTTATTTGAACTTCTTAGAAAAGAGTTTTCCCAAAACTTGTGGGTACAGTTGCTTTATGTTTTAGGTCCTAACTCTATATCGTTTATGTGACTACAGTTTTATAGTGCAATAACTTAATTACTAATTTATTAGATTTTTCCCTAGAGATTTTGTACAATTTGTAGACCAAATGTTGAATAATTTTGTAATTACCGATTCTGGAATCCGATTCGTTGCAACGTTAATTCATGAATCTGATTCCAGTAGCATCGAGTATTTAAAGTTATAGAATAGCGAAGACTTTAAACAATACGATTTTAAGTTGAGTGTTTTTAAAACACACGCAAAATCATGTGTCTACTACTACAACTTTTGCTCCATTTTCCTTGCGAAGATGTTCTTCTGCCTCCCCCTCCCCCTCTAACTACCCGCATGATGTGACGTGTCACTCTCCCCCCCCCCCTCCCACGTGTCATGTACAGATGAGCTGTATCAATACACCTGCAATCCGAGCTGCTACATGTGTGATGGGTGCGAGCGAGACAGGCATATAGTCTCGTGAAGGAGCAAGAGAGAGAGGCAGACAGCCCTTCAAGCTGTTACAATATTACTGCTCCTCTTTTGCCTGGGTTTGCATAAGAGACTCAAGATGCTAACTGCAAATGCAAAAATATTGAAATGTGATTGATATAAAATAGCTCAATACCAACAACAATTATTGTTGCAGCATAACTATGTAAAACCATATTGAAAACATTGCTACTCGTATGACTTTGAACTCAGTTTATACAAGAAAGTTGTATGTTTTGATTGGAAAATCACGACTTTCTAAAACGTTGTGTGCTCTTTGAGACTTTGCCGTCGTAATTCCCGCTTATACCTGCTCATTTTTAAATTTAAATATTGGAGCTCCCCTATACCCCTCCACCATTCCACCCTACACAAGCTTAACAGTTGATTATCTGACCGATTGAGAGCAAAATTGTGTTCGATCAAAAGCTTAACAGGGCCCTATTTGGTTTTATTTTCACATGATTTCGTTAGCCCGTGGTTGAACATATCAATCTTCTTATAAGGACCGAGAAAGAAGGTATAATATAAGTTAACTGACATTCTCATGCCACGTGTTCGTGCCGTGACCGACTGAGCCAGCGATGAGGGTCGTGATCGCGACGTGTGTTGCGGGATTTGTCCGTGCCGAGCGCTAGGAACCATAGCTTTGCTGAGGTGTGTGTAAATACACAAGCATGTATACGACCACGGCCTTCTTGTTGTGTGAGTCTATTTGCTGCAAGAAGCAAAGTATTCGTGTCGTTTGTTTTGTTAGTTGAGGTGTTCACGTCTACAAATTCACACTCAATAATGCCAATCCGTGTGTTCGTAAATCCATCCAAACTATAATCTGAAAAATCCGGATGGAATCCATCCAAAACTATAAAAATGACGTCGATTTAGGTACAACAAACATCCAAGTTTCCGCTGGACAGAAGAAAAAGGCGGCCATTTTAAATATGACTTTGATTCCGTTGTCTGAAAATTGTATGTAATATTAATATCTACTGCCTTGCCAAATAAAAAAACACCACTAATAGGTTAGACATTACCTTTAATTTTTTCTGCCAAAGTGCTGTATACTCTGTGTAAAATAATAATATTAGTGAATTTAGTCCCCATCATTACCAATGGCGCCATTTTAATTTTGAATCCATCCAAGAAAGCAGCTGGATGAGGTGCTGCTAGAAGCTCGGCACGGAAACGGATTGATGACGTATTAGGCCACGCCCACTAATCCAATGTATTTAAGTACAACTTTTTGACTTGGATGGATTCCATCCTTCCATCCAGATGGATTTACGAACACACGGAATCGCTCATTGGCTCTGTTGATTCAAACACATCTCAAGGTCAAAGCTAAAGCACGAGCTTGTGTGCGTCCTTGAAATTGCCCTTCAACTGATTTTTATCAAAATCTCTTACAAAAGTAATGGTTTATAATGACCATTATTGTTCCATCTAAACAATACCACACAATGGTTTAGTATTTGGCATGTTCTTCATCAAATATTATGTTAACAGAGTGAATTTTTTATTCTGTACATAAGCCACAAACAGATAATTACTTCAATTTGTACGTTTCTGACACATGGGCAACGCTATATTTTATAAACAATAAAATCTGTGGCAGATTATGCAAAAGTCTTCATAAAAGGAAATTTAGTTAAGACAATTAGAGTCCAGCCACTGACGTTGTCAAAGTGTTAATTTTATTTAAACATTTATTTTATTTCTAAGGTATAACTCAAATAGTTTTTTCATCTACTGCTGACACTAAAGGGAGATAATATCACGAATCGCTCATTACCAATTGGTTTAAATTGCATCCAATAATTGGTTTTGATCAAAGTAACTAAACTCAGAACGTCACTTCCAAGGAATAACTTTTAATTGAAATGATTTATGTGAGGTGATTAAATTAATTGAAGGTGATGCAATTATATTGGCTGATATTCCAAACCTACAATCCAAATCCAATAATTACAGCTTGCATTTCATCGTTTATGTAGATCAAACCGTTCTCTGTTTTTGCACTCGGCTGCAAACTACATTGCTCACAAAAGATTCGTTAGTAATATTTATACATCCCGTTTATCACAGATTCCTCAAGTCATTATAACAATTTCTTCGCCTTTCTATATTTTCTGTTATTTTTATTTAAATAATATGTTTTTTATCGCATTGTTTGAAGTGTAGATTAGATGTAGAGGGAAAACAAGCTCCATTATTAAAGACAAGTATTAGTTTTATAAAGCTTGTTTTTATTATAACTATGCGAAATTTATACAAAGAGCTAATTATTTGTCCAGTTTTTTATTGTCTATTGAAATACCTTTGAACATACAATATATTTGAAAAGATTGTGACAGTTTAGAGTAAATATTTCAGAACCACTACAAAATATACTTTGAACTCAATCCCAGTTTCAGTAATCCGGTTTTTCCACTAAGACAAGATAGTTTGGATAGTACCTATAAATCATAAAAACAAATTGGCACGAACATTCTTGTAGATAAATAAAATGCAAACAAATAATGTATCTCATTCAAACGACATGTAATGTGTAACAATAAAAGACACGAAACCAATTCAAACATAAATTGGATTCGTGCTCAATTCAAATCCAGGCTAAGTTATTTTAAAACATCAATTATGATTATTTTCCCCGTGCTTTGTAGTTGTGATGACGTCATTAGTGTGAACCTCATCGAGCAGGATTTAAGTGGACAGCACTTGGTGGCAGCGGCGGGACTAATGATGGACTAACTCGAGTTAACAGGTTCATGGGTGGCGCAGTTGACCGAGATAAACGCGACTAATTCAAGACTCTTGATCTTGCTCTGATGTTAGTTGATGGAACTCAGTCAGTTGTGTTCAGACGCGTGTTCGCATAGCTGGAGCAACGGCAAGGGTCAGTGGGAGATCTCTTCAGATTCTTCAGATATTCAGATATTGAGGCGTTAGTCCTTTTTATCATGTCAATTTGTAATCACAGCTTTTAGTTTAATCAGATATGTTTTTGTTCTTTGGTATTCTGTTTTTTTTTTTGCAATTCGTATGTGCCGCACAAACAGACAATAAAATAATAAATAATTTAAACGTTAGAGCACACCTAAAACTGGAGAGACAACGTAATATTATTCTTACAGAGAAGGGCCGCAGACAGTTTGCATCAAGTCGTCTAAATTTAATGTGAAAATTTGTATTAATTTTAAATCATTTTCTAAAGCATCATAAATAATGTGAAATCCACCCTACTTAATAACTCGTATGTTCTTCAATATACGAGTATAATGAAATATTAGAACTGAGTGCACTATTCTACCCAAGTTCCAACCAACCAACCTAGAGAACCCAACCGACATGAAGCTTGTCTCGAGTAAATCGTCAAAACGTGTTTCAAACTCTGCTTTGCCACTGGTTAAATGCACAACATTAACACAAGTTTAACTTACTTAATGTGAACTTTGCGCATAATAGTTAGAAAGTGATATCCTGATTCAAGGCACTCAAGGCCTTATTGTTGGTACGACACCAGTAATATACAACAGCCACAAAAATCTTAAAAACTAAATGCTACAACAGATGCAGACGAAGCAAATTGCATTACAAGAGTAAAATAATTAATTTGGCTCACTTTTTGTACAAACAGCTTCAAAATATAAATCATAAATAACCCGTTTTCCAAAACTTTTCTTTTAGCTTTCATGATCTGTTTCTGATGATTTTGTTTAACGTGATTTTGCTTTAACAATAACTGACGGTGAGTTGTTATACAATATTGAATCTTTTGTTTATTTACTGATAATAAATACAAAAATGTAATCCTTGGGGTTGTTCATTATGATCTACTAATTGGGTCTTTCCCCTCTCGCCGTGCAAGTAAAGCTATGGTGAATGAGAATGCGTTTACAGCCTGGTATGCGTGGCGGGCTATATATTGGTTATTGAACATTCATTAATCAAGCGGGCGTACACATATTATCTAGCAGTGGGATTAGGAAGCTGTGGTCCATTCACTCATGGCAACATTCCCTGCCCTACAACATCCCGCCCACACGCACTCTAGAGGGAGGATGGAAATTATTCACAGTTTTCATGGAGCTCTGCCCGCACTTTTTAATTTACAACAAAAATTGATTTCGGGAACTTTGTAGAATCTCTGTAAATGTATTCAATCAGTCAACTTCTTAAGGATTTTGAGAGAGTTTAGAAATATAATTAGAACAGATGCGAATTTCTCTTCCTTTCTTGACAGACAAATAGAGATTTATTTGTACTTCAATTAATCATATTTCTGTCAGACTATGTAAATCTATAACTTGAACAAAACAGATAACTCGAAATAGACAGTTAAATGGTTTCAAGTATTACAAGAATTTATCTTTAAGAACGCAAATTTTACCTCTTAGAAGATTGAGTTCTACCAAAATTACATGAATAAAACAGTTTTATGAAGACTACGATGAGATATTTCAACATGAGCGCATATCTGATGTTCGGTAGGAATATGTTCCAAGTCATTTTATTTCTATCTTAGCACGGAATGAATGGAAGTCTGAGAATTCTCTGCATTTTGACTCGAATGCGTCGTGCATTTTAACTGAGCGAAGAGTCAGTTTATTGGACAATTTCGTTTTACTGATTTTGTCAGCTTTCATTCACATTTTATATGCACCACATAGAGATTCTCAAGACTTCACAGCTGACGAAAACTTTTAAATTACTTTCGAGAGTCTCCGTTTGACGTTTCTAACACTGGACTCATCTTTCCACACTTATCTCTATTAAAAGCCACATTTCTATGTATCTATTGTGTACCACATAATTAATACACATGCATGTAAAATCCATTTACTGTAACAATGACTACCTTGAAAAATAAAGTAAAGCTTTTTATCAGATTGCCATCCAGCAATATTAAGAACAATTTATTGACACTATAAACATTACAGTTATTTTACAGACACTTGACAATCCAGTGAACAAGAAGCAAATCAACGTTTAAAATGTCTCCTATATTCAATTTAAAATAAATTATGTGTGAAATTACTTAGTCTTGGTGAACGTTTTGCACTTAATCAAAACATGTATGAGATAATTCACTTTATGCAATTACTACTTTAATTTGGCTTGTGCTAACTCTCTACAGTAGCTATAACGGCATTTGCAAAGTTGTAGGTATACTTGAAAGACAAGTGCGATAGAGATGTGCCTAGAAATTGACAATTTTGGTAAAGGAGGTTGCGAATAACCTAGTTTAGAACATTAGAATATAGTTAAAAAATGATATGACATTAATTAAATCTTTCATTATGATGGAAAATGATGATCGAATAATGTAATACCTATGTGCATCAATCATTTTAGTACCTAGTAACTGACAGAAATGCTGCAACTGCATTCCGTATATCGAAGTAATGACATCCGTTGTGCAATGAGTTGATTTAACCTGGTTGGAAAATTACAAAAAGTCCAACAAAATTCCATCGACTCCAGACGTTCCAGTACAGTACTTCCTCGTGAAAATTTTATTATTCCTGTAAAAATGAATGCTTAACGTAAAGCAAAGTCAAGGAAGAGCTCAGCAATGTGTCGACTGAATAAAACGAGATTTATTTTATAACAAGATCTTGCCCTGTTCGTCCAGCATCCGGCTTTGGAGGGTCGAGGAGAAACACATCGCCCCCCGCCGGCCAGTGCAGGGATTACATCGCAAAGAATGATGTTGGACACGTAATCTGGACCTTGGATCGAGTCCCGGTGGAGGCATCGAGAACAGCCCTATTGGGACGCCATCTTCGTGAGTAACAACCCCTAACCGTGTCGCGCCCTCCAGGGAGAACGACGAGAGTCTTGGCGAGGACAAACGCGCTAGAATACACCGCGAGCCATCGGGAAGAGATTCAAATCGGCAACGAACAAGTTAGATTTCATGGCGTGAAAACAGCAGCAGTGTAGACTCTACCTAGACTTTAATCTTTTCAATCTCGGAGAAGTACGGATCTATTTACTTACTTTTAGGAGAAATCTTCACTGCTTGGATTAATTGAACTGTCCAGTAGTTTAGAGAAAGTGATTTAAATATATTTAATGATGAACCATCGCTTTGAATGACTATATTCATAACATGAGATAAATTAATTCAGAAAACGCATGTTTAAACTTTAAAACATATTTTTATAATGTAATATGTGGAAAATAATACGATATGAGATGATGAGAATTTTTAAAACCAAGTTTTCGTAAAATAATTTTGTTAAGAATACAGCAGTGGTTTTGACTAGTTCAGTTGTCCCATGTTAAATGGCCATATAGCAAGATTTTTAAACATTTAAATGCCATTATCTCAGAAATTAAGTCGGTGACAAGAGTATGTTCAGTTTTCAATGCATTCAGTATTAGTCGAAGATTATATCATAGTTTTCTGTTGAAATTGTTGGTGCCGATTAAAAATAATTTAGAATAATGTAGGAAATTAATTCGTTCCCCCATAAGAGCCATGTAAAAATCTCCAACTTTGAAAACGTTTTACACTAAAGTTAGGTCGGTAAGATATACATTTTTTGATCTTATATTGTAGATAATACTATTTGGAAAAAAAAAATGGTTTTGAAAAAAATTGTTGGTAGATGACCTGGCGCTGGTTCATCCTTAATGAACTTATCCACATTAAATGCTGGATTTGTAATTTCTTTGAGCATGAGCAACAGTTGGTAATTTATTAACTGAGTTTATGGTAAAAAATCAATTCAATAATCAAAGTCAAACCACTAAAAGAAAATGTTGTGACAAAAATCACACAAATAAGTAAGGTTTTCAGCTAATTCTAATACACGATTGATCTCAATCTACAAATATTTTATTTTATTTTATTGGTACGTATTTTAATTTCACAAAATTCTTTGAAAGTGGGAAAACCTGTCAATCAAAAAATGTCCATAGTTTAAATGTTAATATCAACAATTCCATATTCCTGAATTGTAAATTCTTAGGAGAAAGCGCGTTCAGAAACTACAATAAGCTCCGTCGTTTGTTCTTTTTCCAACAATCTCATCCTTTCATCTTTGACCTTTATAAAACATAGCACTAATTACTCTAATAGTTTTAATTAATATAATAACCAGGCGAGGCCACGTTGAATCCCGTAGAAGGTGAACGTTGGAGCCCTCTAGGGAGCTATTCGTGCATCCAACTATCTTCATCTTGAGATAAAAACACCCCTACAAGTTTCCCTTCTCTTTCCTTCCCCCCACCCAACGTTCCATAACCGAATCGTTGCTTCAAATTACATTGCTTATGAAAAACATCTTACAGATAAGCTCCCCTCAAATGAAGACTATAAAATTGTGTCTTTACATTTTCAATTATTACCCGAGTTCAAATATCTAATACTGTTTTACGATTGTAACTTTATACCCATGCAATCTCAATGTAGCTGTCTCGAATTTAAGGACTTATAAATTAAATTGTTTTCAAATAACGTTCTTGTAATACCGGGTGGCGCAAAAAAAATTACCCTGATTGAGAGGTCACTCTATCAAAACTATTATAGATAGGATTCTGAAATGTTTTCACATATTAGAAAACATACCAAAATTAAATATGTGCAAGTTTCAAAAACATTGCTATTGTAGGAAAAAAGTTACAGCTGTTCAAATTTGGTTGTCAAAAAATTGATTATACGGAGCTCAAATAGCGCGCGTCCAGAAAACTTCTGTTTACAAGCTCAACTTCAAGATTTCATGAATTTCGTTTCATTAGTTCAAATTGATTGAAATTTTTACACAATCGATTTTCAATATAATTTGAAATTTTCAGATTGATGTCGTACGTAGTTTTGAAGAAACAGCGTCTCGGCCATTGGAAGTTTTCTCGACGCGCTCTAATGAGCTCCGTATAATCAATTTTTTGACAACCAAATTTGAACAGCTGTAACTTTTTTCCTACAATAGCAATGTTTTTGAAACTTGCACATATTAAATTTTTGTATGTTTCATGTGTACAAATTTCAGAATCCTATCTATAATAGTTTTGATATAGTGACCTCTCAATCAGGGTGATTTTTTTCGCGCCACCCGGTATTTTTACTGAATTCCACAATTTCAAAATGTTTCACATGAAATAACCTTCCTTCATTTCAACCAGGAATATTTAAACACCAAGATTGAAGTGGTTTATGGTAGTTGATACACACACGCTACATCATATCTGTGTTTGGTCAGGTATTTGATGTAATTTGTGAGTCAACTTGTACACATGTTTCTTTTTATTGAACAAGGTGTTGAAAGTCGAGAGTTGATGAGCGGGTTGTTTTTTATCTCCCTGCGCGTGCGTGAACAGACTAATTAATCACAGAAGATCAACGAACGTCGAGTTTTAAACAAACTTCGCGTGATGAGTTTTGATATATGAGTAAACTCTGTTTTTATAACGGATCGGATTTGTTTTTAGCATTGCAATTTGCAAATCAAACATGAAATGGAGATACATTATTATGTTATGTTAATCAATGTTGATATTAGTTTGTATGTATGTTTAGTCATATGCATTTTATAATACCACTTAAGTTTGTGTGCAGCGGTTGATAAATGAAGCATTCAAAATCTTATTTGAAAACACATCAAATGAACGAGGTGTAAATTATGTAAACACGCCACGAATTAGTAAACCATCATAGTAATGAAACGAAATGTTAATAGGAAAAACAATTTATATCTTTTTACTCTTCACAAGTTATGGGCTTCATTAAAGTGTGTGAGTGGGCTTACCATCTGAGCTAACTTATTCGACAAAACACTAGTAAAATTGTGTAAATTCGGCTACTATTGGAACATAAAAAACGAATTGGTTTCTGCTGAATTGATGTGGCGTTAGATGAAATTCGACAACAAGTTGGTTGTAAGAGGAGTGCTTTGAAGAAAAATAATTAATATGTAACTCAAAACAAGAAAAATGGACATAGAACATTTACATTCTCTTGCTGCGATTTGTTTTCGTAAAAGCTCGTGAAAGCACATGGAGGTGCCATGATATCTCGTGAAAGCTCGAGAAAGCTCATGTAGGTACCATGATATCTCGTGGAAGTGCCATAAAATCTCTCTACACGGCACCTCCACACATCTCCGCCGTGACATTACGTCACGTGTTTCCGTGAAAGCTCGAGAAAGCTCATGGAGGTGCCATGATATCTCGTGGAAGTGCCATAAAATCTCTCTACACGGCACCTCCACACATCTCCGCCGTTACATTACGTCACGTAGTAGCACGAACGCCTGTGGTAAACATCAAAAGCTATTCCCAGACGCCGTTAGGAAGAGAGCTTTGAATGGCGGCTTCTCTCCCGCGCTATTGTGCGAGCTTACGGTGAACCAATGGCGGCAAGCGTAGCCAACTTTTACTACCGGTTATTTTGAAATTACCTCAACAAGATTGGGTCAAAGATCAACGGTGGAATGACACAATCGAAAGAAAAGGAGACGGTTTTTCAAGGCCTAGAAATAAACGTAAAGAGGTAGGGCGTAATGCAAAGAACTATACGAAACTTGTAGATTGTGCACGAACTTTTACAGAGTATGACACTGACAGTCTTGAAAAAGCGGCTAATAAAAGTACTGAACAAACTCACTTTAATTTTCGTGAACGAACACAGTGGCGTTACTAAAGATTGATGGGCCCCTGGCAAAATATTCTTCTGGTGCCCCCCCCCCCCCCCACCCCCCCCCCCCCCCAATATATTTTAGTTATATTTGAGTATATTGAATACTTTACAAAGACAATATTTGTAAAAAGACTGCCAAGCACCTTCTCACCTAAAAGTATTTAGATCTAAGGGTATATAGCAAAATGTTGTTAAAACATGTTTGCACTTAAAATTCGTGAACTCATTCAACCCAGATACTGCCACCAAGCACTGCACTTAACTTTATGCCTAAATTTGACATAAAATAAGACTCCAAATTTCAAGCATAAGCCGTACCAGAATCAGAATAGAATCAATCAGAATGTTCCACACAACATACAAATTATTACCTACTCTACTTTGGCAGCAATGTATACCACGTTGAGTAAAAAAAAAATATTCGTAAAAATGTATTAAACGCAGTTAATAAAATTCTGCTTTATTTGAGAAGTGCCCGTGGTGCCCCTCTAGGGCCTGGACCCCTGGCATTTTGCCGCTCCAGCCAACCGGTAGTTACGTCACTGAACGAACAAGTTTTTATCTGTAATTCAGAGGTAGAATGCCCGAAGTCCATTTTAACTATTCTTGAGGCGAGCTCTAAAGCCTGTAGGGAATTCGGTCTCCATCCAATCAAAAATGTTATAATTATGTAACATTAGTGATTTTGTAAGAGAATAACTATTTCTGTGGTACACAGAACTCACAGAACACAACACGAAGTATGATTCTGTAAAACCTCATCTCGTGCTCAATCTCAACTGAAATCTTAGCAACTTGTGATGGTTAGAGGTCTGGTGTAAGGAGCGAAATGGTTCGCCACTTCTTTAAACCTGGGAATATTGATTTTAGAGTTCTATGATTTCAAATAATAGACCAGAACAGTGACTTCCACTGAATATATTCACAGATTTGAAAGTACGTCGATGTCAGATCCATAAATCAAATGTGAATTTTCGAGCTAGCTAACCAAATTGTATACGAATGAAGGGACGTGTGAAGGGTGCTGACCTAGATCCTATTATTTCATCCAATACGAGAGTGCACATTTTAATTTATAATCGAAAATGCAAGTTTCATATGGCGACAAATTAACATCAATGTGTTTTACTGATGGGTTTGATTTTCTGTATAAATAATTCTGGTTAGCCTTCAAACGAACAGCTTCTCCATTATTTTTAAAATTATTCCTATAGGTCACATTTACATCACAAAGTAGGGGAATTATAATTATTAGTCAATCGTATAATATGTTTAGTTGCCTTTAAACATATTTAAACAAAATATATTTCGATGATTTGAAGGTTTAGATTAGTTGAATGGTCGTTGAGATGACAGCTACTTTTACTGACGCATAAGATGTTTTTGACAGAGAGAATTACACTAAACAGAGTGGTCAATTGCAAAAGAGTTCAAATTTTCTCTTAAGGGGAAGGATCGGCTGACTGCTCCCAGAGAATCAGTTCTAATTGCTATTGTGGGCGGGGTTTTTAAAGGTAAATAAGGCGGGATCAGATTTGGCGACGAATTTGTTGTCATTACTGTGATTGGTCTAGCTGGGAACAATGTTTGATATGAATGTTTTCTTCCGACTTTAGTTCCCATGCAAAAATGTAAACAGAAGTGAGATCGGAGACCCCGAGTATTGTTGTTATGATCGCTGGGTCCAGACTGGTTACCAACTCAAATGACATCATTGACATCACTTTCACAACACGAACAAAATCATCGAGGATCAAGAATAATCACACGCAATAAAGTGTTCAACACTTATCTAATAGATTCAAAGATTCCAAATCCTTTTATTGATTTTTAACCATTATAACGGCGATATATGACACTGATCTTATTTCACCACCTGAGAGTATAATGCCATTGGAAAAATTTGTTTACGAATAGGTATAGGTAGTCTCATTTCTCTCTGGGTTCTTTACTAAGAGAATAATATTATCGCAATCAGAGCAAGAAAATCATTTTAGTTTTTGTGCATGTGGTTCTTGTAGTAGAATGTAGACACTGTCTACTGTCTACTTCTTGTAAGTAGAGAGTAGAAAATACGAAAAATAATGAAATAAAGTAATAAAAATACACATGAATATTTCCAGCCTTTTCTCCGGACTATATAAGTGGTATGTTGTGAAATTTATAAATCAATGAATTAGGAAATTTTGAAATAATATCATATATTATTTCATTGCTCAAAACTAGTAGAAAAAATCAACAAAAAGTCACACACTTTATATGTTATATTTTGAAACCTTTGACACCTACATCGATTTTTTTTTAAATGGAATGGTTGGAGTAATGATAACGGTCAATACAACAATTAAATAATTATTCGCCGTTTGTCTGACAAATCATTGCTATCGGTGACCTAAACCTGTGTTCGGGATTAACGTGTGAAATAACACGTACAATGTATAATTATCATTCAGTTGCTATGATACACATTGCAACCAAAAATATTTCTTTACCTTTATAACATACAGTTTTCAGTTATAAATAATAAAATAGTGCATACAGTAGAGACACACATTGATGTGCTCTTAGCGAGCGTCGAAATTCATCTGTTATTCTGCACTAGTAATTGTAGACGGGAAAACTGTTCGACATTGTTATCACAATGAGAATAAATACACATCGTGACATAACCTTGCCGAGATTGACTCAAGAATAATAGATAGCCCGAGATGCTACTATTTACAGTGAATTATTATGGATGCTTAGAGAAGTGTTGCCGATTTCAACAGTTATTCAATTAGCAAAAATATATTTATATCTTCAAAAAAACATAAATATTCAAATTAAAATTTAAAAAATAGCATAAAAAATAATATTAAGTGAAGTCTTTATTAATACAACAGCGAATTTTCTTATGATAAATTAAATTGTTGGGAAGATTTGTACATGGCTGTTTTGAATATCAACATTCTATGTTTCTGAAAATTTTCACTTACATTTTATCAACTTACAATGAAAATTTAATTTTAGGCCATTTCCAATCATTTTAGACGGTATACACTTTATGATAGATAGATTTTTATAAATTAGGTAAGATGATTTAGACAACTCTGAGGTCCGTCTGTCTCCAGTCGTCGTTGATTGTGTAAATGCCGGGGAAACTGATGATTATTGTTGACATACAAACTCTCGCTATCAGTGCACTATTAATATTTCCATGCTGTATATAAGGACCCTCCCATCATCCCCTTCCACACCGTTACTGGAACTCCCAGAATGTTTACTTGCAACTTCAGTCGGTTTCAGTGCCCCTGGTTTTATGCAAAACTCATAACATTGATGGTGTGAGAAAGCAAATTTTGCCTCTACCGATCAAGTTAGAAAAAAAGTTTCAAGAGCAAAGTTGCTTGAAATTAAATCTAGTTTAAGCGTCGTTGAACCAATTTTTAAAATTATTAGTTTTATTTACTCAATAATTACGCAACATATAACTACTTATAACTTTAAGGTGATTAAAAATTTCAAATAAGTAGTCAACGCTGCCTAATCTGCAACTCATTCTCCACAACTTTGTCGCTTTAACATCTAGTCTATCTTCAACGAGACGGGACGATAACTGCTTTCCAGCCGAGGTCCTCATTCAGAGGCTCTTCCTTCCCCTTAAATGCTTATCCAAAAAATAAAGGCTAATTAAGTGATTTTGCGTGAATAGCAATAAAACAAGTTATTGGTCTAACTACTGCACTCAAAGGGGTAATAAGGTATTTTACGCCTTCCAAAGGTGATCAAAAATTTAAATTTACCTAGGTACCCTTTTTCCTCATATAATTTTTTGTTGTCTGTTTTTTTGTTGACTACATAATTTGGTTTGTACTGGCGTGTTCACAAAATATCGCTCTCAATGTTTCATATGACACTTCAATAATGCAAATGCTTCACTATTTGAAAAGTCTCTGCGAATTACGAAGAAACTGCGATTAAAGACACTTCAGCCCTCAACTGGATACACATACCTGTAATTTTAAGAAGAACAGTCAATGAAGTCAATGAATTAATCCTTTTTGCGACATCATGAAATCAATAAAACACACACAACAATATTTGGAACAATGCGGTATCGTAAAAAAAAATACTAATATTAAATCAACACAATATTTCGGAGATGATTCAATCTTCTTCATCAGGTGCACACTGCCGTGAAAACCATCTCGACCGCCAAACCCCAGATAAAAACAGCTGTTTATAACAACAAAACCGCCAGCTCAATCACAACACAGCTAACCGGCTAATAAACACCGTGACATGGTGACATAGATCCAAAAGAAACTCCCTGTTCCCTTTCATAACAATATCATCAGCGAACTATTTGTTATTATTTTTATTACACAAGTGGGAAATTGTTGGAGTTGGAGTCGCTATGATTCAGAAAAGTAAAAACTGTTCTTGCATCTCTAAGTCACCATGTCACGGTGTGTTTATTAGCCGGTTAGCTGCTTTCTGTGTTGTGATTAAACTGGCGGTTGTTGTTTACATCAGCTGTTTTTATCTGGTGTTTGACTGTCGAGGTGGATTTCACATCTGTGTGCATCTGATGAAAAAGATAGTAACATCTTCTATTAGTGTGGATTTTATTTGTAATTTTTTGACGACCCCGGAGTTGTTCCAAATATAGTTGTGTGTGTGTTTTATTAATCGTTTAAACGGTATAATATCATCTTCTCTTTTATTATCATGAAATCAAGTGAAGAGCATGGTTGAAATATGGAGAACGAGTGAACAATGGTGGTGAAAAACTTCTTAGAATTACAGGTATGTGTTTAATTTAATATATTTGTATTGTCTAGTTGAATATAGGCTGAAAATGTGTCTTTGGTCGCAGTTTCTTCGTAATTCGTATAGAGAATGTTCATTTCATTTCAGCATTTTCATTATTTAAGTATGATAATATGCAGTACAAACCGAATTATTGTAGTCAACACCACTATAAAGAAAATTGTACTGAAAGGTAACCCTCCCTTTTCCTGGAAAATAAAATTGCGCTTCCCGTCGGCTTGCTGGAAGTCAGGTCAAACGTAGGCATCAATCTGTTTGATGCCTATTGAATCCCCTAAAACTTATCGCTTCAACCAACGCGTTCAAACTGGATTCAAAAGACTTTTCTTTCAGAAAACATAGGTTCGACCCAAGGTATGGTTCGACCAACTATTTAGCACATCGAACATACAATAAGAGAGTGCACATTTTCATTTATAGTCGAAAATGCAAGTTACATAATATGGCGACAAATTAACATCAATGTGTTGATATTTAGCATAGTATATCGTATCTAATTATATTATTGCCGATACGAAATTTAATCCGTTCAAATAACTCTCTTTTTGTGGTATAACATTATTGACAATTTATTTTTATTCCGTTAACTCAACGAATACTCCATAGCAACTTGTTCGGACAACTTATACATACTTGATACATGATAATAACGTGATACTTAGGTATACGACACTTTTATAAACTGTATTTCCTTAAGTGAATTTACTTGGATATTAGTTGGTTTCTATTACTCTCAATAAATATCATCCGATACATAACTCTTCAATTCATCCATCTCATTGGCTGCTCAGATCGAGGAATAAGATCTTCACCCAACTTTCACAAAACCGTCCGCTATGTTTTCTTGTGGCTTTACGCTTGCATTGTTTTCACCTGCAATATATTTCACAGCTTCCCGGGCATTATAGAACAGCGCTGAAGTTAGCGGCAGTGTATTGTTCTACACACAATAATATTCATATATCGGGGAAAAACATGGCGGGACCTTCTGTCGTTGACTCGGCGCAGCACTGTCGCTGCAGTTACTCACTCATGAACTTTATGCAGCTTCGTTGCAGGATATTTAGCAAATTGAGAGAGAATAATTGTTTCATAAGTGGGTGGGACTTTGATAGAATGTTCACATGATCAGTCTGATTGTATGGTAGCACTTTTTCATTTTTGCTTCGTGGCCTAGTTAATTAGACGCCGGTTATTCACATAACCTCGCAAAACTATGAAATTTGATTGATGTCACATTTTAATCATGAATAGATAAAAGACAAACTAATGGTTATCACTTTGCACAATTTTTAAATTAAATTTCATACGGCACCCAGTGAGACAAGAAAATATAAAAATTTTCACCAAAAATCAACTAATTATTACTAATTAACATAGCAAAAAATTAAAAATGTACTAATGGATAACCATAAGTTTATCATTTATCTAATCGTGATTAAAATTTCAAATCATTTCGTCAACCCATATTGTCTCCAATCGTGTACAAAAAAGTCCCTGCAACAAGCGGCAAAATCGCTCGTGCGTGCACCACCTTAAGAGTTGGATGCACAGAGAGGTAAATTCTACAGTCAATAAGTTCTTAACTTTTGATATAGGTATGACATTATTTAGATAATGTAAGACAAAGTTTATTTATTGTAATTGTAAATTTTCAGAAAAGCGTATAAATATTTTTGGTCAAATACGACGCAAAAGTGAAAAAGTAGGACGTTAGACACGTTTTTAGGGCAAATGGTGTAAATGGTTGGTTGAATGTCAGGATTTTCACTTGAGGGTGTCTTTAAAAATTAGTAGTATTTTAATATGCATGTCGATTTTTACGCATAACTTTACATAAATCGACTTATTTTAATGTCATTTTATGATTAATACGTGAATATAGTTGTTTACTCAAATGCTCAACACCATTTTCCAAAGTTTATACATCATTTGAATTTTGTGAAAGACTTATTGTGTTTTGGCCACAGCACATACGGTGAACAATACCATTCATAACCTAACTTAACCAAAGCTCGTATATATCTTTCACATCATCCACACTACTCTTAAATTAACCACAATCACACACAAATCCATTCAAACAGCCACTTTTTATCCACACCACAACGCATAATACATCCGGAATTTGACAAAGAAATTGACCAATGGGTGGACAGTATTTCGCGTGACCAAAACCTTACAGTGAGTGATTAGTTCATATGCCGCCACCAGAGTGTCAACACTTGTCATAGTAAAATGATGATTACGACGGCCACTCCCCAAAACAACATCCCTATAGAGTCAGAGAGCTACGATTTGGATCGAGTGGGGGTTTTGTCAGCTGATTGTCATGAATAATGCTTCCAAGTCGTTGAAGTGTCGACTGGTGGTGACACCTAGCGGCCATCTGTCACATGTGTGAGTGGAGAATGTGTTGTCGGTGGCTCGATGCCAGCGAGGTCGCACATCTGTTGCCACATCTTACATATTCATTGCGACGCGTTAACAACGTGGCAATACTGTAGCTTTATTTGACGTGGTGTGGGGGGGGATCTTATTGTAGAGCAAGCTGTGATTTTATAACTCTGAGATATTGCAATTTTGAATATATTATGAATTCTGTTGGATATATCTTACACTTTGTATACCGCAGAGACTGATGCATCAGAGAGAATGTGACGGGGAGATATCGATAATCTAATTGTCTGGATTTTCGATATGACGTTGATAAATGCAGTGGCCTGGTTTCGTTTAATTCAATATTGTCTCACCAGGAGAGTTAGTGAACCCGCGTGGAGTTCAAGCTCCTGATATCTCCACAAAGAGAGAAGAGGACTATTTTACTTGCTCAAACACGTGAGGCACCTTAATTCGTCAAGTTTACAGGGGATTTCGCTAAGAGAAATCATCATTTAGCAAGCGTTTCTGTCACATTTTGAACATTTTAAATGAAACTAGATGAAGCAAGGGCGTACTCAGGGGGGCGCACCCCCCCCCCCCCCCAAATCAGACCGTCATCTAAAAGAGTACCACAGTTAAACGTGTATTTGGGTATGGTATTTACAAATCATTGAACATTATTTAATTGTAAAATAGATGCATACCTATAAGTATAAATTATTTATTATTCATCAAAACCAATATCCAAAAATTTACAGTCAGGTCTTGGGGTGGAATCTCCACCTTTACTTAGGCAATTTCCAGCAAGAGCCGACTTGCCAGGTCCGACGCTCCTCCTACTCGTCTTCATCATCTTCTTCTCCTTCTTCAACTTCTTCTCCTCCTTCCTCCTCAACTTTGTCTACAAGTCCTCTCCCTTTGTCTACGTCTTCCCACGTCTTCACTTTTTCGAAAAAAATAATTATAAATGTATTGAGGCTGAAGTATACTATTTATATTTTAAATTTACTTTTCCCCCCAAATCAGGAATACTATGAATCAAATTGCACCAAATTAAATACTTTGAATGGAAATTTTCTTCTGGGGCTTTTCATCCGAACCCCCAATTTCAGCAGTTCATTTTCCCAACATCAATAATGTCCAGCCCTTCTAATTTCATCCTTGATACTCCATTGAGATGAAGTATCAGACCTTGAGTGCATGAACACGAATAAAAGAGATATCAACAAACTCAGTGTGTGAAGAACGGGTATTTATTTGCTCTAAGTGATCGTCGTCGCCTCCTTCTTGGATGTAATCGATGATCTACTCAGTTGGAAGTACACTTTCTGTATTGGTTTGCGTCAAATAACTCCAGCATCCTTCCTTCACCTTCATCCTCAGGACAAACAAGTGGCTGTCTTCACAAAGTAGCATTCCGTCCAATCGCGTCGGAGTGCCAGAACAAATAAATTCGAATGAACTCCATATAGATTAATTAAAAGAATCTCCCATGACCGGAGATTTCTCGCAACTATCTAGTGGACAAGAACAACGAGAAGCTAAGAGAAGCAACAAAGTCAAGTTTACGCCAAGATAATAGAGCAACAAGCAGAGACTTCGGAGTCGTGCCAAGTGTTCGCTCTACCTGTTACTGAGCTTTACTTCTTCCTACTTCTTCTAGCATTATGAAACTGAATTTAGTTTCCAGCTACGGAACAGGTATGGCTGAGTGGTAACGCTCTGAACTTGTATTCCGGAGGCCCGGGATTGATTCCCGCGGCCGTCCTTCCTGACTGAGGATTTTTCGTGGTATTCCCTCAGTCGAGAGGCACATGCTGGGAAGGTACTCTACTTATAGGCCACGACCGCCTACTTCCCACCTTCCATCCTCACCCACTCTTCACCATCATCTCCCAATCATCATCATAATCATTCATCCGTCGCCATTAGCCTCGCTGCAGAACAGTGCGACGTTAAACCCCAATTAAAATATGTATATAAAAAAAGAAACGTATTTAATTACGTTTTTCATATCCTTCCATCTGACAGTTTTCTACAGACATATTTTCAAGTATTGCCAATCATCCCACCTCCCAATCACACCCGAAGACAGTCGGTGATGTGGTTTCACCCAATCGAGGCAAAGAAGGTTGCATACTATTATGTCGCGACCTCTTCCCACCTTTCATCATCTCCCAATCATCATTTCGGAGAAGTGCGAAGTTATAGATTTATAGCTTCAGTGGCGGTTTGATATCTCTTTTAAAAGCGGCCCCCTTATAATTCTTCCCCTAAGTTTTCAATAAAATAAACATTTTATTCCCTTATATCCCACTTTTTCAACATTCTGTATATTTTCTTTGATTTTCCCCACTATTTATTTGAGTGGTTTCGATAGACATTCACTCGGATGTCTCCCCGAAGACTCCCGAAGTTAACTGCTATTCCCGAAGACGCCCGAAGTTAACTGCAGGGGATCGAGTCAACTTGAGCTTGTCATTGATCCCGCTATAAAACCCACACTTTTATTACTCGAAATCAGATGGCGAAATGACACATTAGATTGACGTTTCAATAACACACTATTCATTACATGCACACTGCGGAGCATTTAACTTTCTTGTTCATTGTTTAACTTTAGTGGCGGAATTCATATTTCATATAACTGCACTTAGGTTAGGATATTTGAATGAAAATAAAATTTATCATGGAACTAAAACAATTGCACATTTCTATACAAATAAAATAAAAACATTAAAAATTCAATTAAAGCAGCGATTCAATTCAGCATTGTAACTTGTTTGATCTAATGTGGTTCGATTTTGTAACATTTTCTTTTCTTTTCATCGTTTCACAATAACTAAAATGTACAAAACGCACTATGCTCGCAATTCGCATGTTACATACGACAACGAGCTGCATTGAAGCAGACTACACTTTTGAAAAGAAAAAGAGTTCACAATAAAATCTAATGAAACTTTTGTAATCTCCGAAGACGATAACTCATGAAACGTCACTTGCATCTTCATAACGAAGTTTAAGTCAGCTGCATCCTTGCAGTTGGCAGAGAGTGCATTGTTTCAAGTAAGTACAAATGGCCGACCTGTGTCTGAACCATTAGTTCAGAACCCGAGCTGCCGACAAGAGTTATGTTAAGCGAGCGTTACCGCGGTACTTTTTCCGTAGACTCTTCCCAATACCTTCTTGTCATTCTTATG
Source organism: Leuctra nigra (assembly GCA_934045905.1). NCBI lineage: Eukaryota > Metazoa > Arthropoda > Insecta > Plecoptera > Leuctridae > Leuctra > Leuctra nigra. The sequence goes on from OW203762.1 coordinate 18,072,356, forward strand.
CCACTTTCTCTGTACTTTGTTTTGTAGGCATGTCCAGGTTCCAACTTTCAACCAATCGATCTGAAATTTAGCACACACTTATGTCATTATGAACGGTCACAAGTTAAAGATTTTGAATCCTTTAATTAAATGAAAATTGAAAATGGAAACATTGGAAAGATCAAATAAATTCAAATTTTGCATGGACATTGGACTAACATTTTAGGATTTTTTGACGATTTTCAGACTAATCTGTTGATAACATTAATAAAAGTTATTGGCATTTTAAAACATTTTATGCATGTTTGGAAATGTTTCAGATTTCTTGAATGAAATGTCAGTTATTTTATCACTATCTCTTTGACTCCTTCATTTCGGCTATTTCCAAGTTCTGGAGAGCAGAAACATGCAAACGCTTATCAATTCGCATGCAATACAAAGACTCATCAACGCATTACATGGAGCGTTTTCATAGTTTAAATGATTGAAGGTACAGGGGAAAAACCATACAAGTTCATTCATTTGGAGAAAATAAGATGAAGGTAGCGCTTTCCATGAGTTTTCAAAATATTTTCTCGGTTTTGAAGAAAATATTAACACGTTTCCTTCAAATAATATTTAAACCGAGGCTGTCAATGTATAGGCATAGATCTTTACTTCTCAGAAGCGTTCATCTTCGAACTAGGCAAATGGACTTATATCGTATTGTAATTAGTTGTTTTGTATTGATTCGAATCCCATTTGAAGCTGTTTGCAACACACAAGCCAGCTGAGTGGGAACATAGAGATGTATAGGGCACGGTATGGTGAGAACGAGTCTGACTGCTTAGACTTTGTGACCTGTAGAACGCGATTGAAGACGACGTCTCATTACAGGTGAGGCCGAGAGCCATGGCGTTTGGGACTCCCTGTGTGTCATCTTCACTGCAGGTGAGAGATCCATAATCTACCGCCTGACGATACGTGATACGTGATTCAGCTCGTCTTCGTACCATTTCATTGTAATGCGCTAGGGAATACTGATTATACGCATTCCATGACAAATGAAGTTAATATTATCATAATTTTTCTTCCAAATCACTAATTGAATGCTGGGCCGGAATAACCATGTAACCAATTTTTTTTTCGAAATATGTTTTTTGAGGAATAACCATCTCTAGGTATATCCACTGCCACCTTAAAGATTTTTTAAATGTTGGCATTCTATAAATTGAACATGAATGTTGAACATGAACATGGAAGAACCATAAATAGGTTCTAGATAGCCGACGGTGCGAAATGCATTGTGTCACCAAACATGTTAATTCATTGAAATAAAAGCAAGAAAACAAAACTGGTGGATGGATAATCACCGAAAGTATTTGAGGAACTCGGATGAAAAGCATACACACCGAAAGGGTACTGAAATATCACCCTTTCCAAATAAACAAGTTTTTCTAATATATTTAATGTGCAGGTACCCATTTATTGAATGAAACTCGTATACTTACGTCCATATACCATCCAAACTAAGTAATTGTGATCATTTCTTGAAACAGTGTTGGGCTAAGTACTCAAAATAATTAAATTGTTGGTTACATGGTTCTTCCGGCCCAGCATTCAATTTATATTGTCGAGATAAATGTTATGAGAAACCCAACATTTTATAACTATTCTCCTTGTGTTGTAATTAATAGTATTTCCATTGTGAACAGAACAGCGGCAAAAGCATGGACTTAACGATATTATGGAGAGTTTAAAATAAAATAACTTGGTTTCTGACAGAGCAAGTGTCGTAAGACTTAGCTATGTTCGCTGCGCTATTTTAAAAATTATTTTAATTCCATTCATGAATCCAATTGAATAATATCTGCTTTTTTTAGTTTTTCACCAACCCAAAAGAACAAGACTTATTAGAACTTTTATCTGTTTCACAACCATGTATGCAAATGATACTCTGCGTTTATGTTTTGCGTTTACTTCTATTTTACGACCTAAACTTTATAACCTGAAAATAGATAAATAACTCAATTTGATCTGCGCGAGCGATATGTTGTAACTGATGTTGAAGTTGGTTCACAAAGCAAACTCATGCTCTTCACATTGTGTTCTCAACATCTTCTTGAGAGATGTGACATCGCATCTTAGGACAAAGCATCTGGGATGGAGCATTGCAATCTGCAGCATTGTTCTGATAATGCAATCGCCTGCTATTGTTCTGATATAACAGATGAGATAGATTGTTGATTAATATCGGTTCTCTCATAGTTTTAATTTAATTCCTATGGCAGTGTATACTTTATTGGGATATTTTATGTTGTGAAGGTAGCTTTGGAAGTGTATTTCCGTCAAGGGGAAAACAGAAACTAGAACGGGAAGTTAAGAAGCTTTCAGATGTTTTAAGTACTTTCCTGCTAACGTTTTTTTGTTATAGAGAAATATACGTAGGGTCTCGTATATGCGATGAAGTACTGAACAATTGACTATATAATTGCTTTATAATACAATTATTGTATATTTTCATGAACGAAAATATGGATCAATTATATTTCCGGCTTATTTCGAGAGCTCTGATGCCGTTAAAAATAACAGTTACGGAATCACAATACGGGGAAGATTAAAACGAACGATAAGTTGCACTATGCACTATGCACAATGCACTAAAGATAATCAGTAGCTAGGTATACCTACTCAAAAGTAAAACTCACTGTATTCATCTGTTAATATGCATAGTTGGTTAATTTTATTTTAATGGAATACGCACTGTTACAAAAGCTGTTATGAGAAGAACATCATTTTAAAATCTTCAGTTTATGTTTTATTAATTTTATCGTAAGTCGGCAACGCATGTGATTGTGACATGCAATTTATACATCTTTTAGACTTGTTTCAAAATTCTATACGTTTGCAACTTAAATCAATGTGAAATATAATAATATGTTTCCAGGAGAAGATATGGAAAACTGAGACGTGCTGAAATTAAATAAGTTTCAAAATAAGAAAATACAAATAAGCAATCTACTTAAAGTTTGAAATGGGAAGACACGAGTTGTTGAGGGGTTAAATCAGTGATTCTGCTGAGTATAAGATTAAGACGAACATAGAAACAAGAATTATTAGTTACTATCGTCTGAATTACAAATAAAGCTACGCGATTTGCTTGGATTATATTTCTTCTACCCGGAAATTATACATAAATCAATAAATTTGATATTGGCAATTGATATCTTGTGATTAAATTATAAATTCAATCAAATTCATCACCATTAAGTGTAACATGAACCACTTTCCATCTAAATCGATACAAAAAGAAAAAAAAAGTTAACACAACACTAATCTAGATTCACGTTCTCACAATCACAGAAGCAACTATTCCGAAAGCTCTTTACTATCAAATATCGCAGTACTGTCGACAGAAGCCGAACTTCAAGTCTCTCCACTCTCCTAATGGTCCCAACGCCAGGGCTTTTACATTTTCATTGCTTGCGACGCGTAATATACGCACTTGAGCTTCAAACGTTCCATTAACAAGAAGAGACGACGAAAAAAAACCTGCAGCGAATATTCAAATAATGGGCGAGAGATAAGCGTTCGATTCTCGAGAGGAGAGTGACGTAACAATGGCGGCCGAGGAAATGGTAACAACATTGTCTCTTCAGCGAGAGAACAATGGGACTGAAGATTGAACATCCTATTATATTTACTGATCCAGTGTTGGGTATGTGTCTCAATCAAGGGGCTCAGTCTAGGACGTTTATCTTCGCCAAGAATGAAAACAAGTAAAACGGAAATTATCTACAATTCATTCTAGGATTTATCTACGTTCTCAGTACTGTCGTAGTTATGGTCATAAACAGACTTAAATGTCTAATTCAATTTTAAAAATGACTTTTGTGATAGTGTTATACAATTTCGAATGATTTATATTGTTAAAAGACATTATGGATTCTGCTTGAATGACCACAATTTGATACTCTCTATTCAATATGTATTTCACACTATGACTGGCAAACTTTACTAGACTATATTGCTATACACCATTATCCAAGATGAGCTTTATGACATGGGTACGTCCGTCAGAGAATAACCGGATGCCATTGCTTGACAATAAACAACAATAACATGACATTGCATTTTGTATTTGTGGACTCATTTTTTCTCAGCTTTTTTATTCTTCGCTTATGAAAACTTTTGGGAAGTTTACTATTTTACTCCCCTCTATACCAATTAAACCACCAATTAAACCTCCCAATAACCTTGTCGATGTAAACCGGACATTATAGTGGTGCCAAATTGTACCCGAGTGCCCAACATAAACTGATTATGCCAATTAAAATATAGTTGTCGAATCTAGTATGTAATTTATTCAACCTCAAAGCAAGAGTGTGCTTATATTCAGGGGCTAACTGTTAAATATTCAACTATATTCTAAAGTTACGTATACTTGAATGCTCTTTATCGAGTCTGCATAGTAAAGCGTTATTGAAAATTCATATTTTATATTCGAAATCTCTAGAAGCTGAAAACGATCTTGGCCCATGGGACAACTTCATCTTCATACAAGTCCATCGAACTGCAGATTTCAACACAGTCTGAGTCTGCGTTTAGTGCACGAGAATGCAATTATGTGTCAATTGACACATCTCATCTGATTTTAATATAATATTGGTTCGTCTTGTCTGCATAATAGTTCTGCATAATATTAAAAGTAAGAACCGGAAAATCAGACCTAAGTTTATCTCACATTTCTGATATTATTTAGGTCAGTCCAAATTAATTAAATATTGTCTTATTACCGATTAATGAGCTAGACTTTTACCGTGAATTATTTTATGGTAGGTCGTAATAAATTTATTTCTCGTATTTTTTATCCTTATTTTTTATTTTTCACTGTATACTATTTTGTAACTCAGACCATGGAGTTATATAATCAGTCATAACGCATATTCCTCAAGCAACTTATGCACATTTCTATTGTCACAAAATCCATACAACAGTGTCTTTCAGTTAAAAGTACACGTGTATAATTATGAAATTCTGTTAAGTAGATTTTGATATGCCGATGACATAGCCCGGTTTTCATAAATTAATAAACTTAATGTACATTCTTCAAGACCACTTTTAGATAGATCCTTACTCTCATTTACCATCACTAAAAACACTGCATAAAAAGCTTACTTTACGTTTTAATTAATTTTGTGAAACATCTCTCGGGCACTTTGTCAGTTTCAATGAACACACAACTCTTCTTCGTCTCGCGAACAACAACGAAACTGAACAGAGTGATTGTTTCGAAAACAAAACGAATCGCCGATTCGTTTGTTGATTTTTTTTCTCTCTTCTCTCTGTGTTCGCGCTATCCCGCCCAATATGTGACATTCCACGCCAATGATATCGTCATTAGCACTCAATGGCGGATATATATATCCCGAGCATTACAATGGATTCGGCATTACATCCTTGTACAAGCCTGCAAAAACACTTAACATGGCTGGCGTCAATGTCACATGGTAATGTGGGAGGCAGTTAGCTTTTCAAGCGTTGTCTTCATTTGTTTTGTTGGGGCGGGAGGGGGGAGAGGTCATCCATCAAAATTAAATCTCAATAACGAATAGTTTGAATGTTTCGCATTGCATTTTTTTCTCGATTTGTTTGTGAAGTTTATTGCAATGCAATTCTTTGTGGAATACAATAATGGCGTGGTAGAATTGCATACTTTACGTTATTGCTACAATACAAGAGAAGTGAAAATTAAAACTGTAAACTTTAACAAAAAGCAATTATAAAATGTAATTGCCCAGTTCTAATACGACTAATGATTTTGTTTGGATACAAACATTTTCAGGTCATATCGAAATTGATAATCAATGCAAATGTCGATTTTAACGCAAGTTCAAATACAGCCCATTATTTGGAAGCACTAACTGGACATAGCAGAAAATAAAGAAGCAGAATCTTATACTTTATTTGGTGAATGTAAGTAACAAGAATAAACATTTTTGGATGCTAAAACCTGTAGAATCCAAGATTAAGCATTACTAAGCATAACTAGACGCTATTAAGCTATTATATTATATTATATTATATTATATTATTGTTATGCTATTAAGCATAACTAAGGAGCGATCATATTGATGTTATTACAAGCGAGCGCCTCCTTCGCTCTTTTGGAACGCGAACCTCTGTTATTTTCTGTCCTTGCGAACATACAGGTAACACCATTTCTCCGTTCGATCTAAAAATTTTGAAAATGCAGACCCAATTTTTTTTAAAACCCGATGCCGTTTCAAGAGTTTTGAAACTAGCTCTCAAAAACAATTGATCGAAAAATGTCAAATTCAGGTACATGGATGTTATTCAATTAATTCAGAGTGAAGGTGGACATTAGACATTTTCAATGAAACAGAAATAATGAAGGTAGTAGTTATCTTTGATTGAATGGTTCGTGTTTGTTTGGAGATGATGCACATATCGGTGCTCGCTCATCAACGCGTTACACCGAGCGTTTCCCGTATCGATCACGACGTTGAGACACGATCTGGCTCGCTTTGCGATGGTCCAGCAAAGAGCCTGGGAAGAATCATGCTCTGGATATAATATCCCACTTCATCTGCAGGATTTCTGTCGCTCCATGATGGATGACGTCACACCATACTGCTCGTGTCAAATAACAACGCGAATATGAATAATCAGCTTCGTTATACGCAAGCTCAAATCCATACGAAACTTTAGATTAAAAGCACGATTAGTGAGCTTAGAAAGTCTCGAACGAGGCATACGGTTACATGTGGACGGATTTTATCTGAAAATGTAATATTCTCTTAGAATTGGTCGTCATTTGAAATTATCTGCACATCTAGTTTCATTTTAGTGCGTTTGAACGTCGCATTGTTTTGCACCTAAGGCTAATGGCGATGGATTAATGGTTGTAATTACATTGAAAGAGATGATGTAGAATGGTGGGAAGGAGACAGCCACGGTAAATTAGTAGATAACTCTCCCATCATATGCCGTTAGATCATGGACTGGATTCCCAAACAGTATTATTTGCTAATAGGTACAACCAACAAATGATAAAACGGTATTTGAAAGAAACGGATTGGCTCAAAATATGTGATGGCTTCATCAGATGAAGTCTCTGTTAACTCGTCATCGAACTCTATAGAAGTTGAGCTCTGATTTCATTGATAATAACAAAGATTGATTTTCAAGGAACCTGACCAGCAGCCAATCCGTTTCGTTCAAATACCGTTTTATGATATGTATATTTTATATATTCGATATGAGAAAATATAACTTGATATAATTTTGCTAAAAAATGTGTAATATTTTCAATGCTGTAAATCATTATATTATCGTGACTTTATTTTAATTAAACCGATGTCTGAAAAGTATGATCTAAATTCTGCAGAATTAAAGTTGATGAAAATAAACGAAAGCTAGAAACATCGTTTGTTTCGTTACACATGTGCATGCACATTATATCATTCTGTCAATTATTGCGACTTCTTTTTCTACAAAGATAATATCAGACTAGTATGTCACCTACAGCATATTTCATCCGCTGACACATCAGCTTAAGTCCGAAGCATTATCCATAGATTTCCATTTTATGAATATCAAGCGACAGTTTTGTAAAGCGTCGAATGGAATTGACAGAAGCTATGTGACCACTCTGGTTTCATTATACACAACGTTATTTGCTTTAAGCTGGTGAAATATTGTCTGTTTATCGATATCATCAATCTATGCTTTAATTAACAAAACTACATGAACATACTCAGCTGTCACTGGGTGAATGTGCTCTGTACAGTTTTTCCGTTCTGGAAAGTTTGCTACATTCCTAATTTTTTTACCGTCAAACGGAGTTAGATTTTACTACTTTTCTTTTTGTCTCTGCAAAGTTTTAATCTTTTCACCATTAGGTTTGGAATGAGAAACAGACTTATATTCCACTGTTTTGTTTCACATTATGAGATTAGAATATTGCAACTGCAATCTGGATAATCTGTCTGGAGAAGAAATGGGAAGAATACTAATCTTGGATTCTTGGAGAATTCTATGACCTGACCTCGGTTTCTGGAAACTACATATTCAGATAAGAAAGAAACATTTAAAATGAACGAACTTTTTTTGTGTTCATCGTTTTTCTCACAAAGTAATATGTTGCTTTTATATACAGGTATTTTTATAACGTCTCCCAAAATATATTGGTTTCATGACAGTATATTAACTCCAAAAAGAATTTTCTCATAGCTGACATGAATATAGTTGATATGTCTATAGTTGGTAGTTTCCAATACATTTGGTTCAAACCGCAGGGATTTTATTTATTTACATATTTTAAATGTGCCTTCGTAACACGGTTTCATCGGCATTAAATTTTGTATAATTATTTTGCAATCGTGAATTCATGATTGCCCGTGATAATGATTAATAGGAATGCTGTTGATTATGGATTGGCTATTGTGAACGGAAAGTAAATACCTATCAGTAATTATCAGTCTAATGAACTTGTTCGTAATCCATTTAATTGTATGTGAGGGTTGAGCTGCATTTATTATAATAATAATACATTCTAATACATACAAAAATTAATAAATCATAATTAATAAATGATAATCCTTTGCAGAATCATAATCATTTCACAACTGGAGAAAACTTCTGAGATTCTGTTGTAATACAAATACTTGTAATTGTGAATAGTCTTAACTTTTCCTTAGAAAACCCATGACAGACGAATAATTGAAAATTTAGTTTTGAAGAGAGACATAAATAATATGTTCTGTAATAACATTATATAATAATAGCAAAACATGTTCTCGTTGTAAATTAATCGTATTTTATTATTATCGCAATATTATAGTTTGATTTTTAATGTCGTCAATTTGTTTTACTCTTCGGTCAAGAAAGGCAGCGATATTTTATTCACAAAATATATATAATATATGTTATAGTAAAACCTTTTTATAAAGATGTTAGGTACCAAATTTTCAGAAATTTGCTAATTTTAATTATCATTCAATTCGTTATTTGGACGAAACTAATTAATATAATTTATAATAAATAACATTTTACAAAAATTATATTCTAAAAAATTATTTTTTCAAATTAAATAAACTACTCATAAACTATAATCATTAACCCCAAATCCTCCCCACCGTTAAGAAATAAATCTCGACTCACCCCCGAACGTCTTCTCGTCGTCGCGTGTCTGTAGAGCGAGCTCGTGCACGACGCCTGACTTCCACCGTCGTCGTCGTCACACTCCGGCGTCGCGACGGCGTCCCTCGACGTCGGCGTCCAGCGCCGGCGCTCTGTCTGCCTGTTGCATCCCCCCACCCCCGCCCCTGGACACTATTAGCTGTGGGGATTTATGATGCTAGGGGTAAATATGTGGCCGGGGGGTAGTTTTGGGAAGTGAGCATTTCGACGTTATGACTGAAAGAGGTGGGACTATTGCGGCTGGAGCAGATGGAGGCGGATGAAAGATTTCGAAGCGCAAGTGGGAATAATATGTTACCAGGTTGTATTACATTCCACGAAATGCAACCTACACTTTTACTATTTATGAAGTCATCAATTTAGTAATGTTTGTTTTTATTATTTCTCTGAAACTCACTAAGGTGGGTGAACGTAATAAAAAGTTTGAAGTTACACAATATATATTATCTAAGAGGGATTTTCCACAGAAAAAAATAAGATATTAGGTAAGTACCCTGATCATAGCGGGCGCCACCAACAACTCTGAATATGCAAAGATAAATCAGACAAATATTTTTATTAAAATGCCCCAATGCAAAATTAATTCAATCGTATCCCCATGTAAAAGTCAATAATTCTAACTTTATTTTGTAAAAATGTTCACAAATCAAAGATTTAAGAGTTTGGCTAGATATCATGACAGCGTAATTCGTGCAAACCTGCCCTTAACCAAAACCCACCTGAAACATATTCCTCGTAAACGTCAATCCTCTTTACCCAATTAGCCGATAATCTTCGTATATATTCATCGTTGATGGGAGTTAACAAAAGTAAAAGGAGTCCATGGAAACCCACGCATTGGCTGGCTGGCTTAGCTTCTTTGTTGACTTCGACGGATAAATGCAAGATGACTTCAAACAAAATGTCGTGGGCGTAAGTAGCTTTATACTCGGACTAAATAAATAGAATGTTTTCAAGATTCATTGCGACGCAGTAAACAACTGGATACAAATATGGTTATTTAGATCTATTTATTTTTTAGTTATGTTGAACATTCTGTAAGTACAATACAATCGGTTATTCAAAATAAAACATTACTTCCTATGTGATCTATGTGATTCCACATTTTATTGATGAAAATCATGGTATATTTTAATCGACGATGTTCGCACGAGGATATCTATATGAAATTTCATGGTATTATTTTATACACAGTGTAATTCAACGGTCATAGAATTATCGTATAATTGGACACCCCTCGCCGACATACATTACAATGATTACACAAGTAATAAAATAATAGATTAAGCGTGACATTCTGGATGACATATTTATTTTACAATTTTTTGCTGTACTTCGTTTCTTCAAATTTGTATAAAAGTTTAGTGCGATACGTTATTTTGAAATATTTGTAATAATTTCGATTTTACTTGGATTTTAAGTGGGTATACTTTACAATGATTTTCCAAGTGCCATCTCTAGTTGATAAGCTCAGGGTTTATGTTGTATTCACTTTTATTCTTATATACTCTTTAATGTGTATTATGTGTATTTTAAAACCAAATGTATGTATACTATTATCTCTTGTAAAATAGAAATGTAACGTATTCGCCAATGTAGTTTTGTTTTTCCAGAGAGTGTAAGAAATTAAAAGTATGCCACACCTTAAAAACAACCAAAAACATTTTGAGAAACGGAATAGTCGACATTTCAACTCTTTCACTATTCAGTATCACACACATCACCCTCCATACTAATTATTTCCATCCATGAATGTCCAACTTCACAACTCGTCCTGAAATACTCGACTGCTATGCGACACTATTGCTTGCCTCACAATCAGAGCTCACTCCCTATTGAATTTCACCCATTTGAAGTGGCCAAGTCCGAAGTTCATTACACCAAATCCCCCTCCGGCATACAACTGTCAGACTAGCTTAATATTAATATCGCTCTATCTCTATACTCTTGTCTCTCAATTCTATCCTCAAGCTATCCAGAGATATTAATTATTGTATTTCAAGAATATTAGAAAGTCCGTTGAAAGTAGAATGGATAGTCTACTATGTATGAAAGTTAAATAGAATCAAGAAGTCTGAGTTCAAATAAAGAGAAGCTAGTTCGTGGATGACTCCGGGCATTGACAAAGCGCTAGTGTCGCAAGAGATCACGGCTGGATGGATAGTCAAATGTTCATCTGTATTGCTGTTGGTCCAGCCTGGAGGAGGATGCTGTGACTAGCGCAGGTTGATCTAACAGAGATGAAGCGGCATGGAGAGATTGTTGTCTGTCTGGGTAGAGTTTATGAGCTGGCAATAGTGGTCAATGCAAGCAGAATTGATTGCGAAGTTAGAAACTTGTATTTATAAAACGGAGATTTGTATGTGAAAATGTATGCATTTACCTAAATAAAAATCAGTAAAAATTACACCAAGTGAGGGAAAGCGAACAATTTAATTACAACAACTGTTAATTTAGGGTCAGTTTTTCAATGCTCTGCAAAGTTTTCGACATATTTGGACAATATTGTCATGACAACAACAAATGATATTCTTTAACACAGCATTGAAAAACTGGCCCTTCCATCGAAATTATCACACTTTCAGTAAATTATATGATGTCTTATGATGGTATACGTGTATTGTGTAACGAATACAATTAAAAAAATATGATAAAACTTAGTGTTTATATACTATATAGTGTAAGTATAAGTATATAGTGTATAGTGTATATAGTGTCCTGATGCCAGTTTTGCGGTTATTGTTTACGCCAATTTTTTATTTCTTGTACTTATGTTTTTATTTGTGCATTTTCTGTTTACTTTGTGTGTACAACAAATCAATAATATTGAAAAAAAATTAATATGTAATGTATAATGTAATATGTAAGCTTACCATCGATGTGATTTTCAGCACTTAAGTACTTATATACTGTAGTACTAAAAAAACTAATGAGAATATGAAGTGCTGGAAATCACATCGATGGTTAACTTACATATTACATTCGAATGCTCATATGTACTCTCACACAACCCAGATCCTTCCCTCCTTCCATCCTTCCTCGCGCCCTTCCATCTAGCACTATACACTCCATATTCACTCGTTAACTGATAATAGGTTTGATGCCGTCTTACGGATGTTGCCAAGTAGCTCGCAACGGTTGAGCTACCTACAAACTACAAGTGGCAGGAAACTTAGTAGTTGTATTTAGTTAGTTTGTAGTTGCTCCACCGATGCAGATTCAAGCTGACTCGGATTCAGGGGACTTCAAAACACTCTTCATGCAGCGAGGAAACTTTTAGAATGAGTTATTGGTACTTGAGACGAAATGAAACGATCTTATTAATGAAATTGACTTCGGAGTGAACCAAGTTTTTTACGGTGTGGTCGAGCTAAGAGACGAGAGGTTGGTGACATGAGACAAATGTGGTAAGAGCCCAGTTGTGGTTTTAGTTCAGGAGAATGAGAGTATCTTTTGTACTATCAACATTTAACCCCTTTTTGTTGTTTTTATGTTCAGGGAAAAGCCCATTCTTCGATGTAATGACAAGTAATCACCAACAAAATATATGTTAATTGTTTTACACACGTTTGAAAAAAAAGTGATATTACCCACTAATATTGCCCAGTAGTGGTTTTGTTTTTAAAGTAAAATTCCTTGCAATTTTTAATTATCTAAATTCAAAATGTGAAATATATATATTTTAATTCATTGACGTGCTACCAACATATTGTGAAAGTTTTGTAACATTCCCGTCATACGAGGACTGTATACCGAAAGTAATGCAACATTGGGTATAACTTTGCAAGTAATTGAAATGTATCGTTCAAACTGCACATGGTGATTAAGTATAACTCTTCCTCTATACAACGGTACAACTCAACATTCTCTGAGTCACAAAAGATGTGTTTGCACGATTGTTGAACCCAACGCTCCAATAATATTCGGCAACATCAGCCTATGCGCTGCTGTTTGGCAATAACACAGGCGTTCGGGAGATTGACCAGTCAGTAAGATCCCATTCATGTTACATCCAACATCTTAGACCATTCGACTTCTACCTTTCGGTTTAACTAATCGTGTCCATGTATGGACACAATGAAAGTGTTGTTTTGAAGAAGTGGGGAACCCTCACATGATTTTGCCGAATATTAATGCAGAGTTGGGTTCAATTCAACGATCGCTCAATCGAATCTCTTGTGACTCAGATAATATTGAATAGAGCGATGTTCAGAGAAAGAGTTACTCTATCACAACAGGCAATTTGAACAATATATTTAAATTCATAAGATAGTAATGCCCAAAGTTGCATATCAAACCCTTGCAAATGTGATTTGTCCGATGTCAGTCCAGCCGGCCTACTCGTTTAGATGTCGAAACGGGGGTTTTGAATCATTTGATCGAATTGCCACTTTCCCTCTGTGTTATTTAATAAGGACGTAAAATAAGAACACGTATTTTGTGTGACTATAATCTGTGCCTATGATCTAGTGACTTTCATCGGCCTGACTCTAGTCTACATCAATATAATCTATAATACTATAATCTTTGTGACCTAGTCATCTTCGTGACATTAATATCTTTGTCACTATAATCGGCGTGATCATTTACTATACGTGATTAAAATCTGCGAGACAATAATGTGCGAGACTATATCTATTATTCTTAAATCTTTGTGGCTATATTCTGCATGTCTATAATCTATGATACTATAATCTTGGTGACTATGATCTCTGATACTATAATCTATGTGTCTATATACTATAATATTTGTGACTCTAATCTGATTGTCTATAATCTGCGTGTCTATATTCTATGATACTCTAATCTTGGTGACTATAATCTCTGATACTATAATCTATGTACTCTAATCTGATTGCCTATAATCTATTATACTTTAATATTTGTGTTTATAATCTGTGTGTCTATAATCTGTGTGTCTATAAACTATGATACATTAATCTTTGTGACTATAATCTCTGATACTATAATCTATGTGTCTATATTCTATAATCTTTGTGACCCTAACCTAATTCCCAGCAAACACAAGAGTGCACGCCTTGTATCATTTTTGTACCTTCATGCGGTGTTGTATTTGTGTTGTACAGAAGTTACTGGGCCGGCAAAATCATGTCCCGAAAATATGCACATTTTCCATCATGTACAGCGTGCACCAACCCAGTTGCGGACCAGCATCTTTCTTGCACAAAACCAACTGCCATGAAAAGATACCTCGCCGTTAACTTACTTGCACTAATCTTGCAGCCATGAAAGGCACACTCCCAAAACCGGGCGTGCATCGTCCGTGCGGATTGTGTGCACAAAATTTGCGCCAACGAAACGGCATCTTTCTTGCACTTGCTCTTTCGCATGTAAAACGCTAGTTCCAAAATTAGCTACGGGGATCGCTACTAGTTCATGTTGCCGTATTTAAAACAAACATTATAGTATTCAAAATCGAAAAAATTATCTAGTTTTATACAAGGAGGTAGTTTGTATTGTGTGATAGAAGACATTGCAATTAGTACATGAAAGACAATTTTATGAGACATACACTGGATTCGAACTCCGGTCGTCGATTTGGCGCGCTCCCGATGTATCCACTCCTCCACGGTGACGATGGAGCTTCGAGGGTGAAATAAGACATTTGACCGGCGAGCGAGCACGAGCGATCGTACGACACAATTCTGATACAAAACGGGTACCTACTGCTGGGGCACTCCAATACCGCGCAATTCAATTTGTTTAAAAGAATGCATTAAATATCATAGTATTTTCAATTTCCTCATCAATTTTAACATCAAATAATTTTTTTATGTTATTAATTTGTACAGTGCAAAGAAATTAATATAATGAGCATAACAAATAAAATGTGTTCATAATTAAAACATTCCGTTAAAATATTGATACATGAAATTATTATATACGTCATGCAAGTCCAATTCATACTTATATAATTAATTTAATATTTAAGTAACATTGAAATACTTGATTTCTTGTGGATGACCGTATACAATATTTGTACCACGCCGGCACCATTGCGTGCACTTTTCGTGCACTTTATATTTAAAATGCTCATTTTGAAGACTTATTGCGAGTATTAACTGAAAAAAACACACGGACATGTATTAGGATGTGAAATAATACAACTGATATAGATTAGAATTGATTTCGCATAGATATATTCACGTTTTCTTTATTTATATTTTCGCTTTAAATTATCTAAACACATCCATAGCGTGACTATACAGATTGGGTAGGCAAGAAAGTGGAACGAATAACAGCGTTGTACAACACTGGGCCAGCAATGGTTTTGCATGTTTCCGATAGAGTTGTTTCGCAACGCAAGAAACATGCACTCCTGTTGATACCAGCCCAGCATTGGTGACTGCACTCCTTGTGTGTATACAATAAACATGCACGTCGGTCAACACCGGCCCGGTATTGTTGCGCTTGCAGTATTTCTGTATACAAGAAACATACACGTCGGTCAACACTGGCCCGGTGTCGTTGCGCGTGCAGCTTCTGGTATGCAAGAAACATGCACGTCGGTAGACACTGGCCCGGTATTGTTGCGCGTGCAGCTTCTGGTATGCAAGAAACATACACGCCGGTAGACACTGGCCCGGCATTGTTGCGCGTGTAGTTTTTCGGTATACAAGAAACATGCACGTCGGTCAACACTGGCCCGGTATTGTTGCGCGTGCAGCTTCTGGTATGCAAGAAACATACACGTCGGTAGACACTGGCCCGGTATTGTTGCGCGTGCAGCTTTTGGTATGCAAGAAACATACACGTCGGTAGACACTGGCCCGGTATTGTTGCGCGTGCAGCTTCTGGTATGCAAGAAACATACACGTCGGTAGACACTGGCCCGGTATTGTTGCGCGTGCAGCTTCTGGTATGCAAGAAACATACACGTCGGTAGACACTGGCCCGGTATTGTTGCGCGTGCAGCTTCTGGTATGCAAGAAACATGCACGTCGGTAGACACTGGCCCGGTATTGTTGCGCGTGCAGCTTCTGGTATGCAAGAAACATACACGTCGGTAGACACTGGCCCGGCATTGTTGCGCGTGTAGTTTTTCGGTATACAAGAAACATGCACGTCGGTCAACACTGGCCCGGTATTGTTGCGCGTGCAGCTTCTGGTATGCAAGAAACATACACGTCGGTAGACACTGGCCCGGTATTGTTGCGCGTGCAGCTTTTGGTATGCAAGAAACATACACGTCGGTAGACACTGGCCCGGCATTGTTGCGCGTGTAGTTTTTCGGTATACAAGAAACATGCACGTCGGTCAACACTGGCCCGGTATTGTTGCGCGTGCAGCTTCTGGTATGCAAGAAACATACACGTCGGTAGACACTGGCCCGGTATTGTTGCGCGTGCAGCTTCTGGTATGCAAGAAACATACACGTCGGTAGACACTGGCCCGGTATTGTTGCGCGTGCAGCTTCTGGTATGCAAGAAACATACACGTCGGTAGACACTGGCCCGGTATTGTTGCGCGTGCAGCTTTTGGTATGCAAGAAACATACACGTCGGTAGACACTGGCCCGGTATTGTCGCGCGTGCAAATAAATTGCAGTGTTGTACGCGGGTACAGGCCCAGCATACAAAAGGTACACTCTCTGAAGGTGCAATTTATGTGTGTAGACGAACAGATATCTTTCTTGTATCAACCGTACAACGCCCAACACTTTCCTTGCACATGATGCGTCGGGAAGGCACAATTAATGTACAAAGCGTGCAGTGCTGTGTTTGCTGGGTTGTCTTTAATCGGCGTGTCTATAATCATAAAGCTAATATCTATTATACTATCATCTCTGATACTATAATCTGTGTGTCTATAATCTGCGTGTCTATAATCTGTGTGTTATAATCTGTGTGCCTCCTGCTCTTGTATCCCGCCTCTGCCACCATGTAATATATTCCCCGAGTGACGCCGCCATGACGTGTGGAGCGCCGCCGCGACGCTTATTTGCTTCCTCTTGCACGACGACGCGAAATGAAACACGGAAAAGGCAATAGTATTTGTCGACATATCGGAATGTTGGGGCCTCTCAATAAGTGGGCGAACGCCTCGGGCTGCGTCAACAACACAAATGGCTGGAGAATGTTTTTGGTGAAACACAGGTTTCATATCCGCTCAGCGGTTACACTCAAAGTATGTTATTCGTTGTTTTTCATTATCATTTCCCGTGTAATTTTATTTATTTTAGGGACATACTTTAGTCGGTTTAAAATGACGTCATAGTTTTCTAACCGCAATCTGTGTCCCGTGCGTTTGTTAAGGGGAAGGATCTCGCTCTTAACCACAAT
This sequence comes from Leuctra nigra, assembly GCA_934045905.1. NCBI lineage: Eukaryota > Metazoa > Arthropoda > Insecta > Plecoptera > Leuctridae > Leuctra > Leuctra nigra. The sequence continues at coordinate 18,089,842 of OW203762.1, forward strand.
TTTTGGTATTGTGACCGTCTACTTGCAGATAAATAATATAATTCAAGTAACAAGGCTGTATTAAAAAATGCTATTCAAAAAGCTTTGAAAGGGCGGAGCAAAAGTCTCTTTGAAACTTATATACAGAATCTCTCTTTGTTTTTGTCCTTTCCATTGACGTAACTACGACGCAACGTAGACATAACGCCGACGTAACACACACGACGCAACGTAGACATAACGCCGACGTAACACACACGACGCAACGTAGACATAACGCCGACGTAACACACACGACGCAACGTAGACATAACGCCGACGTAACACACACGACGCAACGTAGACATAACGCCGACGTAACACAAATTTAAATTTTTACGCTTCTTCACCGTTGCGTCAATTGTGGCTATAGATTCATTGAACTTCTCATATTCAGCATTCCCGTTTCGTCAATTGTAGCGCTTTTCTGGCTAAACGAAGTAACGGATCAGGCCAATTTATTTACGAAAGATTCATTTCTCTCATGTTATTTTACAAATTGAACTCTGGCAAGATCGGTATCTTGGTTTCACAGTAAAATTATTTCTTTGTTATTTGATTTACTCTTGGAATCTGAAAAAATATCTGTGGGCAAGGTCCAAGTTAAAAAAAAATGTTATGAGCAGTTTTAAAATTCAGAGTTTTTATGTATTTCAAATTTACCGAAGTATGCAAGTTTTATATGCATTTACTTCATATTGCTGCAATAGTTTGCAATAGTTTACTTGTGATTATTCTGCATCTAGGATGTAGAAGATGCACTGAGCAAACGCATGGTCTTGATTTGATGCAAATGTATGCAGTCAAGTGGCTTCCAATAGAAGCATCCTTTCATTGAATTCAATACGATCGTTGCAGTTTGTTCAAACATCGACGGTGGGTTTCATCCGGTATATTACACTATTGGGAAGTAATTGCACAATATTGATCAAGCTATTTCATTTACATGAGAGCGCTGAATGATTCAGTCTGATTCAACTTTCAATTACAAGGCTCGACATATCACGTAGTTATTGATCAATTATTTCTTCTTCGTTTTATTTTTATTTTTATTTTGAGCTATTTCTGTCATTCATAATATTGACCAGTTTTTCAATACTCTGCTTAATTTTAAACAGTTGATTAGGACTGTATTGTCATCGCAAAAACAAATTAAATTTCTTGAACGACCGTTGAAACTTAAATACTGGTTTAGCAGAGTATTGAAAAAGCCCGCCCTACATGATTCATTCAAACTTTTTATGACAAAAGTATGGCAAATGTTTTGGTCGTTCAGTTGTTAAACATGGAACGTTTTTGTAAGAAATGTGTTAGATATTCAGTTTCTAATCTAAAATGATCTGATAGTTATAATTAATTAACATTTCTTATAATCTTGTGTGATAAACGAAATAATTATTTTGACCAGCTCCGTTTTCAGCACCTGCATAACTCAGCCGGGAAAATATCATGTCAATCTTGACGTTGATGCACTTCACTTTTGTGGAGCTAACAGTGGTGAAACCTTGATACCATACGACACATTACATGTTTATTTCTACCAGAATGAAAGATGTGGGCATAAGTGTTGAATGTATATACCAATGGGAGGAGTAGAAATGCCAACCCTTGACTTATCAATGCCCCTACGACGCTTATTGCGGGATATACCAACGCATTTGAAATCCAAAAACAGTTATTTTCACGCCAAGCAAATTACAATAATGTCTCTATTTTGACCCCATATTCATAGCTTGCACAAACTTTTTTGTTTTATATCAGCAATGCAAAATTATTGATATTCCACCTGAGGACGGACATTTTGTTGGCACATTGATTGGTCAGATCATAACTTTATTGAGGTAAATCGCTGTAATTTTGTAATGTGAGTGATTCCTCTTCGTACTAAAGATTTCTCAGGAGCCTATACAATTTCCCAGGTACCCATTAACTATAAAATATCGTCATAAAAGCAGAGAATCACAGCTATTCTGCGTGCCATCAAGATGGTGGCAGGCAACAATGAGACGACATCACGTGCAAACTATGAATATCCACCCGTTGCCTATGAAATTGTAATAGTTCAGTATTGATGACATTTTATCTAGATGTTTAATGCATATGCAACTATTTAAATCTATGTATGTGTTATGGACTAGGCTAACTTTAGCACATAACTGTACTCCACTCCACATCCCATCTCATGGTATTCCTCTTCTCGACAAACCCGATCAGAGACTCCCATTCGTTCCAATCCTCACCCTACAGCCGATCGGGAGTTCCTCGCGAGCTTCCCGTCTATCCCGATTGCTCCAGTTATCGGCTGCTGTGAGTCTGGAGTCATCCATCTTCCTGTCAAAACTGGCGGGATGGATTCTTCCTCTGGCAAGTCAAGTAGGTGGGTCTACACACTATTTATTATGCTTGTATGGAAAGAGGAATAATTGACTCGACTCCGGGATCGAACCTGAGACTACCTGGTTGTGTTTGAAATCTCGTGATATGATCATTGATTGATCGAGTTTTGATGGCGTGTGACTTTGTACTAAGCTATGAAATGAAGTTTACAAAAAGCGATTTTGATATTACAGATGGTGTCAGAAGAAGGATGAAGCTGCGCGTGAGCTGAACTACCTCGGCCTATTTCAATAACATTCTGCGTGATGATATAACCAAAAAGTAAGTCATATATTACTGAAAATATAGTGGAAAATATAAGGGATTTAAAGGAAACGTAAAGGGAAATTTGAGAGAGTATGAATATGTACAGCAATATTTATCAAAACTTACAACTTCCATATTCGGTAACATTAAAACTGTGTAATGTATTTACATTTACCATCAATAGGCTTGTTCACTGCTATTTGCCCTCACTCGCAGCGCTAGAGGCGCAGAGCTGTCTCCCGCTAAAGTTTAAAAATGTTCCTTTTCCGCTCTGCATTTTGATTGGCTCTTTGATTGACATTTGATTGGCTCTTTGAGTTTTGGGAACAGCAACGCCATCTACACTAGTTATGCGTGAACAAGACCATTGAGCAAGCGACCGCTCTTGACTCTTTTGGCAGACATTTTGTCTTTTTCGTTTGTCGTTTGATTGTTGTCCACTTGTTTGTTTGACCAACTGACCAGTACTTCTTCACTCTAAGGTTTCTTTTCTTGATGAAAGCTAGCAAATAATAACTGAATCAGCAATTCTCAGACACTTCATAGCTATGTTGACAATCTGTGGTGATGCTTGTGTGACTTGACAGTCTACAAAGTCGAGCAACATCCAGGTTTATAGTCAGTATCGACATGTAATCACAGCAGCAGGATGTGCTGTAATGAAGAGGACAAGAAAGTCGGCGAACTTCCAAAGTCTTGCATACAGCCGCGAGTTGGCAACCTCTTCAAACCCAGGATGCATCATGATAATATCAACTTGACCCCGATACACAATTTAATCAGTTGCAGGGAAGTTTAATAATATACTTCATCCACGTTGCCAGATAATCGCATCAACATAATTAGCTGAGAAGCTTCATTGGATATGAGACTTTCAGGTATCACAGGGAGAATATTTCCGATGTCACTAACGTGCTTTAGAATTAACTGACGCTCTCTGAACTGAAACAAAATGTTGGAAAACCATTTACTTTCGTTCTTTATAATATTATCGACAATATAAGTTAATTTTAAAAGAGGTCAACGCAAAATCAAGAAAATGGACTTCCGACCTTCTGCCTCTGTGGTACAAATGTGTAGTAATAAAGTGCCGATGAGAGTTTTTCATTATTTTCCATTCGTATTGGGTTCGTATTGCTTGAAATTCAATGTGTTGTTGCATTTGTTACTTAGGTAGGTACCAACGAAATTTTAATCGCATTATAGGTACAATTTATGATGTAATTACTTGCTGATCTTTTCTCATGACTTATAACATTATACTAGCAATTTAATCCAATATAGTTAATAGAATGTGCAAGTAGAATTTGTAAAGCAGAATTTCATCAGGTATATATTTACGTAAAGCAATTGTTTCTGGTTAGAAAAATGTGAAACTGTTTTTCCTTCAATCAATGTTCAATATTGAAGAATTTGAATTTTTTCATAATTGTATGCAAAATATGCACAAGTTTTAGTGCAAAAAGCAATATGGAGTAATTAACCAACCCTGTTTTGTAGTTAGTTACCTGTATAAAGCAGATTGCTGGAAGAAAATAGTATCGATATAATTAAAATCCCTTGGTATAGGAAATAATTCAATTAATTTGAAAATCAAACGTTGATTGACTTATTATTCCGCTTGTGCTTTTTCACGAACATCGAGGGGTGTACAAAAATCAGGAACCATGGACCATGAATCATTGTCGAAGAGCCCGTCTTTTTCAAAGCCCTTTAGGCAGTGTTTTACTCTTGTACAGTTCCAATGAAAATAGCGAAGATATCACTTTTACACTAAAAGTCGAATAGTCTAACAGCTTAAATGTCTTCCAATAACAATAGTTTTGTACTTGTGGTTACTTCCAAGATGAAGCAAGGAGAATATAGACGTACCCGATCCAAACTCGCAACGTCTGCTTGATGAACTTGGTTCTGCATAGTGATGATTCCAGGCATACCCCCCCCCCCCCCCCCTGAGACCTATCAGTGCCCCAACTTGGACAGTTTTAAAATTAAGTTAATGTAATTCAGGAAGAACAGTGTGATGTTTTCATTTTGGCTCAAATCTATCGAAATTTTAGGGAAAACCCCGAAGTGTCGGTGTTTTGCATTGATCATATTTTGTTTTTCAACAAATTAAAGAATGTTGCGGTGCAGACGTTCAGAAATGCTTAAAACCCCGCAAATCCAATCCAGAAATTTAAAATTTTCTCGGGGCTACGCGCCCCTGACCCGCATAGGGCTATAGTAGACTCTCCACCCAGTCCCCCTCATTGATTTTATGTTTATTTTTTGAGTGTGGTTTTATTTTTCAGAAAGTCAACCTATTACCGTTTTGCATAATTTGTTGTGCCCCCCTAAAATTTGGTTTGCCCCTCTTGTTAAAATGTCTGAAATCATCACTTGCAGTGTCACATTATTGGTACGTAAAATGCACTAAACCAAATTACTCAACGCCAGTAAAAATACACAATATTATCACAGTTAGTTTGTTCTTAAAATGAAAAAGTCCAGCATTGTTTCGTCTGTAGAAACCTGGAGTGTGTACTGGAACAAAACACACCATGGTCGTCAGCGCACGCGGCGGCAAACACACAAGTGTATTCTATTCAGACCTTCCCGATAGCAAATAAACACACATCGACGTCGAGTGATTGATAGGCGTCGTATCGCGCGCTCGACGCCTGGGTTCGACGCCTGCCGTCGCGACGCCGCTGATAACGCGGGGGTCGTTACGCAAACACGGAGGAAGGCGTCGATAACGCGGTGATAGGCGCGAGTAAATAGTTAGCCGTTTCATAGGCAGTATAGGGGATGGTTCATAGGCAGGAGGGATGTTTCTACAATGGGCTGGATGAAGTTATCAAACGGCTAACGGCCTTCACTCAAATTTATTGGTTTCTGGTTCAAATAAACTTTTGTAAAAATGGTTGGATTAAATTTGACATCTCCGTATTCTTCGTGACTTGAAAATCCGCGAATTTTATGAACCAATTAGTATTTCTGTATACCTGATTATTTCATGCATACATATAAACATGTGCCCAAAAATAATAAATTTACTTAGTCTCTTTTGGATTATACTGAAAATATATTATACAGTACTCAATTATTTGTATTTATTTGACCTGATTTTAATTTTTTCTTATCGTTTTGCATGCAACTTGCTACACTTTATACATTTACACTTTGACATCGCTGCTAATCTGAACTGAGCAGAGATATTCAACATACTTCGTACCATCCGTCAAGAATAAATTAGTTAAAAATAAATATTAAGACTATACATAGCTTATAACTATTCATATACTCAACACAACATGGCTCATATCATAAGAATAACTTTGCTTGAGAATTGCTAAATGGTTCAGTCCCATTTCATAACTGCAACTTTTATTAAATTAAGACTTTTAACAAAATTTTAAGTATTAAGTTCTCCGAAGTTCTCAAAAGAGTCTCCAATATTATTTCTTTTCGATTCCCAATCGAAGTGTCCTTCATTCCACTCCATGGTTAGGTTTTGTGCCCCTAAACGTCGCCCTTAAGAGCGTCCCGTACTGAATGCTAAGTGCCGCCTCCCCTCCCCCCACCCTGTACTCCTTGGATAATGGCAATGATATATTACACGTGGCAGATTGAAATGCCAGGAAAATGTGATTTAAACGTGCTTGGAAGAAGCGAGAGAGTGGGGGAGAATATAGAGTTCCATTATGTCTGGCCGATATAGCTCGCTCTCGCTTGCTCTCGCTGTTTCTCGACAACCAACAGGTGCTCGCTTGCTCGCGATGCACACTGAAGGTAAATCAAAATGTAAAGAAGGTCTATTTTGTAAGACTGTTACTTGTTGCTCTAGTGATTAAGCAATGCATCATTTTATGGTAATTAATTATGAAACAAAATGGCGCATGCTTTTAAATTGGAGTTTTAAACTTTCTTAAACTTTTAAAGATGTGCCTGGATTTGACCAAGGAATATTCAGAATATGAACATGTAATTTGCGGATGAAGCTTAAAGACTTACTTTGGAAAATATAAATATAATTGTTTGTTCTATTCCATTTCAAAACTCTTTACAGGAAAAATAAAGACAGGACAAAGCGTACACTAGGAAGCAAAAGGGCGGGAGTCAATTTCAATGATTTTTCACGAGAGCTAAAGCAAATATGTCTGCTTTCATCCAATCATATTTCTAATACTTTTGACACCAGTTATTATGAGAGGGAATACTTCAATGGAGCTAGCTGTATGGACTCCATTGATTTTTGCAATTGAAAGTGATTGATTATATGATTCCAAATGTGAGTCAATGAAAGTCGAGAAAATTGACATTTGGTGTCTTTAGAGTACTTTTTTCTTTACTACTTTTCACTATTTTAAAGTAAAGAATTACGTAAAAGTCATGATTATCTGATATTTTTCCAGTAATTAAAACGTATGTGTAACGAATTGCGTATACATTTTTTAACGTCACTACAGATTGAATTGGTTTTGAAGACGCTGTTTCTTCCATCAGTGATTTAGGATGTTGCATTCACCACTTGTAAAAGATTATTAGTTTTACATATTTACTGTAATTAGTAAATTATTTAAAGCGAGTAACAGTTTGACCTCGTTTTGTCAGAAAGCAATATAACTTATAAGTTTGAGAATATTGTATTAGTTTTGTTTTAATTATGTTTAATTAGATATATTAGTTTGAGGAATGCTTGGCAATGTATGACACATTCACATCTTCTTAGGCGCAGGGTGGAGGGGAGCTAGATCTAGAAGGTGGTTGGTTGTACATTTTAATCCTTAATGCATTTATGCAACTTTGAAAATATGCATATACCAATATTAAAAATGGTAGGTAGTATAAAAATTGTAGTTCAAAACATTTGGTAAATTTATATAAAATAAACAATTTAAGTTTAAACATAAAGTTAAAAATCAGTAAATGTTAATGTAAGAGTTGTAACTACTTCATTATAACCATGCATATCACAATGAGTAGTTATAGTATGTTTATGAATCAAAACATGCCACCAATTTATGTGTCTCCCAGCGTATAAGTCTGTCCACATAGGGAGTGTTATGTAATTCCAAAGAGCAACATTCGTGTCAGTAAACCTAGTTATGTAAACTATTATTGTAGATATTGGTTCGGTTAGTTAAGCGAACTCGCGACTTTTTCCACTCTATTCCCAAACTCAGAATATCATAATAATATTCCCAAAATAAGTATCTACGCATCATAAACTACATCATAAGTATATAAGAACTAAGATAACGATTTACTGCAGGTATTAATATGTTATTTGGAATTTCACAAATGGTGGCAGAAGTAGGATTTGTATAATTTGTTTCTATCTGAATATTATTTAATTAAAGCGATTATAAAACAGATCCTGTTTAAAGAGTTTTAGTTAAAGATTTCATTTTCCATCGAATTCCCTAATTTTTTTACACAAAGGTCCACAAACGCTTTAAGACGGCTGGGTAGTGAGTTTGACCTTGAAGAGTTTTTAAATCGATTTTTATCAATATCTTTTTCCAGTGTAATTGTTAACAAAATAGGGCTATGGACGTGAATTCAGAACAGTTCAATGAAAATAATTTCATAGTTTGGAATAAGTTATTAGTTTTATTTTGTCCAACAGGTGTTTAGAACTCGAAAATGTAGTAATTTTCGGGTTCTAAACACCTGTTGGACACAATAAAACTAATAGCTTATTCCAAACTATGAAATTATTTTCATTGAACTCTTTTGAATTCACGTCCATAGCCCTATTTTGTTAACAATTACACTGAAAAAAGATATTGATAAAAATCTATTAAAAAAACTCGTCAAGGCCACGCTCACTACCAAGCCCTCTTAACAACCATAAGTAAACTTTCCAAGTTATTTAAATGTTTACAACAAACATAAGTGCCATCACTTATTTCAAATAATTCATTCAATCTTGGATAAAATCGCACTCTTGAACGCAAATTGGAATTCTATACTCAATGTATTGACGTGTGAAAGCAAATCTTAATATTTCAACGTACGATACTTTATTGTAGAAAATTTATGAAATTAAAGTGTTTCTATTTCTACTCTAGTACAGATGTTATTCCGTTTACCAAGAATGTATAAAATACATCGCTTTTAGCTTTTAAAAGCTTTGATGCCTTATTCTGGTATGACGTAAAAAAATTACGATAACCACTCAAAATCTCACAAAAACATGAAAGTAAAATATATTCTTTTGAATATATTCAAAGCTGTGGCATTACCTTTAAATACAGTATGAAAACCAGCTTATAAAATGTAAACCAACACATCTATTTTCCCTTGCAGCCGTCTCCTAAAAAAGTGTTTGCGTCTGTTCTTGGTGCATGTGCCCTTAACAATACGCACTACGTAAATCCAGCTAACAGTAAATGCAATATCTATAAAAACCAACGCATCTTGTTTCTTTGAGACTCCCCATCACTCTTCACGGACAGTTTCCAAGGATGACACATCACAAAATCCCCTCTCAATCACAACACATCCACAATTTAAACACTCATTTTGATTTCAGATCTCATTCAATCAGTCCATCAATGTTAGTCTCCCAGAAGCTGTCAATGATCTTTCTATCACAACGTGTCTTCTAGATTGCTTAAATCACTTAGATCTCTGTTCCAAAGTGTATCGGGAGGCAAAGAAGGGGGCCGGTTCTCATGAAATACGACCGCTATTCTTGAATCACCCCCTGGTATTGGCAGTTCCTCCATCGACCGCCATCTGTGCAGGCCAAGCGGGGGCAAGCGGAGAAGTTTATAGCGCAATAAGGACGTGGAAAAAGAACAACGTCTTGTGAAAATGAAACTATTCTGCTAAATAAGCGGCGGACGATTGAATCAGTGGGGTTGAGTGGTTTTCATGATTCGGATAGAGTAGACGGTGGCGCTGCACTTAGCGGGGATTCGTGATCAGAAGTAGGTGCATCTTAGACGGTGCTTGCATTGCATGATGATGCTTTTAGAGAAACTACATGCTGTTGCATACAGACTGCATTGTATTGCTGGAATAACTTTTAGAGTATCGACATTGTGTTATCCCCTCTAGAGCTTAGCGATGGAGTACTAGGCTGATGAATGTTTTGAATTCCTGTTTATTAATTAAACAGTCCGACAAATTTAAAGGAGCGATGCGTCGCACCACGGTACTCAAATGGCACTTTCTCTGTGTTTGTTTGTTTGTTTGTTTGTTTGTTTGTTCGCTCGTTCGTTGGTTGGTTTGTTTACCTGCACTTCCCAGATCAAACCGCACAACCAACCGATCAGAAATTTGGCACACATACTAACGTATCTAATCGGTCTCTGTGATCGTTTTTAAACGGGATCCTGTGATTGGTTAAAATTTTAAAATAAATACATCATTCGATTGGTTGGTCTGATCAATTTGAAATTTTGCAAAGTCATTATAGCCAACATTTTTCCTAATCTTACAAAGTTTCAGCCAATTTCATTGGCTTAAATGTAAAACCATCTATCTTTGATGTTTTAAATTTTCAGACAAATCTGTCGTTATATTTAAATGTTATTGTAATTTTAAGGACATTTTGTTCTATAGTCTTGAAATATTTTCAAATTTAAGCCGATAAATTCAATAATTATAACAGTGCTATAATGATGCTTCATATAAAGCAAAGTCTTACAAACGCATATCAAATCGGATAAAATAAGAAGGCTTGCTCATCAACGCGGTACACAGAGCGTTTTTCTAGTTTTATTATAGTAAATGATGTCTAAACATGCCACACTGTTTTTAAAATTACCAAAAACCGCACTTTTCAAATCGCCGAAAAATAAAACAAACTTTAAATTGACTAGTACAATAATGTTTGGAAGACATAATAAAAGTGGCATTCTGTAATTATGACATAATATGAGATTCTATAATCAACAATCAAGACATATTATGATATTCTATATTCATGACATATGGCATGGCATCCTATCCTCATTACAGGTCTACAATTATTTTCATATTATTAAGACTATGCCGATGTTTCTGGAGCAATATGAAAGGAGTTTTTGAATGTTCGCGACCAACCAAGTTGTCGATTTTGGGTGAGTTCGACTCCATAACTCGAAAGTACCGACCTCAAAGCGGATACGTGTGAATTCTACAGTGGAAACCTCGATACGGATTGAGCCAACTGACTTTTGAAAAGAAATCAAAATGCTTGAAACGTATCTACATTCGAAATCCACACTTTTTAAAATGACGTGTATGTCTACGCCTACAGGCTTAGTTTTTATGAAAAACGCAGACTATCTCTTTCAAAGTATAAGTCTGCTTATTGAGTCCTGCTTTTTCTGTGAATAAGAGTAGCTCCTATTTCATCGCTAATTGGATGTTTTTTTTAGAAAGTTTTGTTGAGTTTGTCGAGCAAGAGAAAGTTTCGCTAGTTGTCCTGACAACCACCAGGAGGGGCAATATCACATGTGGTATTTGTGTTACAAGCTGAGCGCATTTGAAAACACATTTCACTATTGTTTATTTATTTATTGAGAACTTTTCCAATCGTATTTAAGCTTGTAATATATTGAATCGTCAACTAGATGCAATTACATAGAAATGATATTTGAAAGAATAATGTAACTACAAAGAATAGCAACCATTGCCTCGTAAACTATAAGCCGATCATCATTTACTATTTTGTTTTATGAAGTTAGACACGGAATAATATATAGAGTTTACAACCAATATTTTTGTAGTTAAGATGTGAGTGGGAGTTGAGAGTGATAGCTATAATATGTCTTGAGTTTATATTTTGCGCCCCCCCCCCCCCCCCCCCACCCCCCTCATTCTTCATATAAACTCTCGATTACCATCAACAGGAAATAAAGAAAATTCGTGAGATGAAAATGAATTCGCCAATGATTCTTCAAAATTACAATTTGGTTCAAATGTCAAAAGACATTAGTACATGAAAACAGAAACTCATCCAGAAAAGCTGTGGAAAAATCAGGTGTATCTAAGTTTCATTTTATTTGTCTGCATCCATTCCATTTAGAAAACGTAACATGAAACTATTTCCTTGAATAACTCGAATTGATCAAGTAGTGTAAAACTCTCCACGACTCAAGTGTAGCGCTAGTGTAGCGTGTAGAATGCAGGCATAATGAAACCTCGAGAGGAAATTGTGATGTCTTCACTCTTGAGTGACGCCAGCGCTAGTGGTGAGCGATGACGGAAGCTCGCTGGTACGTGACCGGCCTCGCTAGCTCAGTCGGGGGACAAGACGAAGTTTCAGTCTATAGTCCGGCTTTAATTAGTTACCTGAGAGCGTCGGCGTCGTTTTATCTGAGCGTCGACTTGCGAGCGTCGGGGGAATACAAAACATTCTTAGTTGGAAAATAAACAAAGTGTCACAGTCAAGTGCAATCAATGATGACGATACATTTACAAATAATGTGTGGCAGTTTTGAATGCCAATAGACTTCTTGCATAAGAAAATGATGTCATAGTAACCAATAGAAAGATATAGGGAATAAACTAATCCAAAGTTCATCCAATCTCACATTTAGAGTGAAATAGTTTTAAAAAATTGTTCTAATATGTTTTTAAAGTAAAAAGCTTTTTCCAACATTTCAACTATATTTAAGTATGAAATACTAACATAATGTCATGTAGTTTGACATGCCAAATCACAAGATTGGTGGTTTTAAATTTTAACCAATGGAAGGATTTGGCTGAGACTTTGTAAGATTGGGGACAATGTTGGTTGCAATGACTTGGCAAAATTTAAAATTGATCAGACCAACCAATCGAGAGATTTTTTTTTAAAATTTGAACCAATCACAAGATCCCGTTAAAAACGATCCCAGAGACCGCTTAGATTACGTTAGTATGTGTGCAAATTTTCAGATCGATTGGTTGTGCGGTTTGACTTGGGCAGTGCAAACGGAAAAAAACACACAGAGAAAGTGCCAAGAGTAGCGTGGTGTCGCTCGCTACAGAAACTAAGTGAAACCCGATCTCGGATGCTGCACCTCCTATAGATGCATCCACACAACACCGTCTGCACCGACATCAATGCAATCCAATAACCCACCCACCCACTCTCCGTTTGAAAAGTAAGCAAGTGGACAATGTGTCTCCTCTTTGTCCTAAGTGGCTATATATACCTCCGCGGATGCAATCTCCTCCAGCTGAACCATTAATTATTGTTGTCTGGGGCGGTGGTTTTAATTGCCTGCCCGATGCAGACGCCTCCAGCGGTGATAGAGCCAACCAAGGAGATTGCACCAGATAGATTCCAATAACCTATCAACTATGTACGAGTCGTACTGAGAACCATCTACCACTGATTTGTATTTTATTTTAGTAGTGTTTAACGTCGCACTGTTCTATGATGATTGGGATGATGATGAAGTGGTCGTGGCATACTAGTAGTTGAGTCTCAGAATTTTCCTCTTGACTGAGAGAAAACATGAAAACTCGGTCAGGATTGGCTGCTTTGGGAGTCAAACCTGGGTGCCTATTCTCGAGTCGAAACCGCATGCGAAAATGTTCGACTATGCGAAAATAAGTAAAATATTTTGTCTTTTCAATGCTTATAATTGGTTGGATCCATTGTGCAGTGCACAGCCTTCTTGACAGTCACTTCGTTCTCTGGGTAGCTGCCTGTTGACCGCCGATTCAAGCTATGACGTCATCGGTTTCTTGCACGGCCGGGAGCGCTACTCCCGGCGTGGTGGCAATAAATTGTACTAACCAAAGATACACCTTGTAGTACATTTTATTGCCACCCCGCCGGGAGTAGCGCTCCCGGCCGTGCAAGAAACCGATGACGTCATAGCTTGAATATCTTGAATCGGCGGTCAACAGGCAGCTACCAGAGAACGAAGTGACTGTCAAGAAGGCTGTGGTGCAGTGGCTCAATTCCGCATGGCGAACATTTTCAACAAACTCGAGAATAGGCACCCTGGAAACCTATTTAAGAACGTTTTCCCAATTCCATTCTGATGGAATCCGGTCAAGGCTATAAGGACTAACATTGGATGGAATCGAATTCCAGTGGAATTGGGAATTTAAAAGTTCTAGAATAGGGCCGCTGGGACCTCTTAAGTCAAGTCCACAGCGGTAATGCCTGTTCCAACTTTCTCGGTGTCTAACAGTGAAGAATGCTGTTGGGGTACAACTGATCTTCGTTTTGAAGTTTGGGAGTGGCAAAAGATTTAATTTTTTTGATATAATAGATTTAATGTCGGCTATTTCAGATAACATTATTCATATACTTTTATTGTGAAAATTTTGACAAAAGTTTAGAGGTTAAATTATATATCTTTAAACCTTAAAATCGTTATAATTTATTTTTAGTTACAATTTTTTGGCATATTTGAATAAAAATGTGCCGATTTTGGCAAACAAAATGTTATAGTCAGTGCATATTATTAGAGTGAAAGCGTGTACGCATAACTGATGTTAAGATGATTAAAGTGGTTCGGTGATAATGGGATCTTGCGTACAGAGTTATGAAACTTACGTAGTTAGTTGATTATTATTGTAGCAGCTTAAATAATATTGGAACACTGAGTGAAATAATTTGAACAAGGCTTTAGGATATTATCAGTTAAATTTAGATTATTCCTCTAATTTTCATGTTCTAGTAGTAAAATTGGCGTTTCTTTATTAGATATTGGGTAATTTGATAAAAACAGATATAACTACCAAGCTGAATAAGTATATGAGAAGAGATCAGCATTTCAAACCAACAAATTGACTAAAATTCAAACACAGACTTGGCATAGGAGAACTATACTGTATTTTAATGGCGGATCAACAATCAACACAAGTGTGATCAACAATCAAAACAAGTGTGATCAACTGTCAACACAAGTGTGATCAACAATCAACACAAGTGTGATCAACGAACAACACAAGACTGATCAACAATCAACACAAGTGTGATCAACGAACAACACAAGACTGATCAACATCAACACAAGTGTGATCAACAATTAACACAAGTGTGATCAACAATCAACACAAGTGGGATCAACTATCAACACAAGTGTGATCAACTATCAACACAAGTGTGATCAACTATCAACACAAGTATGATCAACTATCAACACAAGTGTGATCAACTATCAACAAAGTGTGATCAACTATCAACACAAGTGTGATCAACTATCAACACAAGTGTGATCAACTATCAACAAAGTGTGATCAACTATCAACACAAGTGTGATCAACTATCAACACAAGTGTGATCAACTATCAACACAAGTGTGATCAACTATCAACAAAGTGTGATCATACCATCAACACAAGTGTGATCAACTTTCAACACAAGTGTGATCAACTATCAACACAAGTGTGATCAACTATCAACACAAGTGTGATCAACTATCAACACAAGTGTGATCAACTATCAACACAAGTGGGATCAACAATCAACACAAGTGTGATCAACTATCAACAAAGTGTGATCAACCATCAACACAAGTGTGATCAACAATCATCACAAGTGTGATCAACTGTCAACACAAGTGTGATCAACTATCAACACAAGTGTGATCAACTATCAACAAAGTGTGATCAACTATCAACACAAGTGTGATCAACTATCAACACAAGTGTGATCAACTATCAACACAAGTGTGATCAACTATCAACACAAGTGTGATCAACTATCAACACAAGTGTGATCAACTATCAACACAAGTGTGATCAACTATCAACAAAGTGTGATCATACCATCAACACAAGTGTGATCAACTTTCAACACAAGTGTGATCAACTATCAACACAAGTGTGATCAACGAACAACACAAGACTGATCAACATCAACACAAGTGTGATCAACAATTAACACAAGTGTGATCAACAATCAACACAAGTGTGATCAACTATCAACACAAGTGTGATCAACTATCAACACAAGTGTGATCAACTATCAACAAAGTGTGATCAACTATCAACACAAGTGTGATCAACTATCAACACAAGTGTGATCAACTATCAACAAAGTGTGATCAACTATCAACACAAGTGTGATCAACTATCAACACAAGTGTGATCAACTATCAACACAAGTGTGATCAACCATCAACACAAGTGTGATCAACTATCAACAAAGTGTGATCATACCATCAACACAAGTGTGATCAACTTTCAACACAAGTGTGATCAACTATCAACACAAGTGTGATCAACTATCAACACAAGTGTGATCAACTATCAACACAAGTGTGATCAACAATCAACACAAGTGTGATCAACTATCAACAAAGTGTGATCAACCATCAACACAAGTGTGATCAACAATCATCACAAGTGTGATCAACTGTCAACACAAGTGTGATCAACCATCAACACAAGTGGGATCAACAATCAACACAAGTGTGATCAACTATCAACACAAGTGTGATCAACTATCAACAAAGTGTGATCATACCATCAACACAAGTGTGATCAACTTTCAACACAAGTGTGATCAACTATCAACACAAGTGTGATCAACTATCAACACAAGTGTGATCAACTATCAACACAAGTGTGATCAACTATCAACACAAGTGTGATCAACAATTAACACAAGTATGATCAACAATCAACACAAGTGTGATCAACTATCAACACAAGTGTGATCAACTATCAACAAAGTGTGATCAACTATCAACAAAGTGAGATCAACAATCAACAAAGTGTGATCAACTATCAACACAAGTGTGATCAACTATCAACACAAGTGTGATCAACTATCAACACAAGTGGGATCAACAATCAACACAAGTGTGATCAACTATCAACACAAGTGTGATCAACTATCAACAAAGTGTGATCATACCATCAACACAAGTGTGATCAACTTTCAACACAAGTGTGATCAACTATCAACACAAGTGTGATCAACTATCAACACAAGTGTGATCAACTATCAACACAAGTGTGATCAACCATCAACACAAGTGTGATCAACAATCATCACAAGTGTGATCAACTGTCAACACAAGTGTGATCAACTATCAACAAAGTGTAATCAACTATCAACGGGTGCTGTTGAGTTCGAGGTGATGATGCTACGTTGAGAACAACGTCGAGTCGCTTCTCCCAGGTGAATAATGGCGGATCGGATGTCTGGACCAAGACAGCGCGAAGAAGAAGATTGAAAAACGAAAGTGATACTTTTTATGGGGAGGTATTTCCAATCGCGCCTGGCAAATTGTTATCTTGGGTCTCGCTGCCCTTGAATTGAGCTCGTGCCTTTCTACGACCTTTATAAAGATGACGTCTTGCTGTATTGTACCTTCTCCGATTTCAATTCTCGTTTTGCGTCTTATCGAGACAAATTTAATTTCAATCCCGGACTGTTTAATAGAATGGTATGGTATAGAAATGTGGGATTCACATTAAAAGGAAATATTTCAAATTTTAATAATAATATTAATGTATCCATTAACTTTCCTTTATTCTAAATACATAAATGATATTTTTTTTAAATTAACTTCTATTCGATATTGTTGTTTTAAACTCAAAATTTTTGCTGAATTGTATAGAAATTTGAAGTTAAAACAACCGACAACTAAAATCAAATAACCAATACCAAATCCTATCCTATCCCATCCTTTTCCTCGTGGTTTCCTACTTCAACTCGTGGTTGAATTATTTCTTGATAAATGAGTCAAGTAATAGTAAGGTAATTATCTAAGGAAGTTATCAAGTAAATTGACCTAAGATTTAATCATAATTTGTGTAACCTCCAAAATAAAACGTGTGCTCTTTTAGTACTTGCAAAGCGATTGACTGTATAATAGTAGTCAACGGAAATATATTTACCTACGGAATTTAGACAGATATTTCAAGCACAAAACCTTCCAATAATCAAACTTTCCTGAGATTCCATGAATATAAAAGTTGCGTGAAAATCTGTGCCTTGACGTACGCGAAGTTCCGCATTTGGCCGTCGGTCGGTTGTTTGATGTTCGTGCCACAAAGTCGAATAGTGTACTCAAAATTAGGTTTGTCAGTCTTGAATAGCTACAAACAACCATATTGTCTGGAAATTATCAAAGAAAAACTTGTTTATTTGAAAGGAATTGAAAGTCTGTTGTCCGCTGGAGAGGGAGGGGGTGGGAGGGGGGACACTGCGGTCAGATAGATGCTGAGATCTCAGCTAATCTAATTGACGAGAGATGAAAGGAGGGTTTATGCGGTATAGCTTGGAGAGATGCGGATGAACTTCTTACAGAAATACTTTCGGAGATGGAAATGTGTGTCCAAATACACTGTACATATCCCAAATAATGGACTCTATTTAACGATATGAAATTATTAAGCGTAGCGAGCGTTACTATGATACTCCTATGGCACTTTCTCTGTTTTCTTTTATTTTTAATTCTGTGTATGTTTTTGTAGGCAATGCCCAGGTTACACCGTTCAACCAATTGAAATTTTGCACACGCACTAATGGCATAAGAACGGACACAGATATAGTATTTGAACGAGATCCTGTGATTGGTTGAAGATTAAAAATTGAATGTTTGACCGATGAACTTAAAACTTTGCATGGTCAATGTAAACACGATTTGTAAATATTTTGTACAGTTTTGACATTTTAAGGAAATTGTATGCTTGATTTGAAATAGCTGCAAATTTATTCGAAGATATTAAACGACAAAATCATCACTGATGCATATCAGTAATTATTTTCACGCATGTGGTATTTCTCCATTTCCAAGTCATATTATAGAGCACAACTTTCACACGAGTATTAATTTGCATGCATTGTGAAGGCTCGCTTATCAACGCGTTATACAGAGCGTTTTCATGCTTTATTTCATGGACATTAAATTAATTTCAAGTAAAACAATTATTAATGTCGTTCTTTTTTATTCTAATAATAAATGATGATATGTTTAATTTTAAATTTTTGAAAATTAATAATCATTTCACATAAAAATTAATAAGTACTCTATAAGTACTCTATAAGTAATAAGTACTCTGGAATGGTCGAAATGGCTTTTGTGCTGGTTATCTTTGCTCGTCAATGTATAATATTGGGTAAGGTAGACAGAGTTATTAAATTGATACCTCAATCCGATTCTTGTCTCCGCCGGTCTCTCCCTTAAAACCTGTCGGAGCCAATCCCTAAAGCAACAATACAGGTTCTCGTGTAGTTTGTCTGGCTATGTCCTGGAAAGACTTCTGGAATGAATGGCGCTGAGCGTCACAAAAGCTCGTGATTGAGCTTCTATATCAATACCAACCTCGTCACAATCCCACCACTGCCACCATTATCCGCACACTATCTCCTCGACTAGTTCGCCTGGGACATCTAGATAGCGCTGCAATGATACTTTCAATATCAATCCCATATGTTCCCATCGGATTCTGTTGATGCATGTTGTCGATTAATGGAATTGCCAGGTGTGCGATGGTTTGACATTCGTACACAACCGGTAGTTGGCAGCAGTGAGGTGTCTGAAATTAAGTGTCGGCAAATGCTATACGGAACACTTACCCATCACGTCTTTAATAATTCGACCTGGATGTCTATTCTAGAACGTTTTCCCAATTCCAGTCTGATGGAATCCGGTCACGGCCATAAGGATTAGCATTGCATGAAATCAATTTCGATCAGAATTGGGAATTCAAAAGTTCTAGAATAGGGCCCATTTTATCGGTAAACGTTCATATCAGTAGAAGTTTTTTGAGTCGTCACAGCTTTGACTTGCTGGTTGATTTATTTTTAATTAAATTCTTCGTCTAACTACGACTATATTCTTTTGTGCAGGAAACTACTCTGACTAGTTGGATTGTTTGGTGACGAGATTGCGTCATAAGTATAACATGTGAAGACGGTTGTGTGAAGCTTGCATTGCTACTCAGAGCTGTGGCATTTGATAGTGAGGGGGAATCTTGCAGACTCTCTCGTGTCTCCCTCGAGTGGACCAATCAGAGTTCAAGGTCGAATCTGGACGCGACGAGATGATTCTGGAAAGTGCAAAGTATGCTCATTTTAAAAAGAGCAAAAAATATGTTTTTATTTTTAGTCATGCTTGATTTGAATAGAACAGGATATAATTAACTTCATACGTATGCATTAGCACACAAATTTAATATTTTATTCTAACGCGCTGTTAAACTTGTATGGAATATAAATATATTTTTTTATTTTTTTTATTATATACCTAGCACTCAAACATTCTGTTAGTAGTTGCTACCATAGAGTTGCTATACTATCATTCAAGAATCGAGTGCGTAACTTTACAATCTGACACCGGAGCTCAACTATTCATTGAATTAATTTAAGAGCGTATGATAATGCTTCAATAATTACTCATAGGTATATCTATCTTTTTTAGAAAAGATACTATAAATCTCTACTATAGCAGTGACTTGACAATATCTAGAAATGGTATCACTATACGGTACCCTTATTGAACCGTGAAAAAATCGAGAAAAAAAGTCTTCATGTACGTATAGAAAACTTATGAACCATCGAGTCACATACTCTTGAAGTGAACACTTGTTACTTGAACAAGCACTTGAACAAGTGACTTCAGATCAAGCACTTAGCCTGCAATATGAGGCAGCCATGTTATTTGACCAGCCGAGTGTTTCACTTCACTTGATGGCCACCAGGAGACTCTCTACTGACACCGGAAGTGAGGCATCCGCCATCAAAGCGATCCTCTCGGAGAGAATACCGGTGGCGCTACAGGCGGCCAACTTAGACCCTTGAGATGCAGATTATTGGTTTCTCGAGTCACTTTGTCATCACCTTCTTGTAGTCATAACAGAATGCGTGGAGATAGAAGATTAGGAAGGAAAACAATAATCAAAGAACCCAGGGAAACAAGGACCACCATTTTGTTAATTAAGATTTGGTTTAAACGATTTTCACTTTCATTGTACAGCGTATCTATAGACATTGACGCTTACGTACGTATTATACCAATGAGTAAAGCCAGTTTACTATGAAGATTCAACTGAAGGATTGTGTAAATGTTCCAAGTTATTTTACATAATAGTTAATAGTTAAATAATTTTATTAATATAAATAAGCAAAAACGCTTAAAAAGCGAGTCTTCTACGTGCTTGCGATTGAAAATGAAGTATTACAGTTTGGAACTTAGAGACACGATTTAGTTTCTATGTTTATTTTCCTTTCAATTTCTCCGAAACTGATTTTGAGTAAGCTTAACTAATCTAAGGTCTAGTATTACCAACTATCTTGCTCGCAAAGTTAACTAACTATTGAACTTAAACCGGCCCATGCCATCATTTTGAGAGTTCTTGTAAATGTGAGAAATTTGATTTATTTAATCTTGATCAATCTGGAGTTGGTAAAACCGACCCTAACCCAAATAAATCCCCTCTTCTGACCCGCCTTGGGCTTAATTCCCCCCAACCCTACCACAACAAACCACGCATTAACTAACTAAAGCCGGAACTAATTTTCAAGTTTTGAAAAAAGCTTGACTTTTATACATTATGATTCATGGAATTAAAACATTTAGTGAGAAAACGGAAGGATTTTATTCTCTGATTTCTCTCATAGCTCTACCTTCAATTCTTTCTCATAACCATTGTTTAATTCCAGAACATATTTACTCCGTCTCCTCTCCTCTCCACTTTGTTTCCTCCTGCAATATGATATTATTGTTATAAAGGTAGCTGAAATAATATCACAGCGCGGATGCATAAACTCATTAAATTACTAACATTTCATTACGAATCAATGTTTTCTGCGATAGAACGCGAACAAGAACACGAGTAAGGCACGAAAACTTCCGTCTGGGGATCCAACTTTTATCTTTCATTTATGAACTTGATATTCAATTTGGAAATATCCTTTAGAAGTGTCATTTGACGTTGAATTGCATCTTAAAGGGAGCTGAATTTGACACAAAGAAGTAGAAAAGAATCACTCGACTCTAGGCAACGGGTTGAATATGAATTGGTCGCGAGATCGTGCGGTGCATGACTAAAGAGAGTCTTGGGTTCAGAACCAGCGCAAGGATATCGCGAGAGAGAGAGGGGACGTGATTTGTGATATCGCGGGAGCGAGGGAGATGTGATTTGTGATATCGCCGAGAGATGGCACTCCTCGTTGTCCGACCTCGGCGAGGAGACAAGAGAAGTTAATAGATGAATCAGTCACATTCTTTGAATACAATAGCCGAATCAATTCGCACAAGATAATTGAATCAAATTAGAAAGATACACGTGTGGTAATAAGCGCGCATGCGTAATAGATACGTCTCGTTCGCAATTTGATGACCAGATGTAATAGAGATGAGGCTATTCAAATTTAGGTAAAACAAATTGTAGAAAATTTGACTATAGTTGTTTCGACCCTAAGAACTAAATATCTTGATAATCCTGCATCCCAAGCGTTTATAAGCGTTATGTGAATCAATAATTACGTTTTGTCAAAATCATGCTCACATAAGTTATACGCATAAGTGATTATTTTCATTATCTAGATGGAATCAATATCAATACTTAACTTCCTACTTTATAGCTGATGATTTTGATACTAAACTTGATTTTTAAACAAATCTTCATTAATTTTTTTTTTAAAGCGTAATTTTACTGACAACTTGAGTGTATTTTACTACAATTAGGTCGTCAACGGAGTTTTCAGTTATTACTTTAGTCACGATAAAGTTTCTGTTTTACAGTGAAGAGAACAAATAACAGTTAGTAAAACTGAAACACTCGTATCTGACCTTGCCCAAAACACGATCTCAGACGGCCCTTTAAACATCAGCCTCAAAAACCAGTCCACTAAGTCGCCAGACTCAATTGAGCATCGAAAGTGTCGTCCACCACTAATTACCAGCTTAGCAACATTCAGCATCAGACTTCACAGAAATGCGATCTGAAATTCGTCAATATGATACATATATTCAAACGAAGCTCTCCCACTATGTTTTATGTTTGTTGTGAGACGTCTCGCAGCTATTGCCCGTGCCTCGGAGCTATATGCGTTCTCGTCAAATGATCATACCTCTTCACGAAGTTCCTCTCTCTCTTCTGCCAAAGTCTCTGTGAATATGGTGGAGCTCGAAACTTGAGCCAACTCCCCCCTCCCCCCTTTCCTCTCAGTGGCACTCATCTCTGACAAAAGCCCTCAAAGTTCACCACTCGTGATCTTCAGTCTTTACATTCATGAAGTAATCGTCATGAAACTAACGGCTTTACTCGTCCCAACTTTGCCAGCCAATAAGAAACTATTCCCTGGGATAGAGAAGGACAAAATACACAAATGCTTCTGGTTGAAGGTTTGACTCAGAGGAACACTTAGGAATATGTGAAACATTCGAGAAAGGTGAAACAAATGATCAATCGAATCGCTTATTTGAGAAAGGCCATAAGTCAATTATTTGTAGTTTTGAGACAATTATAAAAATAAATAATCGGATGATTTGTATTCGATTTCTGTCCAACATGGCTTATTTATCAATCGACATTTTCTCATATGTTTGGGATTTACAGATTGTTAAAACTAACCATTTGTGGGGGAACACATTAAACTATTGTTTTCAGTCCTTTTCTTATAATACATGTGCTGTATATAAAAAAATATAGGAAATTATTTATTTTTTAATCTTACCAAAATTAATACGTATTCATTAGGCTGAACTGTTCACTATTGTTTGTCCTTGACATCATGTTAAAAATAACTACTTCGTCCCCCCCCCCCCTCCCTCTTCCCTTCCCACATTTAAAAGGCGTTTTGGAATTAGTGTTTTTAAATAATTTTTTATGCAGTTCTTCAATTGAGAATAAAAAAAAAAAAAAACAATTGGTGGCAGATAATGGATTTTGTAACAAAATGTTCGTCAGATCAGTTTTTTGATATAATTTGACGAAAATCAATGAACAATGTTTTAAGAATCTTAAAACAAGTTATATTACTTCACAATTTGTATTGCTAGAACTGCTTTAATAGATCAGCTGTTCAATCCTGTCCTGCATCCGTCCAGCACGTTTTTCTTGCGGCAATATCAGATCTCCATTCCCGATTCCATACGTTGGTTAAATAGAGCGTGTGTGCCCAGCTCATTAGGCTCGTATTTCGCGGGCTTTGTCTTTACTCCCATTGGTCGAGAGGCTGTCACGTGATACGACGGACGGTGAATTCAATGGGCCTAATGGACACTAATGTCCAGGACCGAATATCTTGACGGAGATTCGAATTTCAACAGAAATAGTCGAATCTATTGGAGATTCCCAGACTGTCGGAAGCTGATATATAGATATCTAGCGTCTAGAAACATTTGAATACGTATTGAATACATTTTACATTCAAATTTTAATTTTAATAGCTCGAGTTGTACATTTTAAAACAGCTCGTATAAAGTTGTGGTATGAACAGCAATTTATATAGAAGCATGGCATTTTCAATAAAACATATAAGCTTCTAAACGAATATAGCACCTGTGTTCCGCTGTAAAATGATAATTTATAGCTCTTATTGTTGTATTCTGAATATGTTCAAGTTGTGCTCAAGCTCTGATCGAAACATCTTTGAGTATTGATTAAAACTAATTGGCATATAAGTTGCATTTTCAGGTAAAATATGCAATCAAGATGTATCGAGACTGATGTTATTGTGAGAAACGATTTGCTTTGGCAATTGTTTTTTCGTCCATCGATGGTAAATTCTTTATCAAACTTGTGTGAGTAATTCCATTCGATTGACATTTTCACAACTTATAAAAACTTAGTTTTTAATGTTCTTCCCCCGGTCTTTCAATACTCTGCTCTGCTCAAGTCTCAATTAGCTCTTAACAGTTAGTTAGTGGTCATTCTAGGAATGTCATTGGTTGTTGCCATAACAATACAGTCCTAATCAACAGTTTAAAAGTTAGCAGAGTATTGAAAGACTGGCCCTTAAACAAGCACCGAAGTATTAAGTACCGAATTACTCTTACCTGTGCTTCTGAGGGTATGAGGAAAACTAGATATTGATAACATATCATTTGTGGGTAGATGAACCTGACTCTCATTCCAGATAACCACGTTCGATTCCCGCGGCTCTAATATGTCTAATAGGCCACAGCATGAGAAGTCTCTTCCTAACATCCTCCTTACCACATCTGCATTATCACCACGAAATCATCTTCTTTATCCTTCACATAAGACATATTACCTAGATGTCAACTCGTCTATTAAACCAATTGTAAAACGTCGATACGTATACACGTTGATTTTCAATGCATCGAAACAGTTTTCCTAAATAACGAAATAACTTTTTTTTGGCATTCTTCAAACTAAATAATTGCACAACAATGTTAGATCTCCCATTTTTAAGATCCAGTAGACAGAAAATGCCATTTAGTTGGTAAGTGTAAATGCGTGCGGTAGATCCCCAGGCTTCTCACACTGTTGTGTGAGACTTGGCTAGCGTGGTGCGACCACTCCACTAGATCCTCACATTTAAAATCTCCTCTACGACGCCTCAGCAATCTTCAGTTTCAACTCTGATGCGCTGAGAGTCGGACCTGCAGATTAACACCTTGCCTGAAGTGACGTGTGTCGAACAGGAGCGACTTAGTCCCACGAAGTGACGACATGTGGCGAGGAAAGCTGCGACCCTGACGAGACTTGGCGCCACCTACGTCAGCGTCTTCGTGTTTCGAGATTACATACGTGTGATGAAGCACAACGATAATAGCGATGTTTAGTGAATTTAACTTGCTGAAATGTAAGACTTTATTTTGTAACTAATTAATTTGAAGGGTACAGGGGAAGCACGCTATAAGTCACATTCGGATGAAACTGAGATAAACGTAGTTGTTGAAACTTGTATCTATCTATCTTCCATACAAATTGATATTTTAATTGCGTTTTTAAAGACTTTGTGGTAATATTTTGTAAAAACCGAGAGTATATTCTGAAAGCTCATACAAATCTTTGCTAGATTACACATTAAACTAATTTTTTTAAAATAGACTTATAGCTTTCTTTCCCTGTACCCTTCATTTGTTTGGATGAGTAAGCAATTGCATAGAATAGGTAAAGTGCAAGCAAGCATTGTGCAGATTCCAATAAAAGACATGACGTTATCGTAAACAGAATAAGTAGTCAGTATGTATTAATAAAGCCTGAATCTGATAAAGAAGTGCGGCCTTCAACACCAACGAACGCATACTATGCTTCCAAAGTAGTAACTAATCCCAACATAGAGGAAAATGCCAATGATGGAGGCCTGCAGGCTGAAGTTTTTCAGCTTAGCTCAAGAAACCACAAACAAGAGTATCAGGATGAAAAGGAATGGTGAGATTTTGAAATGGCAACCCAATTGAATTGCGATAACTGATAATAAAAACTGTGTTTAGATACACCGAAGATTAGAAATATCTTTACACAGATGATAATAATATTTCATGACAATTCGTATGACATTTACATTTTAAGAGAAAAGAGCACGAGCCGACAATACGCACGCCTGACATTGTTGCAATGCAACATCTACTTGCAACATCCGTGAGTAGGTTGACCTTTTCTTGTGGTGGATTCTGCTGTGTCAAAAACTCCGGACCCTCTTCCTGGATACGCCTTCACGGCTACCCTAGGGAGTCTAGGGTTTTCTGTTGTTGGTCCCTTAGCATCCCCCTGAGCTATAACAAGGAACAGAAAGTAATTTACACGTGAACTTAATATTCTTAACGAATATTTATATGTTTATAATATTACGCACATTATAATTAATTTTTGTACGACTAGGGAAACGCTTGTTTAGATCGTTGACTTAAGCGAGCATTGTTGCATGTGAATTAGACCATTGTTTGGTAACACGTATCTCTTAGTACGTTAAAAATAAAACTGGATCTAGTCAGTATACAGCATCTCGTATACGTTTGCCATATTGAACCTGGGGTGGAATTACATAAAATGATAACTTTCTTGTCACGGTGACAAGCTTCTCACTCAATGCTATTCACGGCCTTCTAGGGTCTTGTCACGGTGACAAGCTTCTCACTCAACGCTATTCACGGCCTTCTAGGGACTTGTCACCGTGACAAGGAAGTTATCATTTTATGTAATCCCACCCCTGGTCTTGGTTTGAGAAAATTATGACAAATTCTACCATCCGTTTGAATCATGTAGAAATATAGAATAATTGTCGATCTAGCAAATTTGCAAAAAATAATAGTGTTAAACCCAATTTACACCTAGCAATTTCTTGTTTAAATTCTGTGTCACTTTTTGATAAAAATTATCTAAATTATATAATATTTGAGCTCAAGTTCAATGACAAGATGTTGCTCCGTGTAAATACAAAATTGTATGAAAAATATAAATGTTACACAGAAGCTGTTCGTACCTTGTAAATTGGGCTTTAAATACTTTCAAAGTTTGTTTTGATTTGAGCCTCTTAGAAGCCAAACAAGCTAAGGACCAGTTTTTCAATACTGTGCTAAATTTTAAACTGATGATTGGGACTACATTTCCATGGCAACAACTAATATGGCATTCCTTGAATGACCGTTTAAAATTAACTACTGGTTTAGCAGAGTATTGAAAAACCGGCACTAAAGTTCACTCCTTTTGATTAAACTTGGGTTCTTCCGTTAGATTTGGAATAGCATAAATCTTGTACTTATTTTTGAATTTATAGCTATGAGACATCACGATTCTAGGAATTTGCATTTTCCTTATCTAATAAAACACTTAACTATCCAAGTTACTGTTTGGCTTCTGTGATAAGGTATTAAAAGTAACGTTGTCTTCAAGTTCCATATTTTATTAGTCAAGTCTACAAAATATAAAACTAGAATCGAGTGCTAAATAATAAAATGAGTTCCGAGGACCTGTAATCCTTACCGGCTGATTGCAAGACACAGAAGATGGTGAAAACCAGAACAATCTTCGCGATCATCTTGAGATGTTGAGACTTGTTGCTGGATGCTGAGTGTCTGCATCTCCAAGAGCATGAATGTCGTCATGGCAACCTTAATCAGCATTGTTACTTGAATTTATTGCTTTCAAACGCTGATAAGCCTCATATTGATAATAAAAAAAATCAGTTAAAGCGTAATAATTGTTGTAATAAGTAAAGTACGCGGTGTTGGGAAAGTGTATTACTTTTATTTTATTTTAATGTTAATCAAAATCAGTTTAATTTCATGAATCAGATTTGTTTACACATTGTGAAATGTATCATTAAAAACATTCTGTACAATAATCGATAAAGTCTACTCTCATTGAAAAATGAGAGATTGATATCAAAGGGAATACGTTAATTTAAAAATAATGTTTAAAAATAATATAAAAACGAGATGAATCATGAATAAACATGAACAGTATAGGTGCCAACACTGATAGTCCTTTATTGTCCAGACATCAATATTGTCTAAACTGACTGTTAAATAAAATAAACACTAAATAATAAAATATTTTTCAAGAATTTGTGAGAACTTCCTTACTTTCTCATCGTATTTCCAAATTATCAAAATATTTATCAGGAATACCAGCTCCCGTCAAACGAAAGAACATTCTCGTAGTGATTTTAAAAACCCCGAGAGCCGTCGAAATGAAATCTCGAGAAAAAAAGTCGTGAGGTTTTAAAATATGACATTTGACTTGTGAACTGGTAGACCGAGGAAGAGCAGATTACTGTCAAACTTGTCCACATCTCACCGGGCTAAAAGCAGATTCGCGTCATCGCTTAGTCTTACTTAACACTCGTGCAGAGCGCTACTTACGTCACGCGTCACGGCCAAGAGTGGAACTAATGCGACAAGATGGAAGACGCTCACAAGATGGCGCCCGCGAGGAGGAAGTCCGAATGTGTTGAAGAAGATAGGGCAGTTTATTGAAAATGTACAAGATTCGTTACCTATATATGAATGTTCCAATATGTATTTTAATAAATTCAAAGTTTGTTGGAATGTTCTCGTAGAATATTGGATTATACATGCGCAGTTGATTGGAATTAGCTCATTGAGGTTATTTATCTCACAATTTGTATTCACATGTCCAAATTTCAATTCTCTATAAATACTTGCCATTTTGTTGATTATTTTGTTGATTGTTTTTGTTGATATTGTTATTAGTCTAGCTAACAAATAACAAATAACTAATCTAGCACATTCATTGCACAACAGGGACACTATTTCTTCAAAAAGTTTGAGTGAGTATGAGAAAAAAAACAGTAAGAAAACTGTTATCAACCAATAGGAATCCAGCAGGCTTGGATTTAATACATATGCAATGTGAAATAGTGAAGAGTCACAAAAAAAGATTATGAAGAACGAACTCAAGTTCACAGCACTGTTTTGAAAAACTTCAATAAATCAATCAAACTTTCACTCTACACGCAAATATCTTGAATTTTCCCTGTTTCGTTTGAAGTAAAAACACCTGATCTTGAAGCAACAGGTGAAACACTTCAACACCGTTCTAAAAGTCAGTGACAGCTCTCTTATGGGTTATGTCATTCCTTGCTGTGAAATCACATGATCTGTTGACGTAGGGCAGGACGCCTTTGCTTCCCTCCCTCGTAGCGAACAAAGCGGTCATCTTGGCTTGATCCGCCAATTAGGTCGACCCCCCTCTCCCTTTCCCACCCCCGCCCTGTACGTCTGCTGCAGAAGATGAATGGGGTCTCGAACCAAGCTCCTTCACCGACGCAACAATGAATCGCCGTCTAATGAATATAATGAAGAGATACATCGCCTATTATTTGTATGAGAATTTATGTAACGATATTATAAGCGTCCTCGTGCCCTTGTACAGTATTATTGTTTATAAGCGATGTATTACAAGGAAACAACATCCTACTTAACGATCTGATGTCTTATCTAGAAGAGCGTTAGCTATGCGCTGCCAAGCACCGTGTCCGTATGTTACACAATCGCTTATTTTCTTCTTATACTGCAAATTAATAAGGTCCGATAATTCCTTCACGGCTCAAAATGGTCTGAAACATGCTCAAACGTGCACCAGAGATACGAAACTCTATGTCAATACTAACTGAATAGAATGGCTGGCTGACTGGCTGACTGGCTGGCTACCCACGATCGAAATGTTTGCTCATCACTGCGTACCAATTTGTCAGGTATATAGAAAGTTGAAATTTGGCACTTTCTAAGTTGTTTTTTTTTTTTTTTGAGGAGGAATGACTGATTGTTTTACATTTAGTGTTATTTTTTAATGGATTTTATGGAGATTGTGTTTAGCAAAATCAATTTACATTTTAAAATCTTTGTTAGTTATTGCAGCCAGAAGAAAGACAATAGTTTATTCAATCTAATCCTATACACAAATATTATTTTGGTTATAAAACGTGTACAATTTTATAATATTTAACACGTGGATCGCACTGGATCAGCTAGAAAATCGCAACATTAATTCAGTTAGTGATTTTCATTGTTTATGACACATTGCATGAATGTACAGAGATATGATCGTATTTTTAAATTATACTTCGTACAATATCGATCATAATATTGTTTCATAAAATAGTGCATGAAACTTGCAGAAAGTCTTTGTTTTCTCCGAGAGATTTGAAAATCACCGAGACACAAGATGTGTGGTTTTCTGCCAAGCGAAGTATAAAATGGATACGTCAACCACAGAAGACGTATAGAGCTGTTCGCGGATCGAACCAAGGACCGTAAACTGCTGGTATTAACTGCAAGTAGATTGATTGAACATTCTGCCGAGGAAACTCTGAACTCTGCAATCTGCTAGCAACGAACGTGATTGTGCCAATGAGCTTTGCGCTCTAATTTATATTTATTTATCATGCAGTTTATTGTTTACTTTTCATACCCAGTCTTTAGCTTGCAAGACTTTCTGGTTATAAATTGAGATGGTATATTAGATAAGCTAATAATCGTCCTCTTACTCTATTTTACAAGATTTGCATCCTGAAATTAAATGCTATATTGAAATTTAACGACTTGAGTCATAAATTGTATCAGCAAATAGAAAACTGGGGCCAAATTGTCCGAGTTATTCCTGTTATCCGAGAAACATATTTGGTATGATCCTAAATATATCACAACTTTTGAACAGTTACAAATTTTTTCTGCGAAAAAAATAGTTATCGTAGCTATTTTGTAAGCAGACCGAACAAATATTAAAATAAAAAATACTATTTTTAAAAAGTAAAAAAGTTCACTTTTGTGCTGAGGTGGATAAAATATTTAAGTAAACTGTTTTTGGCATTTTGAATAATTTAAACAATATATTTTGTATTCATAAAAATGGATTTAGCTTACTCAAAACACTTCAGAAATTGACTCTTTGCGTGCAATATTCATATTTACCAAGTATTCTAAAATATTATAAGTTTTAAACATTGTAAACGAAGTTTACATTTAAATGTTTTTTCCAAATCTGTCGTGGAGGTCACACACATCGCAATGTATACATTATGAAGATAAGAAGACAATGACAATATCATAAAACAAAGACACGTGACTCCAAATGATTATTGTGCATGATGGAAACATATTATTTTGGCTTAATTTATCAAAGTAAGAAGGTGTCAATAGAGCGGTCAATGGTACGTAACATTTTTTACTTACTGATGATAATGATTTGATGCATTTTCTTTCCTACAGGATTATACTTTTCATTATTATTGTAATTTATTGCATCTTTATAAAGTGTATTGTTCTTATAAACGTACAATATGAGACGAAAGCATGTAATATTCCTACGATTTGACAATCCAATAACTAACCGTTCTTTTTGAATCAAATCTCTTGCTATACAGAGTTACTATTGCTATGCGCTTTCCTTTCTTCTGATCAGATATTTTCCAGCAGATTCCCAATGAGTATCTGTAGTTATTTCAACTCTGACTTGAAATCCTGAACTGCCTATTGCAAGGAAACTCTGCCATTATAATAACGTTAGCAGAAAGAGAATCGGATATAATGACTTTGCTGAGCACTCTGTCTTTTCTGACGTCCATTTTGTTCGGCTCGACTGAATGTCTTCGTCGAACATTTTATGTACCGCGTTTTGTAAGTAACTCTGTTCTTGAAGATCTCTATGTGGTTGAAATTGTTCCACAGAATCTTGGTTGAAGTTGAATGATCAGTTTGTTGTAACAGAGTTTACTTTCAACCTTACGCACATTTTGAACGTGAATTTTATTTTATTTTGCGTCTATTTGGTATTCAGAAATAAACGGCACTTAGTCATTTTCTTGATTATCTACCCATCAAGTTCTCAGTTCCAGTTTTACAAAAGTCAGCAATTCTATACCTCAGAGGTAAAAAGACGGAAGTCAATTTCAATGATTATTGCTGAGCTAACAAACCAGTCATTCTGGGTTCATCGAATCATATTTATAATGGTGACATGAGTCATTTGTAAGAGAATACTTCAAAATAACTGTTTTGGTTGACATCAGTCAAATGACATGATAGAGCTTAATCATATATTTCCAAAAGTGTGTACAACTTAAAATCGAGAAATTAACTTCCGACCTCTAGCTACAGAAATACTAGTATATTTATTCTCGTACAATATGGCGGTGTCACTATTACAAATATAATTGAATTAATGCAGATTTACTGGTTTTTGAGCTCACATAAAAAATCCTCTACTTCCAAGGTAGATATATTGAACACCATGAAAACACCTGCGTAATATTATGTGGGTAAGAACAACTCACAAGATATAAATATAGTAGTACTTATTTCCAAAATGCTCCAAATTTCCGGTATCGGTACTATTTATAATACTAGGGAAACGCTCAGTGTATAAGGCGTTGATGAGCGAGCACCGATCTGTGCAAAGCCTCCAACCGAAAGCGGCCTACTTAATCAAAGATTATTTCTGATTTTCATTGCAACTTTCTCATTTCCATATAGACTCTGGAATAATTAAATAACAGATGCATGCGCCGTGAATTTGGATCGTTACCAATAATCTCTTTTGACAGCTGAATAAAATTTCTTAAAATTGCACAATTCTGTAAATACATGACAGATTGGACTGAAAATATGTAAAATATGAGATAATGTTATGAATTTTGTTTTATTTTATTATAAACCAGTCTGAAGATATTATTGAAATATTAACCAATTGGAGAATTTTGCCGATTGGAACTCAATGACGTTCAAAATCTTTTACGAAAATTAAGAAATATATTAATATCAGTATTTACCTCGGGATAGAGCCGGCTTGAACGTTTCAGAACTAAGTTGAGGACATCTTCAGTCTCTTATTGATTGTAAACAAACTAAAAGTTCTACTGCGCGCTCAATTTCAATATCGTCGTGCATGAGGGTATAGTTCTGTTTGTCTTTATCAGCTCCCCTCCTCGGCCATGGGGGGGGGGGGGGGGCGTGCACCCCGCGGGGTTGGGAACTGACCCCCGACTCTACCCCTAGACATCGGCAGAAGTAATGAGGCGTTTTGATGGTTTAATGATTGGGACAGTGGGAGATGTCTGGTCAAAAGCTTCTTGATTGTAACATTATCAAGAACGAGCCAATGTTCTCTGAAGAACTGAGTCTATTTAGCAGATATTTAACAAGCACGTAATCAAGTAAGATTTAAACCTCGATTTTATTACACTACAAGATATATGTCAAAATTGTAAAATGTAGTAGTCTGATTGAAGGAGCCTTATAGATGCTCAAAGTGACATCAAAATGTACTCAATCAAGAAAAATTATCTATATTTGTGTATATTTTGTAATATAAAGCATTTTATAAATTAAAAAATCGTTTTTTTCCTGGAAATTGACACCAGATTGTCTAAATCTGTATTTCATACGTAGAAGGCCTGAAGTCCACTTTCTCGATTTTGCGTTGCACACTTTTGGAATAATTCCATCAATTGCAAAATGACTGATGTTAACAAATACATTTATAATGAAGAATTTTCTTACATCCTGACTCATGTCACCATTACAAATCATATGTTGGATGAAGGAATAATTACTGGTTTCTGAGCTCATCTCAAGAATCATTGAAATGGACTTCTGGCCTTCTACCTCTGAGCTACAGAAATATATCTACTATACTTACTCTTGAGACTCTCTTCTACATAACACGTTTAGACAGTGTTTTCAAGATGAAGTTCTAATGACATTAGACAGTGAATCTTGTTTGAACTCGCATTAAGTGATTACACCTCGTGTAGTTGAGTGTAATGAAGTGACCGCACTAAGTGGTGGCAAGATGGATGACGTCATGCTTGTCACGTGACTTAATCGTCGGAGAAACTTAGTTTTGTTAGCCGCAGTGTTGTGGTCAATCTCCTGGTCCACCATTAGTCATCCCGCATTTCACATTTTATTTGAAATCAAAATGAACATTGTTGCAGTTGCAAGTAAATTATAGGGTTGTAGTAATTTGACGGCACAAGAGAGATATTTGACATTAGATACACAAAATACTATGGCCCTTCTTGAGTTGAGATACATTGGAATGTATTGGAGAATACAAACATTTGTTTGAAGGATTTTGAAAAATATGAGTTGGAAGTTTCAAGTTTCTATGTTACAGATTCAATTTACAGATTCAATAAAAACAATTTATTTTTATTTTATCAAGCCAAGATTCCAACACAATGTTATGTCATGGGGTGGACGAACCACCAACTATCTTGAAATATGAAATATGAAAGGGTAAATTAAATTAAACAACGGATAACTAGGTCTTTTGAGGACTAAAATTTAGTTGATGAAACAAAGTAACTAGTTCTTTACTCCATTCCATTGAGTCTAGAGTCCTAGTTAGCACGGGCATGTAAAATAATGTTTGGTGATACAAATGAAGTTTTGTTGGACTTTTAGTAAGAAAAAAGGCATTTTGAAATGTGGAATTAAAAGAAGAATGGTGTGTGTGTCCGTATAAAAATTATTAAAGAAGAAAAGTAATATATAAATAACTATTATTAGAAGAATATTGATCAAGAAGAGAAGATGCAAGATTGTAGAAGAGTGCACGAAGATAAACTGAACATTCTGATGATAAAAACTAAACTAATGATGAACTGATGAGATGCCTACTTACTACCTACCTACCAACCGACATCCAGTGATGAGTACCGACTAATATTAGTTACACTAGGAAAACGCTCTGAGTAACGCGTTGATGAGCGAGCACGGATATGCGCAACACCTCGAACAGAAATTCTGTCTATTGAAAATGTCATTAAAAGCCAATAATTCTTGAATTTCGTCACAGACTTGTATGAAAATCTCCAACAATTCCTAAAATATTGGTCCCAATAACCACGCAAAGTTTTAAGTTGATCGATTGAACCTTTATGATTGAACGATTCCGTGTTAATTTCCAAAAATCACAGGATATCGTTCAAAAAAATGTTAAACGGTCATATCAGTTTCATAATATGTTGGAAAGTTTCTGCTCTAACAACCTTGAAGTGAAGATTCGAAGATTCCGTGAAATATGAAATTCGAGAAATATGATAGCCAACACGCAAATATCCGTAAACTGTCGATAACTTTTGAATTTAAACACAGTTTAGTCTGAAAATTGTCAAAAATACAGATAATGTTGGACCCGATGACCATGCAAAATTTTAAGTTGATCGGTCAAACGGTTCTGGTTTAAATTTCAAAAAGCACATGAAATATTTTTTTAAATTTTAACCAATGGGAGGATTTGGCTAAAAATTTGTAAAATAAGAGACAATGTTGGTCCTAATGACCATGCAAAATATAAGGTCGATCACATTTGTCGAAGTCCATTTTCATTTTTCAGCCTATCAGGAGATGCTTATTTAAATTTCAACCAATGAATGGATTTCAAAAAAATTAGGGTCTGCAAACAGAGAAGGTTGGTTTTACATGTGTGCAAAATTTCAGATCGATCGGTGAAACGGTGCGACCTGTGTATCGGCTATAAGCAGCCAAAAACAAAAAAAAAAAAAAAAAAAAACAGAGGTCCGTGCCAAAAGAGCCAAAAGGAGACGCTCGCTTCGCTCGCTCAATAATTATAGATAAAATCTGGCCAGAAGTAGCTTCAACTTTAACTGTACCTATAAAGTTAATAAAAGAATATTTTTAATTGTAAAGGATGACTATTAAAAGACGTAACATTAAAAAATTTAACACCCAACAGTGGGGCATTCAATGACGAAGCCATCTTGCCAGAAGTGGCTCCATCACGTATCACCTATTTGCAAGAATTAATTTCCTTGAGAATTGAATTAAACATTGAACTTTCTAAACAAGACTTATTTAATATTTATTTATTTTTACACCTAGTTTGCATTGGAAGGATTTATAATACATTTTATGTGACAAAGTAATTTTTCATGACGTAGTTCATAATCTGTATTACTTCTCATGATGATAATTTCCTGCAGGTTGATGAGAGCTCATCTCGTGTGCTGCACCCTGCCTGGGGGAGGGCCGCGGGGGGGGGGGGGGGGGGGGGGGGGGAGGGGAGGGGGAGGGAGAACTATGCCGCAACTTGCTGTGTCAGCATGTTGCTCTGTGACGCATTCCTGCGCCTGCCGCATACCGCCCGCACGACAATACAATATGTTAACCTCGGGGCCAGGAGCGTTTTAAATTAAACAAGAAAAATACCAAAGTGTCATCACATAAGCGAGACGTCAGTTGTGATGGCGTCGTGGGGAGGGGGAGGGGGGAGGGGGACTGCAGATTATGGCGCGACGAGCACCGCACGACTTGCTAGTTGCTACAAGTTGTTAATAACAAACTCTCGCAAGTAATACAGTCATGAAGTGTTCCATTAGACTGGTGTGGACTCGCAATTCGTGGGAAACTATTGGTAGGGGTTGTGATTTGAAAAGCATGTAGATATTTGCAATGGTGTTAAATTTTACATTATTTAAAATGTGTTAAATGTTTAAGTGTAATATTGTGAAAAAATAAATTAATACATTAATAATAACAATACTTTTTTAATATTGAGAAAATAGTATAATCTACCATTTTCGGTGAGACTTAACAGGCAAACGGAAGCGAACGGGAATCGCACGGTTCGTCTGAGCGTTTTATTGAAATTTTTTCTTCCCACTAAATAATTTTAAAAAATCAGATAGGAACGACCCATAACAGCAGGCTGTTATGGGTCGTTAAAAAAACGCTCTGACGAACCGTGCGATTTCCGTTCGCTTCCGTTAGCCTCCAGTTCAGGAATCATATTGTATTATCTTCTAGGTATTTGATTTTCTATAAACTACGCTATTAGATTAGATTAGATTAGATTATAAGGGTTTAACGGCGCGTCAACGACGTGGTTATATTGCGCACATTAATTTTTACTTTAAACTTTGTTGAATTAAGTGGAGGACATGGGGAGGGGGTCGACCTAACGGGCCCGATCCGGGGGAGTCCAGCACTGGTGGGAAGGCCAGGCCGGAATGGGGACGGACCGAGAGGTGTGAGGATTCGAGCCGGCGGAACCCGATTTCAGGGGGATCACCATCTCGAGGGGGAAGGCCGGCTCGATGGGGACCGCAAATTTAAGGGAGGACATGGTTAGGCCAACCCTGGCTGCTCTTTGTCTGGACCTCACCACTGACCTGTCCGGCATGGGTAGCCCTTACACATGAGCATATGCTCGCTGGCGTAGCTGCAATGGATCGTTGGCCAACACAAACCCCACCACCGCGATAAGATGACAGCCGTCGGTGGGGACCACGCTATCTATTGCTGTCAACCATAAGATACCTTTTCATCAAGCTATATTATTGAGTATTGTGAATCTGCTCTATACACTCTGTCGCACTGCATGCGTGATGTTTGAAACATTCGAAAAAAGCAACACATAACAAAGATATTTTTCAACGAAATGTCGCATTGAGAAAAAAATCGGAGTATAAATGTAGAGAAAGTAGGTAGGTATCACATTCTTGCTATATAAAACGAATTTTTCTTATAAATGTATTTTATTCTTATTCAGAGTCATTTATCTACTGTTCAATTTGATTTTATATCGATCTATTTTACTATCTCATTCTATTTCACAGAATTCATTAACTTATTAATTTACCTGGCGCCTATTAAATAAGCACGGAACTCTCCGCTCTATCCAACTACAGTTTGGCCGAGTTCGGTGTCGCCGTCGATTATACCCAATTACCGGTCGGGGTTGGCTTTCCTCCATGCGCTTGCAATGTACGCTGCCACCACCCTGTCTGTTGGCAACGCAAACAGCCACACCTGTTGTGTGTAGCCTTTAGACACACCTGCCAGGGCACAGCGACCTACATAGGGAAACGATACACCTATTACCACGGCGTTTCGATACCTTGTTTATTCTATCAAGGTTAATTTAGTTTTGTAGTTGAAGTGTTTGTGAAACTGTGATACAGTTCGTTGGCTTTGTCAGGGGAATTTGGTCAAATGCATGCAATCGTTTTTAATACTGGATGATTATGAAAGTTTTTTAAAAATATTTATGCTTTTACACATTCTTAACAGATTTCTAAGGGCCGGTTTTCGATGCTCTATTAAACCAGTAGGTATAAATTTAAGTGGGCTTACAAGGAATGTCATTAGTTGTTGCCGTGCCAATAGAGTTCAAATTGACTGGTTGAATGTGATAATTGAAAAACCGGACCTTAAGCTAATAACTTCGTCTGTATACAGGACAATATGTTGACATACTGGGTACCCCATTATTGCCCAATCATTTGGGCATCATTTTAGTTACAGCTCAAATTCAAAATAATACGCATAAGATAAACTGACTTAAAAAATCCAACATCTGCCACCATTTGTATAATAACGCAGAATACTAATCCGGCTTACGTTCAATCAAAGTATGAAAATTATAATTTTTGATTTCCAGTGAATTGTTAATTCGAACCATTATTGTTAACGTTTTTCATATTTCCAAAGCAGGGTTAGCAACATAAACAAAAACAATTAAATACAATGTGTCAAATAACTGATTAAATATCTGTTTTTACAGATATGTTTTATGATTTGTGCTCTGAGGCATCTTTTTTGGTTAAATGGAAAAACGAAATATTTATTGAACCAAAGAGCAAGAATTAATTCGGATTACTTTTCAATTCAACTGATATTGTGATGAACAATCTTCGTATCAATTAAGTTATTCCTCAATATTCTATTGGCTTGCCGAAGGCGGCACCATGATAATGAAAATTCCAATAAAAACCTGTTACAGTATTATTGGTTCGTTAAATTGGTTTCTAAAAAAGGTCTTGAATATATTTTTTAAATCCGATATTGTTCAATTTCTGTGCAGATGAAGGCTCGCCCCTCGACCAGAACAACTGATCGATCTCGATGTCGATCGATCGGACAACGCGCGAGTAGTCGACGGGATATCGATTAACGACTAGCAGTGAGATAGCGCAATATGCCCGCATTCCGACATGCTACGATAACGCGCATTATGAAACATTGCGGCCAGTAATTATACCGATTATATTCCCTTTCAGTTTAGTTCATTTCGGATAATAAACTGGAATAGATTCATGTTTGGTGAACACATCAGTTGAGGCGAACTGCGAGCGGGAATTGTTTTCGAAATTAAATTTTATGGGAATGGATTTTTTAATTTTGTTTTTAAAATTTTGTGTATGCATCGGTGTTGTCATTGAAGTTTAAATTTAAATATTCAATGGTATTGTTTTGTCTGATTGAAGTTCTGCCCGTTAATCAAATTATTAAATCCAGTTGATTATGAATCAAGATAAGGAAAAGTAAAGATAAATATATTTTTATCTGTCAGGCCTATTCTAATGTACCTATACATAAGTTATTGCTCTGGGATCTAGCACCATGATTTTATTTTATTTAAATTATTATAATTAAGACGAATTCAATCGTTTTCATAAAAACAATTATTTTATGATATAACAATAAGAAGAAGAATGATAATGAATTGAAATAACAGTTATAATTAAAATCAAAGCAAGATGTGATATTAAAAAGCATTTATTAGTGCAAATTTCAAATTGTTTCTATATGAGTAAACAAGTTTTGTACTAACTAGAAGAACAATGGAGGTCTTTCTAATACGTGAACTTTATTATTTGTATAACGTTAGATACAACAACAGGCTGAATAATAGGCTGAGAAATATAACCTAAAATCAGTAGCGAGATGGTATATTTTAGATATGCAAAGAACATCCTACCTATCAACTGTCAGTAACATCTTCGCTGGATGAACTTCTCGGATCTTCAGTTGATGTTGCAGTTACA
Source organism: Leuctra nigra (assembly GCA_934045905.1). Taxonomy (NCBI): domain Eukaryota; kingdom Metazoa; phylum Arthropoda; class Insecta; order Plecoptera; family Leuctridae; genus Leuctra; species Leuctra nigra. Next base: position 18,129,632 of record OW203762.1, read on the forward strand.
GAACAGTAAACCATCTTGATGAGGTAGTAAATCCAGAACACATGTAACAGGAGCACCGCGACAAGCAACTTGTTCAGTAAGCAGAGAGCAGGAAACATCTGCACTCTCTTCGGTGCGTCTTTCCAACCACTAGCGACTATCCAGAACGGAAAGATTACGTATCGAGTGGCAATCCACATCACTGTAAACAACACGAAGAACAAATCGGCTGTAGCTTTGTATCTCGCGTACGCAAAGCATTTGGCAGCTTGCAGAAGAACCTCAGCACAGTCGTGGAGTATGATGATCAAGGATCCTATTCTGTGGAAGTTACACACCCAAGACACGGTGAGTAAAGTGATTGAGAGGAGATGGTGAACGAACATGGGCAAGAAGTACTTGGCTTCTTCGTCGAAGAATTGGCTGACGGTCAGCGACCAGTAGAAGGATAATGTCAGCATGTAATACAGCCAGACATCCTGAGTGACGCCCTGATGAGGGTAGTTGTCGTAACACTTGTTTATGTCCCAGAACCACTCTTTGTCCCACAAGCAAATTAATCCGAGAATGAACGACGCACAGTAGTAGAACAAGAGCCAGCTCACTTCACTGAATTTCACGATCTTCGACGGACGATCAGAAGTCATTCGAATCCTTAACCACCGTTCTATTTCGCGTTCTGTCAAGTCTTGTTTCTTTGCTAATCCGGAAATTTCGTCCGGAGTTAATAACCTTTTGCCCAAGGCGGCATACGCCTTTTCTAGGTTGAGGTTAGGAGCGTTCTTCTTTCGTTTTCTGACCCCCATCAGGAGCCCCAAAGGTGCGAAACAAAAACGTTTCAGCAAATACCGCAGCGCAAGCAGTACCATTGCAAGTGGTAAGGGGATTATCAGATGTCTGTAATCAGTATGAGATAAGAAAACACGTGGCTCAACGTCTTTCCAAGTTGTCTTTGGTGGCAACCAAAAGTCTTCGCTCCAAAATGAGCTAGTAAATGACTGTAAATGATTCATAACTTGAAACAAAAGACACAGTTGATGTAATCATGCACTCGTGAGAACGTATTTTGAAGCACACAACTGTTGAACAAAGAGAAATAGATACAGTGGATATTACAGTGTTCACAGCTTCACTACAGTTTAAAACAATTGAAGAGCTAGATGAAATGGTTTATGTAGATCAAGTAGACAGTGCGTGAAAATTGAATGGTGAACATCAATGCCTCTTGATTTCTCTAGCTCGTTCGTTTTTCGTTTCGTTTCGTTTCGTTTCGTCGTTTCGTACTTTACGTTGGAGGGAGGTATTTTTTCTTGAACAGGATCTACACAATTTAAATATCTACTAAAAAATACAACCTTCTGTACTTTCTGTTGATGGTAACTAGCAAGATCAAAGTGGAGAATTGGTGAAAGTTTTCATATTCAAGGTTAATTTACGTACACAACAAAAGAAAACAAAATAAAACAAAAGAACAACAAAACAAAAGAACAACAAAACAAAAGACAACAAACAAAAGTCAACAACAAAAGAAGAAAGTGACTGGTCAAGTTCCTTGACATTCAATCCTTCAATTAGAACTCAACACTAGATTTAGATGATAGTTTGCATAGACTACTACCTCGGATAGTGCCTACACATATTTTTCAGCCAATCCGTTCATTTTAATGCAGGGTTTTCTTTTGTTTAGTGCATATGGGCAAGAATCCCCCCAACACTTTAATCATGAATTAATACACCTATACAGGGATAGATAACTTCGCGTTTCATTTGAACTATCCGGTTCACCTTAGCCTTCTAAACATTTCTACTTTCGTTTTCACGCAGTTTTCATGCATGCAGTAAAAGTAATATAAACCACAGCCTTCTGAAAGTCACTTCATTGAAACAGCTGATACAAAAATGTTTTGACATATTTTATGTGCTTTTGTCGTACCTATATATTGTAATTTCTTTAATTGTTTCTTCATCCGTAAAATAACTGACAATACTGTGAATACTCCCACGCCAAAGAAGAAGAATCAGTGTTTATTTAATTGCCCATGAAGCAGAGAGTAAATATGTAAATTAGCAAGACATCAGAATGAAACTATTCAATTTTTCCGTCCATATTTAAGAATCTGAAAACCCGCCTTCGTGTTGACATGGCTTTCTCTGTACATAAGCTGTTTATTAAGGTTTGTCTATTGTATTGGCGCTCCTATATACATCATGTTTTGGTAATTATATTGGTGTAGGCTTGTGTCAGCTTGACAAGAAAACTCATACTATTTGGCTTTTAGTGGTCGGCCATGTTTAATTTCTCTGAATTTTATTTGAAAACAGGACACGGATAGGGACTGTCGTTTAGCAAGTAATTGATACGGCGTTATCTATCCCTGTATAGGTGTATTAATTCATGCTTTAATGCTTCTTACTTTTCTGCATGACTCAGTCATAAATATAATATTTTGTTGTCTAGATCAGTTATTGTCATTAGTCTAAAGCATAGAACCTAGAGTTTAGATTGATATAAACACATACCTAGGTACTTATACAATTACAAAGTTTGTTAAACATAGGTTTTACCTCTCAACGCTTTAAAATAACTTCAAAGAACATCCATATTCTCTTCTTATTGCTGTGCGATTAGTGAATTATGGTATCATGCTTATATACATTATTCAACTACAAGTAGCTTACTGATTATGAAAATGACAATTAGTTATGTTCCTACACGTTTATACAAGACTAATTTCAATGTTCACAAGTGTTAATTTAATTGTACTCTGGTGTGTTATCAAAATGGTAATACACAAATCTGTAGTATTACAATATTAGCTACGTTATATTTAATGGTACGGAAACAAGCACTGATAAGTTATGTTAAACACGTGACCAAATTGTGTTGCAATATTGATTTAAAAAAATAGTTTGGGAATCTCCACAATAGAGATTTGGTTTTATTGCTTCAAATCCCAGCGTTCCCCAGATGTGCCTGAAAATACCATCTACATAGATTACAAACTGCAATCCAATCTCTCATAATAAAACTACAATAAAACATGTCTTGCACATTCCACTTATCTCTGAATTCTTCATTACACAGCATCCCAGCAAGGAACAAGGACACAAAGTGACGAACAATTAAAATGCTTGCTTCTCCACCACACACACCGCATATCACACTCAGCTATGCACAGCTCCTGGGGCATCATCAGGAATTCAACAAAGACGGGGTAGAAATACCTAAACCACCCCAAGTCGCTCGCTACAGACTTGATGACCTTCGAATGCCGAAGGGCCGTTGTTTATGCCACATAATTCTGCTCCAGTATGCAAACAAGGGTCGGTTATGTTAGCATAACGTCGCAGAGAGTGTGTTACTATGTGAATTATATTGTGTGGACTAAATGGCGGAGTATTACCCAGGTGTGTGCACGCATGTACAAGCTGCTTTTGGCTTAATTCGGGGCTGATTTATCGGATGTGATGGAACGATGTGTGGTTGGCTCGAAGTGGCTTGCTCGATAATGCTGGATAAACTAATTTCAGTTCGATGCAGATAATGGTGTGTGGTCTAGCGTTGAGGATATGAAGAAGAATAGTACAGCGATGATTCACATTTGTGATATGCTCACGTGAATTATTGTTATATTTATTGTTATAAAAGTATCTTTTAAGGTAGCTTTATGCTTTGTGACTTTTTAACCAAAAAGCTACACATTTTCTATTGGAAGGGTTCAGTTTAGCAAATACTTCTCACTCATCAGAAAAGTTAGGACACATCTGTTGGAACTTATCTACGCAGAAAAGAACTGCGAAAATAACATATTAGATGATTTAACTTCCTTGCACCTAAATATTCTCAAATCAAGACCTGAAGTTGAAGGAAATTCTACGAGTTGCCAAGAACAGCAAACATTACTCTAATAAAAAGGCACATATGCATCACAAACCTGACGCAATGTCAGAATGTATAACATGCGCTCTTTCTTCCTCTTTCCAACGAAATGTTGAGATATTAATTATATCCACTATCATGAATGTAATGGTTAAATGAACCGCACTTGGTTTTGACAGTCTTCACACGCGTACTTATACACGATATTTGTGTTGTTTTTATTATAAAACCACTGCAAAATTAAATAATATTGACTGCAAATATTGAAAGCTCCAGTATGCAGTAAATTTCCATCATAAATCACCTTGGATTACTCAACATGAACGATGTAAGGTATGTACTCATAGGTAACTATTTCTTCTGATCGGATGTAGAGAAATAAAGTCACGTGATATACAGCCACCTTAAGGAGGGATAAGTGATATAATCACGGTCTTCTGGAAATTTCTACAAATTTGCAAAGAATTTTGAATTTCTAGAAGACCGTGTTACCATAGACATTTATACTCACTGGTGAGTATAAATGTCTATGGTGTTACCATGGCAACACAATTTTACATAAAAAAACTGCACTTTTCAGATGGAAAAACGTAAAATTAAAGCAGTAAAACCCTCATAGCTCAGTAAAACATCCACGACGGTATACATTTAAAAATGTTAAAATAAAATATTGCATCTGATACACGCTATAGTAGTTTTTCAAAAAATTATATAGGTGGGAAAGCAGCCAAATACACCTTTAAAAATATCAGCATGACTTTTTCCATATGGTCGCAATGTTAAACTGAGAAAAAAGCTGTAACTTTGATGTGATATATCTCGAAAATTAGTTCACGTTGACCAATTTTTCTCGCCATATTATGATGCAGAATATAAAAATCTATTTAATGCGAAATTTGAACAATTTCTATACATAAGTGAAATTCGGAGATCCCTCCTTAAATACTTCAATACATAGTTTGCACGTGACATCATCTCATTCTTGGATGTTGATGGCACGATTTGCAGAATAGCTGTGATTCTGTGCTTTTTGGAAAAATTTGATCCTTTTATTAGTTACCTGGGCAGTTGAAGACTCCAGAGAAATCAACGAAGAGGAAAACCTCACATTACATAATTACATCGATTAACCTACATTTTAAGTTGACGTGCCAACATATTATAATGTCTGTCCTTGGATTGGTAGAAAATTTCAACTTTTGGCATTTCTGATATAAAACAAATGAAGTTTGTGCAGGCTATGAACAGTGGCGGCTATTACAGTGTGCAAGGTGTGACAATTGCACACCTGATCACCCAAGAAAATTATTTAAAAGTGCTCCCTAATCCAGGAAGTAGGAAGTTAAATATTTTGTCTAATCATTTTGCTCTCCAAAAGACGTAAAAATGCATCAATTTCAAACTAAAGATACAAAAAAATCCGGGTTTATGCGCCCCGGTCCCGCATCTGCTGGGGGCTCTCCTCTTAGAGTACTTTCTTCTACGTCCTTCTATGTAATTGAACACCTGTTGTGAAGCCAAATAGCCGCCACTGGCTATGAATACATCTTTAATGAAGATTCCGAATCATGCCACTTTAATCTCCAAAATACAATAATGTTTAAACAAATTTCCTCGAGCAAATTGTTGATTAGTTTCGTTTAGCTGTCGGAGGATTATTCTAAATGTCCGTGTCGTCTCGTTTCACGTGATACGGGCTCACTGCACACTGGAGTGCTATCTATTTAACATGGCAGTGACGCCGTATCAATTGATACGAGACGACAAGGGAATTTAGAATAACCGCCCTGTCTTGATACTGAGTTTTGATTTAAAATATTGACCCGTGTGATTCAGGAATTAGAAGAATTCATAAACGTCATGGATTTCAAAACACACAATTCACACATTTACAAATTTGAATTTGATACTGCATCGAAATGAAAAATACTTTCATTATATCTCATATCTATGGCTCGGTATAAATGTTGAGTGCCAGTGGCGTAAACGCCAAATGTGTCCCCTTCAGACAATAACTTGCCCCCCCCCCTGCTTGCCCCCCCCCCCCTTGGCAAAATGCACCGAACTATATATTAATATAATACCTACGTGTGAGTTATAAACATAGCCCCCCTTCCCCCCCCCCCCCCCAATTTTCACTTTGTGAAAGGAGATGATATTATGTTTGATGAAGAAGTAGGAGTTGAAGCAATAAAATATACAAGCTTCAAAACAAAATGTGATATTTACAAAACATTTTATATTTTCTGCTCACCTAAACTAGGAAGAATTATTATCGGGAAATAGTTTATTTATATTCAACTTGATAAAATCCACTGTGTACTTTCATTGTGCGTCGCTGTCTATCGTCTTTCCGATTTCTCTGTCAAATTGCTTTTTTATATAAATGTGTCTGTAATGATGGAAAGCTATTAGGTACTTTGCGTCACTTATTGAGGCCTATCCAATAAGCTTCCAGCAAGAGAGTTGATGACGTCATAGGCCGCTATCATCGCCGCTGGATTGATAAGGCAGTTTGATCGACAGCAGCTCGTTAGTCTGGCGGCCGCCATTGTCTGGAGCGGGCTTAATTTCCGGTCATCCTTCGTCCCTGTCCGCTCTCTTCACCGCTTCGTCGTAGCGCGGCGCAAGTGCGACCCTATGGCGGCGCTAGTGCTGCCCATTCCTTGCGCTAGTGCTGCCCAATAGAGGCACTAGTGCTTCCCAACCCGGCGCAAGTGCTACCCATGCGCGGCGCAAGTGCGACCCTATGGCGGCGCAAGTGCTGCCCATTCCTTGCGCTAGTGCTGCCCAATAGTGGCGCTAGTGCTACCCAAGCCGGCGCAAGTGCTGCCCATGCGCGGCGCAAGTGCGACCCAAGCGCGGCGCTAGTGCTGCCCATGCGCGGCGCTAGTGCTGCCCATTCCTTGCGCTAGTGCTGCCCAAGCCGGCGCTAGTGCGACCCTATGGCGGCGCTAGTGCTGCCCATGCGCGGCGCAGGTGCGACCCTATGGCGGCGCTAGTGCTGCCCAAGCCGACGCAAGTGCAACGCTATGGCGGCGCTAGTGCTGCCCAAGCGCGGGAGAAGTGCTGCCCTAATGCGGCAAAAGTGGCGGTGCTTATGACGGATCGAGGCCGCCTTATGTCGACCTTATATGCGGCCCAATTGCAGTGCTAGTGCATCCCTAGCGGCGCCATGGAGGCGCTACTACGTTTTACAAGGACCTTTCAGCGCCTGAGGGCAATTGCCAAAATACAAACGCCAATAAAACGTTGTACCTATATGTATATCCCTCAGAAATGTCGATTTTCTTTGGTCCTCTATTGAGGACCTCTATTTGGTCCTCTAAACTACTAATAGAATTCTACTAGATATGCTTATCAGCAGATACAATGACGAAGTCATTTTTGAGCGAGCGAAGCGAGCGTCTTTTTTGGCCCTTTTTGCACGGACCTCTTTTTTTTTGTTTTTTTTTGTTTTTTTTTCGGCTATTAAGTATTAACCGATACACAGGTCGCACCATTTCACAACCTTCACTGTTTGCAGCCCTATTTTTTTTTGAAATCCATTCATTGGTTAAAATTTAAATAAAAATCTCCTGACATGCTAAAAAATGAAAATGGTCTTCGATAAATCTGATCAAACTCATATTTTGCATGGTCAGTAAGACCAACCTTGTCTCTTATTTCACAAATTTTCATCTTAATCAGTTAAGAACGTATAAATTTATTGACATTTTTAATAGCTGTTATAAATGAAGTATCGAAATGAATGTTTTCCAGTGCCAATTGAATTGAATCTGATTTGCTATAAGTACCAGGGTGCTGAGATGCTATTTTCAAGTTTCGATGAAAAGCATATACTTGTATGTTGATTGAGTGGATTATATTTCAATTCAAAATCGATGTATATGTTTTTGTGTAAGCATTTCCGGTTCGAGAATTTGCACGTACTCGTGCTCGCTCATCAATGCGTTACACTGAGCGTTTTCCTAGTAAACGAAGTAACGGATCTCCGGATCGGAATTATTTCGCGAAAGATTCATTACTATTCAGTGCAGTGTGATAATGATTTTCAGCAAAAGGGTATTAATAATTTCGTCGGAAACTCAACTCTGTGTGTCATTTATAGAGGAATCATTTGACCGATCATCACCAAATTTTATAAGCATTATACCATTTTACCAGCATTATAAGTTTTAATTTTTTGACAAATCAGTAATGAACTTCAAGAGAAATAGACATTTATTTTACTGTCATTTTTACTCTTAATTTGAAATATACTAAAATATCGACAATACATATTTCACTTACAATTTAAATAAGTACTATGAAATTTTCGACAGGAATATGATACATTTGACGATTTAGAAATGCAATGAATGTGTAATGTCGTGTTTATCCAAATGCCACACTCGTTGAAATGTAGACCTGTCGTCGCCCTAGTACTAATTTGATCCATATCCATTTTCTGATAAACTGAGAAAGTGGGTTTTGAACATTATTATACACTGCAATGTGCGCCAGTTTTGTAGGTGCAAATCAAAATTAATCCTTAAAGATTGTCTTTAGAATAAATATCTGCATGAGAAACATTATGAATGTGGTAAAAATAAGCAATTACAAGCATATTCCAATAGCCATCTCGAAAAAAGTGAAATGGTCTATGGATCAAATAAGTACTAGGGCGACGCAGTGTGTTCATAGGACAGCGAGACATTTACTCAAACTTAAAATCATAGTTGTAAAGCAATGGCATTGATGTGATAATTACTTGGGATAACAAACGTGTTGAAAGGGTTCGGGAGTTTATTTGGGACCAAATTAAACTTCTTAGCATTCGTTAGTTTTTCATTTAAATATTATATTTGTTTATAAATTAATAACATAACGACCACTTTTAATCATGTCTACACGATTAGGACAGAACTAATTCAAAAATCTAAAAAGACTTGATCTTAAAAGACAATAGGGCGAAAATGATCATCAAAGACTGCGCTTACATACAATCTGCCGCGTTCGTCGAGTCACCACCAGCGCTCTCTACCGCGATTATTGAGTACTACATGTGGACGGCTGAAGCTTCCAAGCGTCCTCGTAGAGCGCAGCACTGATACATCATTCATGAATGCGTTGTCGTGAAGTTCAGAGTTTGACGATAGATGGCGCTAAGTGTGTCTTTTATATAAATGAACACGATTGAAGAAAATTATATGATAAATCAGGATTAATTCTATACCTCAGAGGTAGAAGGACGGAAGTTATTTCTATGATTTTTCAGCTGAGCACAAACCAGTATGTCTGCCTTCATCTTCATTGTTTAGATGAGTAATCGTGTAAGAGAATACTTCCATATAACTGTATTTTTTGCCATCAGTCAAGTGGCAAACAATAGAGAGAGCTTGATTGATTAAATCATGCCAAAAATGTGCAAGCAAAATCGTGAAAATTAACTTCCGGCCTTCTACCTCTGATGTACAGAATATCGAATACCTACATTTAATAGCGTAAGGATTTAATATTCAAAGCTTTTAGTACTGAAAGATGGTCACAGAAAGATTAAATTAACCAAATAAAATAAAGTTGAAGCACAAATGGTAATGACGCTTATACCTACTTTCTTCTCATGTAATTCTTGTTTATAAGAATAGAATGAACGAAATTACCAACAAACAATCAATACTTAATTTCCGTCGAACTGAAGTAATTAATCAATCTATCTTGGGCTATGATAGGAAATGTTGAAAACACCACAATGAGTATAATTGACGTAATCAGTCAATACAGCATGTTCACTCGACACCATTTTTTCGCACTTTTAAATGTTGATTTATTGTCATACAGCATGTCAAAAACATTCATTGTCTGGTGTAAATCAGTGCCCTATAAAATCACTCGGTGTAAAATAGCAGCCAAGTCTCTTTCACTATAAAAAGTAAACATTCGGCATCGAGAAGGTATGTTATCAAAAATGACAAAGTTCATAGTTACTGCTACTCATGAAGAAAATTTTTAACAAATACCTGGCGCTCACACAAATATCTTAATTTTGGTGCCTGGTATCATGAATTTGGCCAAACTATTGCACTTAAGAGGAAGGTAATGTATTTTTCTCATTATGTAAGTGATTCTTTTTCGCCTCCAATATTTTGGTCCCGAAATTTTTTGACGAAATATTGCTGTTGCATTAAATAAAGTCGTAAAACTCGCAATTTTCACTCTACAGACTTGCAAGTGGTCTCGTTGTCTTTGTTATGAATAGGCAAAGGGGGCACTAAGTTTCGTTTTGTCAATAACTTTATATATTATCTACCCAATGGCACCAAATGTGGGTTTTCTCGAAAAAAATCTGGTACCTATACAGATTTTATTTGAGAAATATTGCAATTTAAACGGTTATGCAGTTTCGATCTTTTTTGTGAGTCGTCTCAAACCAGTTTTGATCGTCCCGGATTTTATTTGACTTTCCAAAGTTGATTTCGCTAAATATCGGTCTCAGCTGACATCTACTTACAATATCTGCCCTGAAATTAAAAAGTCATACCCCCCATTCCGCCGGAATCCCATGAAAAACTGCCTACTCAAAATCTTTTGTTTGTTACAAGACACAAGACACTACATGGCGAATTACCATCACTCCAGTACACGATATAAATTCAATCATCTCCCATTCTATAATTCAGCGTCAATACACTTGTTTTACGGCATCTTTTAATTATATTCAGGTAATGATCTTGATTTATTTTATACAATTTGAGATCACAGCAGGACAGCAATTTTGTTAACTTTTCATCAACAATGATACACTTTTCATCAACAATGAGAAATAGACGTGCACGGTCTGGCAACATCTCGGCATTATTGAAAACTCGCAAGTCGCAGTTGCCAGATCTCTTCACGATACATCGTGCTGAGTTGTGTGTGTTGATACATTGAGGTAGAATTGCAACCTCGAACTTTAGAGTAATGGTAGTTAATGGTGCTATAGTTGTCATTTCTGTTCAAAAATGATCAGCAATCAACGCCTCAAGCTATTCTCTATAAGGCAGAATACTAAATTAGTCCGGAAGTGACTAGTGGGCGTGGCACTCTAGTACTCTAGTCTATTGTAGATGATCCTAAACAATTTTACCGTATTTTACCACAATTGATTGTATTTATATTGCACAGATTGATTTTTTTTAGATGGATCCTATGTGTATATGTTTTGTGTTGTCAGGTGATCCAAGTTCAAATGAAGACATTTCATAGCAAAGTGCTGCTTCCCGTTTTTCAGATCCAGTATAGGTTGAAAATTACTTACTGCAAAGGAGTTGGCCCCATTGTCATTTATCACTTTGTACGATATTGTACAACAGTGTTTGCTTTGGCTGGCGTGGTGCTACCGCCCCCGCTGGATAATTTAGCGTGGTAGTGATGCAGCCTGTCTTGGCTGGCGTGGTGCTACCGCCCCGCTAGATATTTAGCGTGGTAGTGATGCACCATGGGATGCAGCCTGCCTTGGCTGGCGTGGTGCTACCGCCCCGCTAGATATTTAGCGTGGTAGTGATGCACCATGGGATGCAGCCTGCCTTGGCTGGGGTGGTGCTACCGCCCCGCTAGATATTTAGCGTGGTAGTGATGCACCATGGGCAGTCTGCCTTGGCTGGGGTGATGCTACCGCCCCGCTAGATATTTAGCGTGGTAGTGATGCACCATGGGCAGTCTGCCTTGGCTGGGGTGATGCTACCGCCCCGCTAGATATTTAGCGTGGTAGTGATGCACCATGGGCAGTCTGCCTTGGCTGGAGTGATGCTACCGCCCCGCTGGATAATTAAGCGTGGTAGTGATGCACCATGGGATGCAGCCTGCCTTGGCTGGCGTGGTGCTACCGCCCCGCTAGATATTTAGCGTGGTAGTGATGCACCATGGGCAGTCTGCCTTGGCTGGGGTGATGCTACCGCCCCGCTAGATATTTAGCGTGGTAGTGATGCACCATGGGCAGTCTGCCTTGGCTGGAGTGATGCTACCGCCCCGCTAGATATTTAGCGTGGTAGTGATGCACCATGGGCAGTCTGCCTTGGCTGGCGTGGTGCTACCGCCCCGCTAGATATTTAGCGTGGTAGTGATGCACCATGGAATGCAGCCTGCCTTGGCTGGCGTGATGCTACCGCCCCGCTAGATATTTAGCGTGGTAGTGATGCACCATGGGCAGTCTGCCTTGGCTGGCGTGGTGCTACCGCCCCGCTAGATATATAGCGTGGTAGTGATGCACCATGGAATGCAGCCTGCCTTGGCTGGCGTGATGCTACCGCCCCGCTAGATATTTAGCGTGGTTGTGATGCACCATGGGCAGTCTGCCTTGGCTGGAGTGATGCTACCGCCCCGCTAGATATTTAGCGTGGTAGTGATGCACCATGGGCAGCCTGCCTTGGCTGGCGTGGTGCTACCGCCCCGCTAGATATTTAGCGTGGTAGTGATGCACCATGGGCAGCCTGCCTTGGCTGGAGTGATGCTACCGCCCCGCTAGATATTTAGCGTGGTAGTGATGCACCATGGGCAGTCTGCCTTGGCTGGCGTGGTGCTACCGCCCCGCTAGATATTTAGCGTGGTAGTGATGCACCATGGGCAGTCTGCCTTGGCTGGCGTGGTGCTACCGCTCCGCTGGATATTTAGCGTGGTAGTGATGCACCATGGGATGCAGCCTGCCTTGGCTGGCGTGGTGCTACCGCCCCGCTAGATATTTAGCGTGGTAGTGATGCACCATGGGCAGTCTGCCTTGGCTGGAGTGATGCTACCGCCCCGCTAGATATTTAGCGTGGTAGTGATGCACCATGGGCAGTCTGCCTTGGCTGGCGTGGTGCTACCGCCCCGCTAGATATTTAGCGTGGTAGTGATGCACCATGGAATGCAGCCTGCCTTGGCTGGCGTGATGCTACCGCCCCGCTAGATATTTAGCGTGGTAGTGATGCACCATGGAATGCAGCCTGCCTTGGCTGAGGTGAGGCTACCGCCCCACTAGATATTTAGCGTGGTAGTAATGCACCATGGGCAGCCTGCCTTGGCTGGCGTGGTGCTACCGCCCCGCTGGATATTTAGCGTGGTAGTGATGCACCATGGGCAGTCTGCCTTGGCTGGGGTGATGCTACCGCCCCACTAGATATTTAGCGTGGTAGTGATGCACCATGGAATGCAGTCTGCGAAGCGAACAGGATGTGATTGATTATGAGTGAAGAATTCGCGCTAATCATCTGCACTATTGTCAATCTGCATCCAGTGTCATGTGACGTAATGCCATAGTGTAGAGAGTAGGCCGTTATGGATGACCTTGACGCGACTCACTGATGCAAAGGACAGAACTTGTGCCACAATTTCCATACCACATGGTCATAAATATTTTGTATTTAATTCAGTTAATTAACAAGAACGGAGCAAGCCTTTCATTTGAGATGTTCCGGGTTCGTGTCCACTATGCCGTCCTTCCTGACTGAGGTTTTCCGTTCCCTCAGTCAAGTGCTGGAATGTTCGCTTAATATGACAAGACCGCTGCCTTCCCATCATCCATCCTCGCATATTCTATACCTCATTACCCATTTATCCCCATCCAATCCCATATCATTCACTCTCCATTTGCATTGTCGCAGAACCCCAAAGAAATTTATATAAAAATTATAGGAACACAATCGAATGTTATTGCAGAAACTTTAATTTCCACAAAATATAAAAAGTTCATTGGCAGTTTGACAGTTCATCAAATTGATGAACAGTGACATTTCATTAGGTACTTCTGCCAGATGTCATTCTGTTTTCAAGTCCTCTGAGAATCTGAGCACCTTACTGAGCGCCGTAACTTAGGGATTTCGGTGCCCAGTGCAAGTCTGTACTTCATCGCCCCCCCCCTCAACCCCTCTCATCATAGATGCTATTAGAGTAAAATACACTATCCATTTGGGTAAGTGGGGTCTGGAGGATATAGCCTCCCAGCATGCACCGCAGGGCGCTTTTTGCATTTTCAAAACATTACATTGAATTTGCGGCGCTAAATGGTCACTTTTATTAGAAACATTGCCTTTTCAATAGGTCCTTTCGTTCGCGAATCACCGTTTGAAGTAGGCAGTGCTTCGTCAAGAAGGAATCTAAATAGATTACTATAAAATACTAAAAGAAATTAAAATATTCTCTCAAAAATTAAATAAAAAATCATGTATTGTTGCAGTCGCCAAAAAATACTGTTATGTTTGCAAAATAACGCAAAAATTATTTCAACGAGTATAATTTCAGTAGCTTTGGAGCCGAGTTTTGAGTCATGATTCACCGTCGCTCAGTTGGTAGAGCATTAAACCGACAATCTAAAGATAATAGGCTCGAATTCCACCGGTCACAAATTATTTAAATAAACAATAGTCGTATAATTGCATGTTTGTGGGTAGACCATCACGGCTCAACTCCTACACATTCCTCTATGTCCACATGGTCGAATGGAACCTGACAATACCCCAATAATCACGCCCGGGGTAGGCGAGGCCTTTAGGGCAGAAGTAGCGCGTATTTATACAATGTTCCAATAACCCTGATTGTGCAATATCAATCAGCCACAATTTGTTCGATGTGGAAAATCTCATTTCATCCTCCAGGCTAGCATGAAATGGTGACATAATGACATATTTCGCTGTTTGGATGAGCTATTTTAGAGAACAGTTCACTAAGTTGCATGGGTAGATTGGTTTGACAGTTAGGAGGAATTGCATATGCAGCGTTATGGAATTAGAACGTTTTTGTGTACTTGATTGACAGATATGAAATTAACGATATGGAATTATTAGGGGTTGTTTTATTCACGGTTAGTATTTCAAATACAGAATAGAAATACTTTTAACCAATATTTGTATTGTATCGTACTCTTTAGGTGTATAACCAACAATATTTTAAATTTAAATCCTCAATGTAATGAAGGGTTGCTTCCATGGTATTGTATTCAGTTTAGAATAACGTTTTTTATTACCAACCACAAGTCTGCATTGCGTGATTTTATGTTCAGAGTTTATTTTCAAATCACGCGGAAAAATACAGCCAGATAATAATATTCAGTTAGTTATAGGAATATGCAAGGAACATGCAATTGAAATAGAAATTATTTCAATTTTAGGTAAATAATAAATATTTGTGAGTGTTTTCGTGTAACCTAATAATCCTTTTTGTTACATTATTTGATTTTGATTTTCTGTACACTCGGATAATCAGGAGCAGTAAATATGGTTTAATTATGTGAAAACTATTCTGCAGAAAAAATAAACAATTGCAATGGTCTTTTGAGGCACGATCTTCAAGCATAACTTTTCGAAATAGGTACTATACAATGACATATAAAGCTTGAAACGATGAGTATTATAAACCTAACATTTGAAGTTTGCAAGACGACAGTTCCATGAAACAATATAGAACTATGAAGACTTTTCATTGAATCTTTGTCATGGATGGACATTGGTCGACCATCAACTTATATCTTGGAATATTTTCCATTTTTATGCGCTGTAGAAATCTTCAGTCACATGCAAAAAGTATAATATAATTGAACTCCAACCAGAAGATGCAAAATGTTTGTATTAAATCAGGCTGGCACCATCTCAATGAGAAGCCAGAACTGTGATATGCTACATGTTGGAATTATTATCCCTCAAGTTCATCAAATTACATCAATTATATGACGTTAACCAAGTTAACATTAACAAACAATTTCATTGACATTCCTTCTACTGTGAACTGATTGTCAAACGATTCTTTTCAGTGTTGAATTCTGACGGATGGTAGTACTAAGATATTTTTATTAAATTATCTTCTTCTCACTCACATTGTCTTCATGGTCGGCAAATATACCTTAAAATCTTGAAGCATCTTACTCGTTGCAGTTTGGATGATGTATAATTAGGTCTAACACATGGAGTATAAGACGGCATGGCTCCTAACAAAATTTACTTGAAAATTACATACATTTTCGTAAGTTTAGTTTATTCTTGAGTTGTGGCACTAAATAGTGCCACCTAGTAATAGTGACAACGTGGAAATAACGAGCGTTTGTATCGTCAAATAATTTACCAATTGCTTCCCAAGAGTATAATTTTTAACTACATATTAAAATATTGCTCTAGGTAGTACATTATAATCATAAATAATTGAGCGAGCGTAGCGAGCGTCACCACGGTACTCTTATGGCACTTTCTCTGTGTGTTTTTGTGTTTTTTTTTTTTTTTTTTTGTCCGCACAGCCCAGGTTAAACCGCAAATTCAATCGATCTGAAACTTTGCACATATGCTAACGTAATCTATGCGGTCCCTGGGATCGTTTTTGAACGGTCTCCTGTGATTGATTCAAGTTTTAAAAAAAATATCTTTCGATTGGTTGCTCTGCTCAATTTGAAATTTAGCAAAGTCATTGCAACCAACATTTTACCCAATCATAAAAAGTTTCAGCAAAATTCTCCCATTGGTTTAAATTTGAAACCATTTTTCCTGTGATTTTTTGAAATTTAAACTAGAACCGATTGACCGACCAACTAAAAACTTTGCATGGTCATTGGTACCAACATTTAAGATATTTTTGCCAATTTCCAGTCTAATCTGTCGTTATTTTCAAACGTTTTTGTAATTCTAGGGACATTTTGCTCGTTGTCTGTCAAATTCACGGCGACTTCGAATCTTCAGTTCAAGGCAAGGTAGTTAGAGCAGAAAGTTTCAAACGAAATGAAACTAATAATGACCGTTCAACAGATTGATCTGATATTGTGTACACACTAATATCATATCATATGAGTGGTCCCAGGTATATTTTTTGAGACATATCCTGTGATTTTTGAAACTTAACAAGGAACCGTTAAATCAAAGGGTTAATCGATCAACTTAAAACTTAGCAAGGTTATTGGGACCAATATTTTTGGAGATTTTGGAGATATTTATATAAGTCTGTGACGAAATTCAAGAATTATTGGCTTTTAATGCCATTTTCGATAGACATAATTTCGGTTCGAGGTGTTGCGTGTATCCGTGCTCGCTCATCAACGCGTCACACAGAGCGTTTTCCTAGTAAGAGACATTTCCTTTTTTTTCTTATAGGCTGTTTTCAACGGTTGCACATTAATAAAAAATAATAATATATACATTTAGCTGGATGTTCAGTTCATTAAACTTCGAAAACCACACAAAATTTCTTTGATAATTGAGCGAGCGTCACCACGGTACTCATATAGCACTTTCTCTGTCACACGCATGCGTGTGTGTTTTTTTTGTCTGCAATGCCCAGGTCAAACCGCACAATTAATCGATCTGAATTTTTGCACACATACTAATGTAATCTATGCGGTCCCTGGGATCGTTTATGAACGGGCTCCTGTGATTGGTTCAAATTTTAGAAAAATTATCTTTCGATGGGTTGGTCCGATCAATTTGAAATGTAGTAAAGTCATTGCAACCAACATTGTACCCAATCATACAAAGTTTCAGCCAAATCCTCCCATTGGTTCAAATTTGAAACCATTTTTCCGGTGATTTTTGAAATTTAAACTAGAACCGATTGACCGATCAACTTAAAACTTCGCATGGTCATTGGTAACGACATTAAAGGTATTTTTGCCAATTTTCAATCTAATCTGTAATATTTTTCAAAAGTTTTTGTCATTTTAGGGTCATTTTATTCCATAATCTTGAAATATTTGTAAAATGTATACTTCATTTTCAACCCCTGCCTTCTTTAAGCTTCTGCTCCAAGGCCTGTAGAGCAGCCAAGCAGTCCACAATTTACAGTAAAACTAGCGCATATCAAATCGGATGCAATACGAAGGCCAAATCCTCCAATTTTTTGTTTAAATATCTGATTGGTCGACAATCAAAATGTCCGATTAAGTTCAAATTTTGCATGGTGCTCAAGACCAATAATCTAAAATTTTACACATTGTAAGCCTAATCAGTCAAGTATTAATTGTCATTTTACGAGTTTATGGGTTGTCAAAAGCTGGAAAAAGTATGTAGAGTTGCAGAGAAAATCGGCTTGTGCCGTGTCGTATATCGTGACTGTTGCATGTTCTGTGCTCGCTCATCAACGCGTAACACTGAGCGTTTTCCTAGTTTGTACTTATTCGTGTGACTGTAAATCCTAAGCTATGTCATTAAAATAATTATTCTATCATGTTATAAAGTCAGCTCTTTAAACAAATTGAACCATTATGTATCTACTAAATAAGTCATTCTATGTAGCTTCCTTCATTTCAACTTCTTCCAAACGTTCAACTTTGTAATGATTTAACTCCCACATAACTTAGTGACAAAAAGATAAAACAGATTTGATGACGTCACCATATGAACTTGAGATTGCATTGTACAGAAGTAATGAATGGATTTGCTGATTTGACTCCGGCGGTATTACTCGTTAGTCGCGCATTGATTGCTGGGAAGACGCCGAGATGAAAGTAGCGAGAACTTGACTCAAGTTTCTCGCACTTCTCGAGAGAAATTAAACACCTTGCTAATTATTTCCGCTTTACGGATGACTCAAGCGAGAGGTAAAGGAAGTTCTTCTATCTTGGTTTTGTATTACTAACTCTTATTGAAGACACAGGAGAGCTAATGCACGACATGAAAGTTGTTTAACATAATATTTTTGGCAGAGGAAGTTGCCTCTTGAGTCTTGAACTAAGGGAGATTTTGGAAAAGGAGCGTACAGTATTTAAAACATGAACTCAAATGTATTCATGTAGAAATACAGAGATAAAAAACTGTATTTTAATAATTGAATAAAATTAAAAGTAAATTAAATGGATAGTAAATTATTAATCTTGTGATGGAAAAGAAATTTTGAAATGCCAAGCTGTGAAACTTGAGAGAGTGATGCAGAACTGGGGGCAGAAAGAAAAGTATAAAATTAAGGCTAAGTCATTGGTATTTTTTATTTTTTACTTTATTATTCACCGTACTTAGTGGAACAGTTGTATTTATTGTATAAAAAATTGTCAATTTTACGTACTTTCCAATTTAAATCACCTTGTATGAAATGAAAAGTGTCGACACTTCTTTTTCAACCCAAAATTGTCTATAGTTTCATTTAAATTAAAGCCTAAAATCTCGAGAAGACTGGATATACTTCGGGCTCATGTTGCGCATGTATACGGTTCTGTAAAACTTGCATTTACACTCATATTTATCTTTTGCAAGAACATAAAGTTTCAAAATGGCTAAGTTAGAAGAAAACTTGATCAAACATGAGTCCAATGTTTTATATTTAATTTTAACATTAATTTTGAAATTTATTGAATACATATTTTAATTGGCTTGACTTCTATACTGCTTGCAAATAACCAGAGGATCACCAACACCAAATTGTAACAGGCCAATAACTAACTATAGTGATAAATAGTGTAAATAGTGTAAATAGTGTAAATAGTGTTGTACAAAATAATGACTAACTTCCCAAAATGTTCATACTACTTAGATATTCAGCAGACAGTGAAAACTCTCGTATCCTTAACCTCTCACGTGTTGCTTTTGTTCTCCAAACAATATCAACTCTCCATTCAATTGACGCAAAAAACATCAAGTCAAAAACACTAACTACACACCTTCCACGTAGGCCTTTAGTGTTGTGGAATGACAGTGTAGCAACGTAGTTAGCTGGTGATGTTATCAGCTTAATTGTATAATACTACTAGGACGCGGCGTCGCCTATGAAGCGTCGGCGTCGGCGTCGGCGTCGGTTATCTCAATGTTCTAATGCCCCCTCTCGTGGGAGCACGCCTCTTAGATACCGAGGAAAATGCGTCGGGAAAATGCGTGAGAAGGAAAAATGTTGCCTTGAGCGTCATGGCGGGCATTTGCATAATAATTGTTTGAATTTTCGAGAGTCGAGTGGGTTGTTTTGTGTGCTTCTTTTAATCAGAGTGGGTCATGGACAATGGTTTCTTCTTGAGGACATTGAATCGAGGAATCAGTGCTTGGAAAGTTTTCGGTGGAAAAGCTTGGGCAGGCAGAAAAATCTAGGGACGGCATTTATAGATTATTCCAGTGGAGATTTTCTTGAAAATGTGATAAGACTTTCAGAGAACAAAGATTTTTCTTGTGGATTTCTTCAATATAATGAATTTACTAATGAAAACTCTGTGTAACGCCGTGATAAGCGAGCACCGGTACGTGCAATGCAACACCTCCGACCAATATTCTCTAAGAACGGAAAATAAATAAGTAAAAGAAAATCATAATATCAATCAATCATATCAAAGAGTAGCTTTTGTACTATCTGCTTTTCCTTTCAACTTAGTATCGGCCATATATACACTGGAATTAAAGCAAATAACAATAATTTGCAAGTGATCAAAGTGAGGTGCATCTTGTCAGATCAAATCTGTACCTCGATCATGTTTGTAATGGTGACATGAGTCATTGTGTAAGAGAATTTACTTCAATTATTTGTTGGCATCAGTCAATTGCCAATTGATAGAGAGCTTGATTACATCATTCCAAAAGTGGGCAATGAAAATCGAGAAAATTGACTACGACCCTTCAACCTCTCAGGTACAGATGGTTATCCGCTAATTTTAAAAATATAAGGCGTTGTGGTTATGATACACAATAGAAACAACGTTTTGTATGACATTTAGAAAGTATGCCAAAACTAAGTTAGATTCTAAAGACAGTGTGATTGCTGTCAACTTCAGAGTTTGTATGATAATACCATCTGAATCACTCGACATATTTGTATCAATGAAGTGTTACACTTAGTAATTCAACAATAACTGTAATTTAGAATACATTCTCTAAAGCCATGTAGTCGAGAGTGCATACGACTCTGACATAAACAGAGTCACGTACTCGAGTTAGTTTCTTAAAGATCTGTATTAATTACTAAAGCACACTTCCTATCCCGTCGACTAGCTATTGTCCTGTCAGCGCACGCTGCAGTACCGGCTTCGATACCGACGACGGGTTAATTATAAAGTGTTGACATTTAAATATCTTGCCAAAGTCTGCGCCTGATGGTGACACGTCATCACCCCCCTCCTTCCTCGCCCCCCACCACGCCCGAAACCACTTCCTTCTCACCACAAGACAATTTCCAAATCTCAGACGTTTTCTGGGGATTCATATTAATGAAAAGTTCGTCGTCTACTTTCTAAGAATTCTACCATATTGTGCGGGAATTTGTATGTCGAAGACTGAAATACGGCAAATTTAGTTTGGGTTTGGTATGAGCCTATTTACAATGCAAGTTCTCTCGTCTAATTAATTAATACACTTTTACGTATGATTAACAAATTTCAAATGAGAAAGTTGAATTACGCTTCGGACTTGCAATCCGGAGGTCTACGAGTTCGGTTCTCCTTTCTGAGAATTTTTCGAAAAGCAAACTAATAGGCCACGACCACCTCCTTTCCGCCGTCTCTTTCCCTCTTTAACATCATCGGCATCCATTTATACATCTCTACTTTTGCCTAGATGCAGAACAGTACGATGTTAAACACCACTAAAATATCAAATAAGAAAAATCATTAGAAAATGTGAAAAATCGACAATATTATAAACATATTCTGTTTAAAAATAATAATAAATACCAACTGCAAAATGATTTTCCTCGAGTGGGACTCGAACCCACTACCTTTCGATATCTAGTATCAGATGCTCTACCAACGAGCTACCGAGGCAATTCATATTGCAGCGGCTGTGTTCCAATATAAGATGTGTTAGCAACTTACGGATTTTGAAGATAGGGTCAGAAGACCGTGAATTTCATCCTGGTAAGTTGCCAACACAGCTTATATTGGAACACAGCCGCTGTAATATGAACTGCCTCGGTAGCTCAGTTGGTAGAGCATCTGACTGGATATCGGAAGGTTGTGGGTTCAAGTCCCACTCGAGGAAAATCTTTTCATATTGCAGTTAGTATTTATTAACATCCAATTATCTGAGGTTATCAGTAAAAACTATATTTCACAAAAATAATAATGATATTTTATTTTTAGTTTTTAACAAGTTTGAGAATACAATAATTGTATTTTGGGATAAATTACTTATCGGGGCTTAAAGGAGATAGCCGATGAGTTCGCTTTTCTTTGGAGTAATTGAATCGGTCTGCCAAGTTTATTGCTTTAATCCGTCCAGTACAATAATCAAGAGAATAATAAAATCCACCAGTTTTATTGCAGGCCGTTTTATTATCTTTGGTGCTACATGCTGTAAGCGACTAAAAATCCAGAGACATTTATTACTTTTCTTATATACATTTTGACAAATCCGATATTGAAACGAAACGCCAGCTAGAATACAAGGCTAATGAGACAAAGAAACTTTCCCACCACATAAAAATATTTCCTGTCAATGTATAGGCCAAAAGGAACATAACACATATTTCAAAATAATTGAAAAATTGTATACCTGCATTTAGCCCCAGTCATTTAGCTCAATTTTGAATACGATTTTAATGACTGTCAAGCAAGCCAAGAATTATAGACTGCACAAACTGCAATTCATCTCAAACACTTCATAAACAGTAGTTATTAATAATTAGCTTCAATTTAGGGTGTTTAACTATTTAACTACTAGAGGGACCCGTCATGTAAAACATGACCAATGCGCACCAGTGGGGAATGCGTAAAGAAGAACCGATTGAGTTGAGATATTTGGGAGCAGAGTGTGCGTCGTTAATAACTTAAGTTAATACACACAACAGCGTTTGCATGACTCAACTGCCCAACAGAATACGAAGATGAGTAACGTAGGAAAGTAATTTAATCATAAATATTATCATAAAGTACTATTATGGAAATGGTATTTCAAATGAGTTTCCAAATGCTCATCAGAGAATAAGTTAAAAAATTAAGAAAACATTTCGCCAGCCTTGGTGCGTTGTGAGTGTGACGAACTATTCTTCATTTGTGATACCAATTCATAATTCATAGGTATACTATTATATGCTATTGCTACCCCAGTAAGAAGGATAACTTATTGTGTGGAGGTTGGCTTTCATTATATTATCTGTCTCTCTGAGGTAGAAGGGAGGAAGTTTATTTTCTCAATTTTGAGTTACACACTTTTGGAATGATGTAATCAAGCTCTTCCAATTACCACTTGACTGATGTCAACATAATACAGCTATATTGGAGTATTCTCTTACACAATGACGCATGCCACCTATACAAAATTATGTTTTTAAGAAGTCAGAAATACCGATTTATGAGCTCACCCAAGCTCGCACCTCAAGAAAAACTGAAATGGACTTCCAACCTTCTACTTCTAAAACACGGACAAACTATCATTAGGCATGTACGGTCGCATGACAGCTGTCAACCAATGAGAAAACATTCTTCACGTAAACTTGCTTTCTGCTTTCACTTTCGTGTTATAAATTTTTGTGTTATTCAAGAATTGTATGTAAATTGAATGAATATTATAATAAATAAAAATTAATGAAATGAAATGAAATGAAATGAAATGAATGACTTGATATTCACTTGATATGTATATTGTAAAAATTAAACATTGATGCTAAACGCTGTCTCCGTCTTTATCATGATACCACTAATAAGAAACAATGAAACGTAAGGATACAATATAATACAATACAAAAGGAAGGATTGAATCTTCGTCGTCGCTCATAGTAATCAGAGTAACATCGAAGTGAAAAAGTTTAAAGTAAAATACCTATACCTATCTGACATCTATCTGAAGATCGATATCTTACAATTAATCAACACAATTATATACTACTACATTAAACGCATAGGTACTTTAAATATTAAACGTATTTATGCATAAAATATGAAAAACTATATTGACTTTGGTTTGTTGACGGTTTCACAGCCAGCTTGAAATGGGTTTACAGGAACAAAATACGACTTTGACAGCTTTAAGTTTCTTGCCGTGAAGACGTTTTCTATATGTAAATGTACCTAATTATGGCCAGTTATAACGTGTTAAAGTAGATTTGTTACAAATACGAAGGGATAAGGTATGCGTCTGAGGTGAGTTTCGGCAATTTATTTATTTACAAAAAGCAGAAGCCGTAATTTTAGACGTGATGGGCAATGAAAGGCGCGCGCAATAAAAAGCGTTCCTGACACACAGACAGAACTGGGTAACTATAAGTAAGATTACACGCTCAAATGTTTTTGTTAACATGCTTATGGGTTAAGGCCAATGTATATCACGTGACTTTATTTCTCTACATCCGATAAAAAAAAAAATAGTAACTTATGAGTACATACCTTACATCGTTCATGTTGAGTAATCCAAGGTGAACTATGAAGGAAATACACTGCATACTGGAGCTAATCAATATTTGCAGTCGATATTATTTAATTTTGCAGTGATTTAATAATAAAAACAACACAAATCTCATGTATACGTACGCGTGTGAAGACTGTCAAAACCAAGTGCTGTTCGTTTAAACATTACATTCATAATAGTGGATATAATTATTATCTCAACATTTCGTTGGAAAGAGGAAGAAAGAGCGCATGTTTTGACGACAGCATTGTGTCAGGTTTGTGATGCATATGTGCCCTTTTATTAGAGTCAAGTTTGCTGTTCTTGGCAACTCGTAGAATTTCCTTCAACTTCAGATCTTGATTTGATAATATTTAGGTGCAAGGAAGTAAAATCATAGTATATGTTATTTTCGCAGTTCTTTTCTGCGTATAGATTAGTTCCAACAGATGTGTCCTAACTTATCTGATGAGGGACAATACGGACTAAACTTAACTCTTCCAAGTGAACATTTGAAGCATTTTGGTTGAAAAAGTCACGTGATATACAGCCACCTTAAAAAGAAAAATATGTCAAGTACCAAATAAAAAAAAAAAAAAAAAAGATTTTTAGTTATGTTTTAAAATATTATTACCTGTCGGGTATAAGAGTACGCAAGGTATATTGTAAAACACTGTCTGCTTCGACGGTAATATGACCATACAGAGCACCACAATCAAACTTTGTGTATTGCTAATGTATAAGAATCAGAGATACAGGAGAGAGGGCTTCGTATCCTAGAATACTTGTTTATGGTCAATCACATTTGTATCCGTCAATAATCTGATCTGTCTTCTTTCTTCATACACAGCTCCTGCCGCAGCTGAGCCACCGAGACTGTGATTACTTCTGCAAACAATCAGCGGTAAAATTCGCAATTTCAGAGCAGCTCCGAGATATTGCGGAGCCACCACAGTGATTCCAGAGCAGTGAACGTCGCTGAGAAACTTTCAATATAGAGATCAGACTGAAGATTGACGCATCGACCCAGGCGAATATAGAACACCGCAAGACAGAAGCAGTTTATACTCCTGTTTCCATCGACAATAATCAGCAGCAAGTTGAGAAGAATGTTCTGCAGGAGTAAATTAATTTCAGACAAAATCAAATCTCAACTGACGTTACTAAACTTACATTGTGCATTACTACATTTTAGCTATAATAAAAAGTATTTTAATGGCATGTTTTAATGGGTAATGATTGGTTTAATCTTTGTACTTACAAGATTTAGTCAATAGAAATGTTATAACTACATAGGTACCTTATTGAGCGAGCGAAGCGAGCGACTCCTTTTGGCTCTTTGGCACGTTTTCTGTTCTCTGTTTTTTTCTGCTACTGAGGCTATACAGATCAGAGTTTTTCTTCGATTGAGCTTAAATTTTTCGAACTCTACGGATCATTTCTAGGCGTTGCAGACCCTAATTTTGTTGAAATCCGCTGATTGGTTCAAATTTTAAAAATATTATCTTTCGATTGCTTAGTCTGATCAAATTGAAATTTTGCTGAGTCATTGCAACCAACATTGTCCCCAATCTTACAAAGTTTCAGCCAAATCCTCCCATTGGTTAAAATTTAAACCCATATATCCTGTGATTTTTTAAATTTAAACTAGAACCGATTGACCGATCAATTTAAAACTTTGCATGGTCATTGGTACCAACATTATTGGTATTTTTTTGCCAATTTTCAGACCAATCTGTCGTTATCTTCTAAAGTTATTGTCATTTAATACATTTTGTTCTATAATCATGAAATATTAGCAAATTTATGCCAGGAATTTTCAATTATTTCATCAGTGCTATTAATGCTTCAGTTCCAAGTCCTGGAGAGCAGCTGATACTTGCAAACGCATATCAAATCGGATGTAGTACGAAGGCTCGCTCATCAACGCGTTACACAGAGTGTTTTCCTATAGTAGAATTTAAACCTACCAATTTCCGAGTCAAACGACTTTATTGCAAAAAAATCTCACCCTCTTATAAACATATTGTTATTTAATTTGCGTATCAAATTTGGGTTACTTGTTACGGAACTAAATTAATGTGTGAGGTACAGCCACGTTCATCACTTCGCAGTCTAGACTCGATACAACCCAAGCTGCATTGAGGTAGTTTGGTTTGCCTGATCTCCGGCTAAGATAATGTTATTATATGACATGATCTGACTCACTGACCCTCTCTATTGCAGGAGGGTAGACCAATATACGGTCATCTGTGTACTGCGGCTTGCCTGCCAATGCGAGCTAATGGACCCCTGGCTGACTTCTTTTGAATGTGATGTGACCCTACAAAGAGTATGGCGATTTAGATGGCTGAGTAGCGTGGCCTTGAAGAGTTTTTTAATCGATTTTTATCAATATCTTTTACCAATGTAATTGTAAATAAATAGGCTTTGTACGAGTATTCAGAACAGTTCAATGAAAATAATTTCATAGTTTGGAATTGGTTACTATAGTTTGAAATCGTGCTACAGACGTTTAGTGCCATATTTTTACTAAGTTTTGGGCACTAAACGTCAAATAAACCATTCCCAAAGTATGAAAACTCGTACAAAGCCTTATTTTATTAACAATTACATTGGTAAAAGATATTGATAAAAATCGATTAAATAACTCCAAGCTCAAACTCACTAACCAGCCGTTATGAATCTTGCTCTTGAATCTTGCTTTGAATCAGTTTTGTTTATTTCACGTCTGGAGCCGGCGACTTGATGCTACATTCATGCGGTGTGAAATAGTCACGTGACATGTGCCCGTGTCACGTGACAGCTACGTGAAGACAGTTGAAACATTGATTGAATGATTAAGCGGCTTGTGCTTGCAATATGTATGCCATGCGGTTCCGGGCCATCGGAATGGTCAAACTATCCCATGGACTTTGGACATTTGCGTTGCGTTTAACATCAGTGGTGAAGTCCAGTGTATACGCGGTATACATGAATTATTTTTGACCAGTGCGTTTGCATATAAATAATTATTGGGGTATACCTGTATACGGGCGTTCCTTTAATCTTACATAAATCATGCCATTAGGCATGTTTAAAAATATCCCAGTAAATGTTTCATAATGTTGGCATACAAAAATTAGCAAACTCTATATTGGTAAATGGTATTCTATATTCTTTACAATGAAAAATTTAAGTTTTAGTAATCTAAACTGTCTTTGAAGCAATAAATAACTAACTTTGAACAAACCACAATATTATAATTCTGAAAAAGTTAAGAAATAGAGAGTATTCAAGGTTTTAATTAAAAACAAAACGTGTATCAGGTAATCATTAAAATGCACCAAAACGAATCAAACAAAAGAAATTTTTCTTGGATGTTTCTCACCCAAGCCCCTTATTTTCCTTCACGTGTAATTTCTTTTAGCGTACTACACCCATGTAGGTACACTCGGCCAAACAAAAATTGATCGTTGAACACATTTGAATGACTGCATGGTCATGTCCCATTACCCATCAAAGCTTGTTATTTTCATTGAAATGTGGGGTCACCTACTAGAGTGAGACAATGAGATCGCTTAGACTGACTTCTGATGGTGCGATCTTACATTTATTAGCATATCAGATTTATTGAACGATCAATTTTTGTTTGGCCAAGTGTACGTAATTGTTCAGGCATACTCCACATGAACTAAAGTGCTCAGCTGACAACGCATTGTTGCAGTCACATAATACGTGTGTGCAAAAATTGTGCATGAGTTTTGAAAATGAATAAAGAATCCTGATTACAACTCCGCAAGGAATCAGAAAGGGAACGGATATCCGCGAGCATTTGTGTTTAGTGTTAAGTCCTCAACCATTTTGTCCTCAGCCTTTTTTATATTTGAGTTAGGCATTGTGTGAGTGTGCACAATGGCCTTGGCCATTCAATCGACTTGGCTTAGTGGAGCGAAATGGTCTCGCTCCACTAGATTATTCAATAATGCAAATAATTTTATAAGATTGGACAATATGGATTGTGATAGTTAAGCGTACCTACGTACCTACTAATTGTTCTAATATGTTATTAAAATAGACTCTGTTGAGAGTTTCAGCATATTGATTCGTTCTGGAAGATCGTATAAACTTTCTCGGGGCGTAGGTTACACTTCCAGCACTTATAGTAGGTAGAGAAAGCAGAACGGGAAAAACTTGAAGCACACATCTCGGCTGGGTTATTATCAGTATTATCAACATAAATAACTGAACTATACACCTAGAAACCTTATATTTATATTGATTATTAATACTGAATACTGAACACAACATTTGATTGACGAGATATTGTAATTTGTATGCAGAATTGAGCTCTGGCAACGATATTATTAAACGGAGTATTCATAACATCTTTGGTTCTGGCTGTACACAACTCACGTGACATTCCCGCCCCTCAATTACTGCAACGCTTATGGGCGAGGGACATGTCACGTGACATTGGTCTGGATATGTTTGCTTCAACTCGTACAGTGGCGGGATGGGGCAACGCTTCCTCTACCCAACATTAATGCCCGGAATACCAGCCTGTACATATGTGTAGAAACCAGATCAACTCTTATTTGTTTGTTTAGTGTTTGTTTGTTGTTTCCTTGTGCATGTATGCAACTCATGTATCAACCAGGGAAGCTGTGGCGCCACCTGTGGCGCTTACATCAAGCTCTGGAGATGAGTTTCGAGTTGGCTGGACATGACGTACGACCACATAAGTTCGTTACAACTTTCCAAATGTCTGCGATAGATGAAGAAAGTGTGTTAATAGATCAATAGTCTAATCATTAAACAGATTGTCTAATTGTACAGTAGCAATCGTTTAATATTGCCTAGCAATAATCACAACATACAGCCCAAATTGGATCTGGCTGTAAAGCTCTAAACTTGCACTCCGGAGCTCCTAGGTTCGATTCCAGCGACTTCTTTTTTATCTTATTTCTTGATTTTTGTTTTGTTTTTAACTCAGTGGAAGAGCAAATGATGGGAAGGTTCATAAACATAGTCCACGACTGCCTCTTTCCCACCTTCCACACTTAATCATTGATCATCACAATCATCCTCTCCCAATAATAATAATAATCATCATCATTAGTATAGTTACAGAACACGTTTCACACCGATATTAAAATCATCAGATACGATGACAATTTGTACTTTTCAGTAAATTTAATTGAGTTTGTGTGTATCTATTTATCAACTGAATAACACTTTCTTGAGTACATAATGGTGTTTTCTTCACTGAAGTTATCGTTTTTGACCAAGATGGATTCGTCAAATGACGTAAAGTAAAGTCCTAACTGCCGGCCCCATTTATAATACTTTTCTTCAGGACGAATGATTTGTTTCACAGGTAAGTGTTTATATGTGGCGAGCCATTACTTCAGTCCACGTTCAAATACGCCATCTTAAAAGTCCCCGTTCAAACCCAGGTCAGGTAGTTCCAAGTCATCAAAGATCAAAGCAGTCGTAAAGAACAAACGGATATCAATTTCAAGACACAAACGGTTCCTCAAAAGCGCTACAAAATATGTTTCACTTTAATAATACCCGAAGTACTTGAAATCTGACTGCGAATTTCAAGTAGCTTTCAAAGAGCTAGGATTTCAACCAAACAGAAGTACCGGGGCTCGAACCAAGTACTCACTTTGAGAGAAAGAGAAAGACAGACACAAGAGACACGAATGCCATAGAAAGAAATGCGACTCATATCGGTGTCTTTAGATTTACGAGGGTGCTGGTTTCCTCTGAGGGAAGAACGAAGGGAGGGGGGGGGATTTTGGTAATGGAGTTTCCATGCTTTCCGCCCGGTTTATGTGGCTGGTTGGGCTGGCATAAGGAGCCCTGGGGGTAGACGCCTCCCCCCCTCCCCCTCCCTCCCCCCGCCGCCGACGTCGTGTGACAGTTATCATCTCTTTATCTGACATGAGCGTCTTGCGGCGAGCCGCCGAGACCGGTCACTCGGAAACAACGCCGCTAGAGGTCGCCGCGAGCGCAAGAGATAACTTACTCCGTGGATATCTTGAAAGGAAAATAAACTCGTTGAGTAAATGACTATTGGTTGGATTTCGATTATTGGGCGGAATGAGACGGCGAGGAGGAAAATGCGCAAGGAAAACGCATTTGACGCTCTGATGACCCGTTATTTTTTCAGAAGTGATCAAATATTATTATTCGACGGTGAAATTAGATTGCGTAACCTTCAAGTCATGGGTTTTCCAAGTAACTCAGAGAATCTGAACGCTGTAAATATTTGTTTTGTCACTGATACTTGGTAAGAGTATGTTTATACAGACGAGCTTTATATTTACGTAAATTGATTGAATGTGATTCTCTTATAATATTCATTTTTAAAGAATTTTATTTTATCAGGATGCAATATCCCATGCATTTAATCAACTTATATTTTAATATTCTTGAAAGTTCAAAAACAAATATAAGTTTTTGATTTTCTGAATAAAGAATGGAGCTCTTCAGACGAATGTGGTTTTTGATTTCCCTGCTCAATATTCAAGAGGGCATAATTTATTTCACATGTTACCTGCTGTTGTCAACTTTCAAACTAAAAACTTGTTGTGAATGATTATATAGGACAATTGGAAGATTGGAGGATGTTGATGAAGACAGGAAGAATGTTGGGAATTAAGCGGTCGATCTGAACCTTCTCATAACATCTCGACTGAGGAACCTGAAATTTAAACTATACATTAACATATAAAACTGGCAATTAAGAATCGGCTGTACTAAAAGTTAAACATCGGAGATAGTATTTTAATTTCTCTATAACTTTGAATCCTTCAAATTATGAAATAAGTGAAAAATATTTAGCATCTAATTTTAGAGTCAACCTTCCACACAAAACACAATTTTAAAAATACAATATGTTACCAAACTTGTGAAATATCTGAAAAAAATCTATTTCTAAATATTCCACGAGTTGGGGCACAAATACTGTATTAATAAGATGGTGGGGGTAGGGTTAAGGTTGACTAAAATAATTAGCTAGGTATATCACATTTTTCGTAAATTGAATGGTTCACAAGTTTTAACGAATAAGAAATATTAACTCCAATGTGAGAAGAGATGAGTGAGAAGTAAATTGCAATTCAGGTAATTATTATAGATCTCTGATTGAGTATGAAAATATTGTGGTCATAAGAAGAAGAATTTTTATTATTTTCCCAAAATACCGTCAAACTTTCAGACATTTGTGAAAATATTTAAAGTAGTATTTCGTGGGTCAACTTTACACACATTTAAATCTAAATGCAAATTAAGAGTTGGCCGAAGTAAACATTGGAGTTAATATTTCTTATTCGTTAAAACTTGTGAACCATTCACTTTACAAAAAATGTGAAATACCTAGCTAATTATTTTAGTCAACCTTAACCCTACCTCCACCATCTTATTAATACAGTATTTGTGCCCCAACTCGTGGAATATTTAGAAATAGATTTTTTCAGATATTTCACAAGTTTGGTAACATATTGTATTTTTAAAATTGTGTTTTGTGTGGAAGCTTGACTCTAAAATTAGATGCTAAATATTTTTCACTTATTTCATAATTTGAAGGATTCAAAGTTATAGAGAAATTAAAATACTACCTCCGATGTTTAACTTTTAGTACAGCCGATTCTTAATTGCCAGTAATAATACTAGGAAAACGCTCAGTGTAACGCGTTGATGAGCGAGCACGGGTACGTGCAAATTCTCGAACCGGAAATGCGTACTTAACGCAAAGAAAACATATTATATATATACATCCATATTTAATTGAAATATGATCACTCAATCAATAAAAAAGTATGATATTATGCTTTTCATCGAAACTTGAATATAGCATCTAAGCACCCAGGTAAATATAGCAAATCAGATTCAATTCAAGTGGCACTGGAAAACATTACTTTCGATACTTCATTACTGACAGATATTAAAAATGTCAAGAAGTTCATACATTCTTAACTGATTGGGATGAAAATTTGTAAAATAAGAGACAATGTTGGTCTTAATGATCATGCAAAATATGTGTTTGATCAGAATTATCGAAGACCGTTTTCATTTTCAGCCTATCAGGAGATATTTATTTAAATTTTAACCAATGAATGGATTTCAAAAAAATTATGGTCTGCAAACAGAGAAGGTTGTCTGTCTCTACATGTGTGCAAAATTTCAGCTCGATCGAAGAAAAACTCTGACCTGTATAGCCAAAGTATGAATTTGATCAGAATTATCGAAGACCGTTTTAATTTTTCAGCCTATCAGGAGATATTTATTTAAATTTTAGCCAATGAATGGATTTCAAAAAAATTAGGGTCTGCAAACAGAGAAGGTTAGTTTTACATGTGTGCAAAATTTCAGATCGATCGCTGAAACGGTGCAGCCTGTGTATCGGTTAATAGCGGGGAAAAAAAACAGGTCCGTGCCAAAAGAGCCAAAAGGAGACGCTCGCTTCGCTCGCTCAATTAACTCCAATGTTTACTTCGGCCAACTCTTAATTTGCATTTAGATTTAAATGTGTGTAAAGTTGACCCACGAAATACTACTTTAAATATTTTCACAAATGTCTGAAAGTTTGACGGTATTTTGGGAAAATAATAAAAATTCTTCTTCTTATGACCACAATATTTTCATACTCAATCAGAGATCTAATAATTAACTGAATTGCAATTCTCTTCTCACTCACAGCGCTGTTTCCCATGCGACGTCCCTCGCACAAAAGCCGACGAGACTCCCCCGGAGCCAGCGAATCCATCAATACATGCGTCCTAACAAGAATGCACACAAATCAATCGACAATAAAACTCAATATCGACGTTTTTATGCGATATCATGATGGTGATAGAGAGCAGTTGGTGAACTGTGAGGCCTTTTAGTTCGCGAGGGGAAAAGCAGACGATAGTGGACTCGTGAAATATGTTTTATTGGCGGGAGAGTCGTGGTTTTCAAGGGTCAAGTATAGTTTTTATGTCCCAGTATGATCATCAGATTAATTTACCTTTCGTTAATGGATGCATTCTAAATTATGACACTTTTAGCCTTTTACCAAAAATTAATACAATAATGCTTTTACAAAAGAACAGATTTAATGCCCAGTACCGGATTAACTAATATTACAATATTAAGTAAATCCAGCATAACTTTTCTTTCCTAATACTGGTCCTAACTAAAATTACGAGGTATGAATTTAGTTTTAAAGAAAATATCCTTGGTGATGGTCGGCATTACTACTATTTATTAGTAAACCTTCTACGTCCATCCATATACATACTCTATCTCCATCCATCCGAAATGATGCGAAGCAAACGTCTAACCTCTCTTATCTTTGGTCTAACATTCCATGGATTCCACTGAAAGAACATTCCAACAACATTTATGTTATTCAACTAAATTAACCGACTGTATATAAAAAAACTATTTTAAGCTTCATTGAGGTTAATGCAAGATTAATTCCATAACATCAAAATTGTCAGAAAATGGGATACAAAAATGAAATTCATATATCGAGTACGACCACTATATTAATTTTACTAGGAAAACGCTACGTGTAACGCGTTGATGAGCGAGCACCGGACCCGTGCGCAAACATAGAACCGAAGATGCGTTAACACATAGAAAACATTATTAATCGTTTTAACCTACGTTTTATTAAACCTAGATTAAACGTTACAGTACCTAGTTTAGAAACGGAATTAATCCAGCGTTTCACAATTACAATAAGACAATGTAATGTTCTGAACTGAATAAATCAAACCTTTCAAAAAATTAGCAACCTTCAAGGAAGTGTCAGGCTAGACAGAAGCTCAGAAACGGAATGAATCCTACGTTTCCACAAGTACCTAAGAGACAATTATGAAATATCAATGTTCTGACAAAAACTCTCGATATATAATGTTCACCTGCAATAAAAGCGGGAAAACTGTACTAAAACCTTCACAAGAACACTAATTTGCCAAACTTTTCAACGAAAATAAGCAAAATGCTGGAGAGATTTGAAATGACGTGTGATCACAAGAAGAGAACAAACGCCACTCAAAGAAATTATAGCAAAGTAGTTACACAGGAAGCACGGCCATCAGAACTACGAATTAGCAAAAGTCAATCAAGGTCCTTAGTTTTGTGAAAAATCGAAATGATTTGTTTGGAAATAAGTTTCACATTGAATTATCAAAATATAATCAACCCATTCAACATAAAAGTATCTGAATTTCACTGAAAATTGAAAGTAGCATCTATACACTCTTGTACCTAAAGCAAATCAGATTCAGTTGCATTGTAAAAACATTCATTTTCAATACTTCATTTCTGACAGCTTTTAAAAATGTCAATAAGTTCACTCATTCTTAATTGATTGGGATGAAAATTTGTAAAATAAGAGACAATGTTGGTCCTAATGACCATGC
This sequence comes from Leuctra nigra, assembly GCA_934045905.1. Classification (NCBI taxonomy): domain Eukaryota; kingdom Metazoa; phylum Arthropoda; class Insecta; order Plecoptera; family Leuctridae; genus Leuctra; species Leuctra nigra. Next base: position 18,164,092 of record OW203762.1, read on the forward strand.
AAAATATGAGTTCGATCACATTTATGGAAGACCATTTTCATTTTTCAACCTATCAGGAGATGTTTATTTAAATTTTAACCAATAAATGGATTTCAAAAAAAATGGGGCCTGCAAACAGAAAAGGTTGTCTTTACTTGTGTGCAAAATTTCAGATCGATCGGTGAAACGGTGCGACTTCAACTGCTCCAGATAGCAGCCAAAAAAAACAAAAAAAACAGAGGTCCGTGCCAAAAAAATTAAAAGGAGACGCTCGCTTCGCTCGCTCAATAATGGTGTTTAACTTTGCACTGTTCTGCAACTGCTCTTTAGCAGGTGATTAATTAATACATGTAACTATAGGTAAAAAGTCTGATGAATTAGGTATGCAAATGATTAAGAGATGATGAAGCATGGATAAGGATAAATGATAGGAAAAAACTTTCCAGCATTGGCCTCTTACTTATAGGAAAATCTCTAAGGCCCAGTTCTTCAATGCCTACTCTGCTTGATTTTAAACAGTTGATTAGGACTATATTACGATGGCAACAACTCATTGAATGACCGTTTAAACATACCTACTGGTTTTAGCAGTAGTCGAGCCCGGGTCTCCCGAGTGCAAGTCCATCGTCAGCCCTGAACCAACTTGCTCCGCCATTATACGTACTTTAGGTTCCAAAACCACCGTCTCCGAACACACTATCGTGTAGATGCATTGTTGGCAGCGTTTACTTTTCTTTTGAATATGTTAATATATTATCTTATAACTCACCTGAATTCATGTTCGTTAAGTTAATATCGTGCACGTAGACTGTTAATAGCAATCATAAATTACTTCATTTAATTAAGCGAGTTTGCGAACGTCTTCATTTGGCTCTTATAAAGGTCAGCTGTTTTTATAGTTTTCTTGTGTCACTGAATAAACCTGCATAACTTTCTCGAGCTTTTGCTGACTGCTGGATTTTCTGGAGCTTTTACTGGAGCTTCTACACCTGCAGGACTTCCTGGAGCTTTCGCTGGATTCTGCCTCGGAAATCCAGAAAGCGTCCAGATCACTTCAATGATTAAACCTAACCTTTGACATCTGAGATGGTATATAAAATATCCGAGCTCACTTATCAACGCCCGCAAGCGTTTTCCTAGCTTATAGTCGAGTCACAAGAGTATTAACAAGAATAGTCAAAATCATCAACAGCCATCACTTTGCATTACCCCAGCATCTCTACTCGATTGTAATTGTACACTGAGCTGAATACTCTTATGTATGATTGTATTCATCCCAACCCAACCCACCCCCGCCCCCATCCCCCTGGGCTAATTTATTCCCTGATTTGACGTCTCACGCTCTCCCCCCACCCCGCGCTTTATCTTGGCGAACTTCGGAAGCGACGCCTTGATCAAGCGTCGCGCCGCCATCTTGAAACCGACGGCGCGGTCGGAGGGTACAAGTTTGCAGTAATGTCTTGTACACGAAGACGATGCATATTTGAACGGATTCTGGTAGAGAGGAATCTTGTGAGAATTCGATTTAGAGTTGAAATAAGTTAAGTGTTGAGTGGAACGCGATGATTCTAACCGAGATTTTATACCTACTCCGTGTCAGGTGTAAATTCAACTTATGTCCGTATATCAGAAGCAGAATGGCGGAAGTCCATTTTCCAGACTTTGAGTTTGCACAATTTTGGAATTATGTAATCAAGCTCTATCAATTGCCATTTAACTGATGGCAAATGCAGTTGTTAAAGTATTCTCATACAATTACTCATGTAACCATTAGGTACAATTAAGATTGGATGAATTTGAAGAATTACTTGTTTATAAGCTTACCTCAAGAATCATTGAAAATGACTTCTGCCTTTCTACCCCTCAGGTTCAGGTATAGATGGTATTATAGGCGCACTACTCAGCCAAAATGTACTTCAACTACTTACCATTACTGTGCTGTTACATTTACATAGATAATTCTGACTCTACTTGTATCTGATTCTATGTTTTTCATTTAGTGATGGGTTTAGTGCTTTATTTTTTGCTTTAAAGTAATCTTGACAGATCATTACCAACAAATTCACTCCACAATTCCAAGAACAATTTATACATTTCATTTGGTAATCTCGAACAGAGCTTAAAACTTTGGAGATTTTCAGTTTTATGGAGATTTGGTTTCATATATTGGAAATAGTAGTTAACAAAATTATGAAGTAGGTACTTTGATTTATCATTTTCCATCGGTAGACATTTTATTTATCATTTTAATTTAATATTTGTGTATGTACAGTTCGTTTTTCCTATGTTTGAACTCTCATTAGATGAAACCACAGTCAGTTGTTCTGCTAGGCCGAGAAAGACTTCATTGCGCGCTCACCTTGCAATGTTGTCTTTCTCGGCCTAACAGAACAACTGACGGTGTCTCGGTCTGTAGAGAGTACAAACATAGGAAAAACAAACTGTAGTTTGCAGTGTAATATCGACAATGACTGATATTTGCTTGCGCGTGTAAATAAAAACATATACGAGACATATTATTTTATGGGGTGTGCGAACTTTCAACATAGAATAATAAAGGTGTTTTTATTATTCTATGCTTTCAACTTTGAAACCGAACCTCTAGATTTCCGAACCTTTTCCGAACCCGAATTGGACTTAAAAACTATGAATACCTATTCAAATAATGCTATTTGTGCAAAGAGATTACACAAATTTAACACAAAGGAATGGAATATTGGGGTTTCTGTTTATTAATCATGGAAAACACATGTTATTTTTGCAAACAGTGCTTTCTCAGTCTCTTCACTTTATGAAATGTGATGTGACCAATCAAGATAATTGATTATAACTGATTAATTACATTAACTGGTAGATGATATTATTGAATAAATGGCGCAAAAAAAACATATCAGTATAAGAAACATTTTTTTAAGGCTCGAAAGAGGTTAGAAAATGGAACCTAAAATGTTCGAAAATGGAACCTTTAGGCCAGGTTAGGTCGAACCGGTTTTCGAACCAGGGGTGGGATTACATAAAATGAGAAGTACCTTGTCACGGTGACAAGCTTCTCATCTCAATGTTATTCACGGCCTTCTAGGGTCTTGTCACCGTGACAAGTAAGTTATCATTTTATGTGATCGCACCCCGGTTCGCACAACCCTATTATACACCTGCATACATACACATATACAGGCACACTAAGAAAAATAAATAAGGGAATAAAATAACCAAAAATATTTTATTATGATAGCATTTGACATGGTGATTCCTTACAAATTATTCCTTCCCCTCCAACTCACTTCCACAACATCGTTTATATTTAAAAACACATCAATTCCCTTCCATCTTTGCCCCGCATCCGCACACAAGATGTCTGAATACGGCGCATAATTCCCATGTTGTCAGTCATCTCGGAGTGAAGTGATACACTTGTTGATGCTGACGGCCGCCGCGACGCTGGAGACGCAGCATCCGAGCGTCGCGACGGCGGTGGCGAGCGTCAGTCGACGTCGGGACCGCGTGGAGACAGCACGTTCAGTTGCGCAGATCAGCAGGCGAGAGAACACGTGAGAGTCGGTGAGTTATGTCATCGGGTTCAGAGGCGATTAAATATCCGGATTCATACGACGATAATATTATTTATTGATGTTGATAACTAAATATTTATACAAAATAATAATGATTAACAGTTTGTTAAAATTATATTATTGCAAAATCTGGTTATCAACTGTGATTAGGTAATAAATATTTATATATTATTAATTTTAAAATTTTAAAATTTTATGTATGTTTTATTTTTGAATAGCACTAAAAATATAATATTTAATAATATATTTGCCCACGATCAAACAATTATTTTATTTCAAAAAATACCACAGGACATAATGTTTCATTTTAAAATAATGTTTCAAGTTCAGATAGAAATTATATTGTTTATAAAAACAGACGATAACAGCAGAACGTTTCAATACAACAATTGATGACCACTATAATCCATCTTTCATAAATTTGCACATTTCAATGAGCAGAACTCATTAGTAAAAAACAATTGATCTGTATGTGTTTTAATAATTATATGCTGATAAACAAATAATATATCTATGATACTAACACATATTTGGTTTTCAACATAATTAATCGTTCTCAAACATTATAACGTGGTCAAAAAATTACAAGTTATGGTGATTTAATTACAATAAAATTACTACAATTTTATATTTTAACCAAATTGATATAATATGAGCACAAAAAGGGGCTGTGTCACGCATTTCAATGAAAGATAAAAACGTACCTACAGGCACAGAACAAAATGGCATCACTTTGTTCATACCACTTGATCCCTGACCTATAACCTTTCATCTCATTTGCTATGTCACATTGCGTTAAAAGCGAGCTGTAATGAAACTTTCAGCAAACACGTGTAAAAATTCCTTGACAACACTGTAATTACTTTATTGCCGGTTTCAAACAAACTAGATTTTCAACATTATTGGGTTATTTGGGAACATTCTTTATCACACAAAGTTTTCAATTTATTGACATAGTATTTAATGATCGTGTTATGCCTATAAATGGAATAAATATTGATTATTTCCAAAAGCTGTTGTTGTTACGGTTAAAAACTAATAAGCACTCTCTTCAAATGTAATATTTCAGTTTTCATCAACGTTTAAGTTCGTGCTTACGTAATTTTAGTTGTATCATAAGATCTTGTTTGCTGTTCTTGTTCTTCGTCTTATTTTCATCTTATCAATGAAGGCAGAATCTCACTAACACTTGCGCAATAGTGTATTGGAATCAAAATAATGTACAAACGATGTTTTAATTGAAAACCAGTTTTTTTTTGTTATTTTTTTATACCATTTTATGGTTTAATTGGGTTGTAGGCTTACAAGGATAATATCATAAAAGAAAACTGAAAAGCTACGGACTAAATTCTTCGATGGAATGAAACAACTTTGGTGTGTGCAAATAATTTTAAATGGAAACGTCAAGAAAACGTTCGGTACCTTTTTAATAGTTGCTTTTTCGATTCAAAAGCCAAATTGAAACATTTTTTATTGTGAGTCGTTTTATTAAGATGCGAATGTTTCCTCGACAATGCAACTGAATAGAACTGAATCTAACAAAGAGTTGCTTCATATCGCAATGTGATCTTGATATTGTGTAATGAAAACCATGTGGTCGAAGTGAAGTCCGTGTGAGCTGATTACTTGTATCTTGTTGCGACCGCAAAGCTCGAGGTTGACATACTTGAGATGAGACAGGAGCCGAGAGGCTGTCCATGGACAGCAAACCCAGTTGCAATGATTCACTTGTCAATTGCAATGACTCAGAGCATTCGTGGCAACAGATGTTATATTAGAAAAACAGGGTCACAAATAAAAATATATATAAATCAAACATTAAATACCAAAAATAAAAAATTAATCAATTAAGGGATTATTCTGATATGTTTTAATCGATTTAGGTATATATTTCTTTCTGTTTTAATAAAATAGCTTAAAATATTATTATTTAATTTCATTGTTTACCAAATTACATAAAATCACGTCATAAGAACAAAAAGAGGGTCTTTATTAAAAAATAAAGGAAATTATGGTAATTATGTTATTAATAATATAACTTTATACATTCTTTTGTAGATTTTATAAGGTAATTATTATATACCTAAAGGAAATACGTATTGCTTATTGCGTAGTGATTGTATTATTTGTTTTGTAAATCAATTGTTTGCTGTAAATTACGTTTATTTATTGATATCAGTTTTCAATTAATCAGGAAGATAAATGTTTATTGATAGAACCATGACCTTTGATATCAACGAACTACACAAATCAATAGGCCATTTCAATTAATAAATTAAAAATTAATGTTAGCGAACTCATAAATATGCCACAGCTTCAGCAACAGCAATGAGCATGTGAAACACATTTTAGAGCGATCCTGTAATTGTTGAAGTTATGAAGAAATAATCATGTATGAGAACAGTTTCAAATCCATTCCGATTGAGTATAAATTACATAATTCCCAAGTTCAATATAATATTTTAATCGCGTTTCGCTTTGTGCCAATGATTAATTCAGACTGGAGGCTGTAATTCCATTCCATGATGAATCCGTTATTCTTGAATGCTGTGCCTTTTAAACCGTAATTCTGAATTAAAAGTCTATTACGGGGTTAAATCTGGAGATATTGTTTTCTAAACGTTTGTTAGGTTGATTGTGTCTTTTGGATCAACAATGATAAAATACAGTAAATAACAATCATTTAAAAATATCACCATAGCAAACTTTTGAACCGCTCAAGTTCCATTTATATTTCCATATCTACATTTCTAATATTAAAAAATTTTAAAACAAATTTGCGTCTAGCCCAAATTTCAAATATTCTTTTTTAATTAAATTATTAACAATTCAATTTATTTTAAATTATAAAATAATTTACCTCAGAGCCAAATAATAAATTCGATTTCAACTTCATCCGAAAAAAATCTGTTTATTTTCACTACTATTCAACCTATTACATGTATGAAAAATGTCACCTCGATCAGAGAAACGGTGTGACATCAAAAACAACACCACAAAACACAAGTCAAATTGTATCAAAGAAAGACGCCATGATATTCGACCTTGTAATGCAATCACCGAATCCGAATCCCACATATTTTCCCCGTGAACCCGATGATGTTGTTTATGTGGGTGCGAGGAGCGCGAAGAAATAAACTGCTTGCTAATTACGCGTCACCCGGGTTGAAATATTTTACGCGTCGGATGCGGTCACCAACTTGGCCAGCTTCAACATTATACGATCTCATGCGCCGTGTTTAACCTGTGTTTTATACGCACAGATTCATACCAGGATTATGACGCACATTACATCAGTTCATTTTGACAACATTAAAAAATTCTCCAATTTTCGGATTTTAAAATATTCAATTAGTGATAATCACGAAAGTATAACCTTCTCAGAAGTTTAAAGTTATATAAACTTAATGAATAGTTCGCATTAATGTTTTTAATATTTTAGTTTGAACGAATTATTAATTTCGTTTGATCCTAGAAAGGATCTAAAGATCTAAGGTTCTAAATTTGTCTAGGGTACTGAATATAGTTTGAATTTAGACTACCTCCCCTAGATCTCTATTTTCCAGCATCTGTCCTCCCTGCTTCATCACAATCTATTCACTTATTGCAATCACTGCCACTTTGCCTTATCTAGTTGTAAGAAAATAATGGCCAAACAAGATCGCGTATTTATATGAACTAAACTAGGTAAAAGTAGGTAAAAATGTCGATATCACTTATTTATTAATAATGTTACCTTTTTATATAATGTTGATAACTAGGAGCAATTAGTTTTAGTAGCAGGACGTAAGTTCTTGAATTATTACGATTCACAGAAATTGTATAATAGGTAATTCTTTATTGGACTATTTTTTATAGATTCTGTTTGTCACTATCAAAAATTAATCAAAAATTAATTAAATTGTTTTGCATTGAGTTTCACTGACTTCAAATATTCTAGCAGCTCCTGAAAGGAAAAATATCAAAGATATTAATATCGTGAAAATAATTATTGGCATTGCTTCGAGAATAAAGGCAATAAAAGGAACTGGAAAGTATTTTTTATAGAAAATTCTCTTGGATTAAATATTATGAAATGCTGTGCTTCCAATTGATCATTGATTAAATATAGTTTGTCACATTGCTCTCTTCGACTTCGATGAAAGTTCGTTTTTTATGGAATGAAAGTCTACTTATAGGAGAAACACCTAGAGAAAAACAATGACGTCTTAAACCTATCGATACGTGTCAATGCTAAAATCTTCATATGAAGAATGTATAACATTCATATACATAAACTTATTATTGGTCCGTACATACATTTGTTCGTTGTACCGTGGGAGTAAAACTATAAAAAAAACATATAAAATGTAGTTCACTGTTTGATGTTGAAACTTCCCAACAAGTATTGTGTACATTTTGAACAAATAACTATAATTTATTGTTGTGAAATATGGTTACATAGCCAGGTATCGTTTTGTTTTCTTGACGCAGATGCCATTCAATACCTAATATACCACTTTTAATTTGGTCATGTTCATGTAGCGCTTGCAACAAGTGTTCATGAAAGCACATTTGAAATTGATACCAATGCAAAAGTTCTGACACGTTTTTAAATTGATAGGTAATTCAACATACTCTGAATTACGAAATACATCTGACAAATTTATGTTCTAATGCGACATTCCTTTTCTAATTTCGTTCTGAATTTCGTACGGAAACGATGGATTAATAAATCTGTTTTGTCAGTGAAAGAGGGCGGTTTATAAGGCTGGAAAAGAGATGTCAAATATTTGGCAATCGACGCCGAGTAATTTTGCAGTGAACATTATTATTCCAGCCGGCTGTTTTTTTGCGTAATGGAAATGTTTTCTAAACAAGAGATGAACGGGAAGGTCGACATTTTGTGGGTCTTCCTCCATGCCAGTGGGTGTATAGAACCGATTCTTTTTTAATTAAACGCATGGGCATTGAATTCGCAAATCGAGCTCGTGTAGTTGATTTCACTAATTTGGAAAACAGAAAGTAGGCGGAGCTGCAGATTGTATTTTGTAGCGTGCTTTTTCAGGGACTAATGGAGTAATAAATACCTCACCCATGGGGAACACTAGCGCCGAGGGTTGGGCGGCCGACTGGGGAAGCAGGGTTGGGATTCAAATTGTGCGTTTTTAGAACCATTGCCGTTCACGTCACTGAATATGCATTTGCAACCTCATACTCAAGCAAATGCTTAACATTTATATAATCATTCGGTAATAATTTATAATAGAATTACATTTCTCAACAACACATTTTTTGTCTTAAACTTCTATCTAAACTGATCGATTCTATAATTTTTTTAAACTGTTCCAAATCGATTTATGATTGGTTTATCAATACTATAATTGTCAAACCTTCTATTTCAATATGAATGTGCACCACACAGTTTCTGCTTGTGCTGTGTGATAATAGAAACTTTTCTATCCTAACTTGTGCAGTACCTACTGATTTGTACATCGACAATCAGAGTTAAGAAAACTGACGCATCATTATATTATGTGATTCACTCCATGATTTCATCTTACAAAATGGCTGACTCACATGTGAGCTTAAAAGCTGACTCAGAATGGAATACATCTACGAATAAAGTATAGATTTCTATTAAATTTTAGGAGGGAAAAAAACGTGGGGCCCAATTTTTTAAAGGCTGTGTCAAAATAGTTGAAGGAATCTCCCTCAATTATAGAGTTGATTCAGAAAATCCTCTCACTCGAAGGAAAGTTGGTAAATCTACTGCGCATACTAATGTCTGAGGGAAAGAGTATCTCCCAGGAAGAAACTTTCACATCCAACTTCACCTGATCCTCTCGATAACTTCAAGTCTCTCGACAGTCGTGGCAACACTGTATGACACGCTCAGTGCATGTGAAGTCGCAGGCGGCGTTGCAAAATGTCCCTACTCTCCCCCGACGTATTGGCAACACTGTATGACACGCACAGTGCATGTGAAGTCGCAGGCGGTGTTGCAAAATGTCCTACTCTCCCACGACGTATTGGCAACACTGTATGACACGCTCAGTGCATGTGAAGTCGCAGGCGGTGTTGCAAAATGTCCTACTCTCCCACGACGTATTGGGAACACTGTATGATACGCACAGTGCATGTGAAGTCGCAGGCGGTGTTGCAAAATGTCCTACTCTCCCACGACGTATTGGCAACACTGTATGACACGCTCAGTGCATGTGAAGTCGCAGGCGGTGTTGCAAAATGTACCTACTCTCCCACGACGTATTGGGAACACTGTATGATACGCACAGTGCATGTGAAGTCACAGGCGGTGTTGCAAAATGTCCTCCTCTCCCACGACGTATTGGGAACTCTGTATGATACGCACAGTGCATGTGAAGTCGCAGGCGGTGTTGCAAAATGTCCTATTATCCCACGACGTATTGGCAACACTGTATGACACCCACATTTCATGTGAAGTCGCAGGCGGTGTTGCAAAATGTCTGTATGACACGCATAGTGCATGCTGATCGTGGACAATATTGCAACGTCGCCAGACAGTGGTGCCAAGTCACCTTTCACGTCATCATGCTAATAATGTAAAACCTAAATGGAGCTTTCCGAACTTCAAACGTTTCTGCCGTCCGAACCAAACGATCATGAACTTGAGTAACATCGATGACAGAATGACACTTTAGAAGTGCAAAGGTAATATCGGAACGGAATGGATTGGAATGGTCATGATGAATATTGCTTAATTATATAATAGTTTCGGCTAGACTGCAATGGATTGGAATGGTCATGTGAATATTGCTTAATTATATAATAGTTTCGGCTAGACTGCAACCATTTTCGTTAAAAAATAGAATTAAAAGAAATAAGTTTTAGTAGTATCGTAATTAATCGTAAAGTTTATAATAATTATCTCTATTATATGATGACGAAAACCGGATTCCGCCAAAAGAAATATCTTTCCAGTTATGAAGTCTGTAGTCATGACAACTAAAGCACTCCTTGAAGTCATAATCCAAGAATGAAATGGAAAGTTAAATGAGCTCACGTTTATTATAGAACAAGGTACCTACGTAATTCCGCTCGGACGGCTCTTTTGATCTCAGATTTTCATTACTTGACTCTAATTTTTAGGTATCTATGGAAACGATGGTATGCTCAATGATAAAGACAAAGGTAATTTTCCGAGGGAGTAAGTAAATGAAACTTGAAAATCGCATCATCACTCTGTATTATTAATACAGATGTTAAAACCTTACCCCATCCAAAAATGTTTTATGCAAAATCCGTATTATGCAGAAACTTTCGTAAGTTCATGCGGGCCGCACGTTTCGCAGTTTCCTCGCAGAACAAATTTGTTCCCCCGCCCGAAATTCGTCGAAAATTATTCCTTATTCAAATAATCTGGTGTATCAGTCAGTCTTTAAGAGATTAGCGCTTGCGCAGCACACTCTTTTAACCCAGCGATACGAAGCACGTTAAAGGGGCTGAATACAGAGGGGATTTCTGTCAAAGGGTCGCATTGTTAAATTCACGTTAAATGTTTTTTAGAATACGCACCACACCAAAATGTGTAAATTGGTAATTCAAAAAGTGTATTTCATGAACTTGTCACCAATTTCTTGGTTTGTTATATTTTCATCTAAGGCCATGTTCAAATTTAATTTTTCTCATTTCGATTTTAAATTTCGAATTTCATTTGACGTAATTTAGTGTTAATATGTAGCCGCGTCAGTAACCTCGGCCGCTGACAGCGTCCACCTTAACACCGCGAGCAGGTCGTGGTGTGTCTTTGCCTAGTGGCTAGCTCAGACATAGATAGGTCGATGGGTTTGAGCATAGAAAAACAATTAATTAAACAGAGTAGGAACTAGGAGACTACAAAGATGTTCGGCAGTGGTTACTCAGTACAACTCAATACTCAGAATTACAAAAGAAATAATCCACACAGGTGGTTTTATTATACAAAACCATCAACTCAAAAGAGTTACTGAACTGAACAGGCATAAAATAAATAGCACATGGTTTGAGTAGAAAAATGCAAATGGCCTCCGGCCCATGAAGTTACTAGATTGAACAAGAAAGAAAAGTAAATAATTAAATAATACAGTGTGGCAATGCCAACACTTACCTCGAGAGCCTCCTCGACAGATTACTAAACATTAGAGTCAAAATAGGCTAACACTTTGGTTCGAGAACCTCCGTGCACATTTACTCTGGTACCTTCTATACCTTTCTCATACGTACTCAAATTGTGGAAAGCATAAAATAGCTGTATAATAATGGAATTTCGAAATACAGATCTAAACAGAATAATGGTCTATCCGAGACGAAAACCGAAGGGAACGAACAGGACGTCTTGATCAGAGAACGCCCCTCAAGAAAACCACGAGGTTGGCAAAACGTCGGTAGCAAGCAAGACAGTCAAACGCCTCAAACTCACAAACTGAATCGAATGAACGAAACCAGCTTGGCTCTACAAATAGACTAAGGGCAAGACTTCTTAGCAAAAACACAAATGAAAGTCTAAGAAAACATTCATAGACTAAAACTGAAAGGCGTAAGCCGTATGTGAATCTACTTTACCATGCTTCCCGGTTTACCCTGGCTCGCGGAGTTCACGTCCAAACCCCTCGGTAGACGACACGAAAAGACATCGAGGGAAGTTACATGATTTACGAGCAAGACAAAATATCATCCCTTACATTACATCCGGTAATGGAAAATTACCTGTACAACGTCAGGATGACAGCTCGCATCAAAACCTACAAGGTCGGACCATGTTACTTGACCGAGCAGTGGCGCTATCCCACGGCCGAACAGATAACTAACAGTAAAAGAGTGGGAAAATACAAAACCCAATAGGTGGAATAGATGTTAGGTAGGTAATAGTTTTTTAAACTGTTACAATTCCCCCCTTCTTCCTAAAGAAAATTACTCTAATTTTCTTAAGTTAGACAACAGGTTTCAGATCTTTAACATGCCATTTTCCAACGTCGCGCTGGGTCGAATCTTCAAGACGGTAGACGAGCGGAGAGATCTTCATCTTAACTTTGAACGGGCCGTGAAATCGTGGAGCGAGTTTCGCAGCGAAGCCTTTCGCAACGTCCTCTTGGCGTGACTCGATGGCCTGCTTCATGCGGAGACTCGAAGACGGCCTTTCTATCGACCTCCGGCACCTTTTCCCTGACGAAAGTTACATGGGGAACAGTTAGCGCGGTAAACACTCTTCCTGCCGCACCCGGAACAGAACACCTTCTTAGGTTCCCGACAATCCATGCTTTTATGACCTTGACCATCACAGTTCCAACACTTAGAAGGCAAACCAGTCACGGTTTCGTTCGCAGCAAAGGAAACCGGTCGGTCACGTTTGACGGGTTCATACCCCAGGTCGGGTTCTAGCAAAAACTTCGTTGAAGGCGGGGGTCGGAACTGTCGAGCGTCAGCGCGTCCTATTTCCAATTGTTTGCAGAAACGTTGAAGGTCCTCCACACGATAACAAGTATGCAAGCTCAAACCTTCCAAAAAGTAGGGTTGAAGGTTGCGTCGAATAATATCCAGTTTCTCCATCTCGGGCATCTTCGGTGAAAGTCTGTTACATAAATTATCTATAACCGAGAAGTACAAACCAATGCTTTCGTTCTCGCCTTGGGTCCTTGCTCGGATCTCGTCCCTCAAGCGTAGGTCGTAGTCCGGAGGTTGATACTCCTCTCGAAGAGCGTCCACCAGTTGGTCCCACGATTCTAAATTGCGTCGAGCTGAGCGAAACCAAATCCGCGCCGGTCCCTCGAATAAGTCGATCGCTTCATGCCACATATCGTCCTTCGATGTATGTCGAGCATCCATAAGGTCCTGTACATTCTCAAGAAATGCACTCACACTGGGAGCTTTTCCTTCACCTGAAAACTTTTTAATACCCCAAGTCGAGACTGGTCTCTGTTTCGGTCGTCGTTTAATAACCGGTGACACAGCTGTTTCGGGATGATTCATCTGAAAAACACCCATGGCTTCCACTAGAGTATTAAACCGGGTTTGAATCACTTCAAGGTCATGAAGAACAGCGTTCTTCTCTGTGGTAACAGCATCAGCATCATTCGTAACTAACCGCAGGCGTCTGTCAATGAAATGGAATTTCAAGTCAATGAATCTCTTTGTATCATCTGCCCCTTCATAAGTCTCAACGAGATCCCTTATTTCGACAATTTTAACCCTAATCAAGGTTAACTCAGCAAGAGAATCTGCCTCAGTCATCATGAATGAACAATATTATCGAAAAGTATGGTTAGTGTGCGATACACCGCTCACCGTAGTTCGAATCGCAGTCGTAAGCGAAGAGAAGTCAATCGAAGCGAAACGATGCTCGTAACTCGAAGTCTTGAATTGTAGTTGAAGTTCGTGGTTCCCACGTTGTAGCATCAATTGTAGATTGTAGCTCGAGCCCTCACGTTGGCTGCGCCAATTGTAGCCGCGTCAGTAACCTCGGCCGCTGACAGCGTCCACCTTAACACCGCGAGCAGGTCGTGGTGTGTCTTTGCCTAGTGGCTAGCTCAGACATAGATAGGTCGATGGGTTTGAGCATAGAAAAACAATTAATTAAACAGAGTAGGAACTAGGAGACTACAAAGATGTTCGGCAGTGGTTACTCAGTACAACTCAATACTCAGAATTACAAAAGAAATAATCCACACAGGTGGTTTTATTATACAAAACCATCAACTCAAAAGAGTTACTGAACTGAACAGGCATAAAATAAATAGCACATGGTTTGAGTAGAAAAATGCAAATGGCCTCCGGCCCATGAAGTTACTAGATTGAACAAGAAAGAAAAGTAAATAATTAAATAATACAGTGTGGCAATGCCAACACTTACCTCGAGAGCCTCCTCGACAGATTACTAAACATTAGAGTCAAAATAGGCTAACACTTTGGTTCGAGAACCTCCGTGCACATTTACTCTGGTACCTTCTATACCTTTCTCATACGTACTCAAATTGTGGAAAGCATAAAATAGCTGTATAATAATGGAATTTCGAAATACAGATCTAAACAGAATAATGGTCTATCCGAGACGAAAACCGAAGGGAACGAACAGGACGTCTTGATCAGAGAACGCCCCTCAAGAAAACCACGAGGTTGGCAAAACGTCGGTAGCAAGCAAGACAGTCAAACGCCTCAAACTCACAAACTGAATCGAATGAACGAAACCAGCTTGGCTCTACAAATAGACTAAGGGCAAGACTTCTTAGCAAAAACACAAATGAAAGTCTAAGAAAACATTCATAGACTAAAACTGAAAGGCGTAAGCCGTATGTGAATCTACTTTACCATGCTTCCCGGTTTACCCTGGCTCGCGGAGTTCACGTCCAAACCCCTCGGTAGACGACACGAAAAGACATCGAGGGAAGTTACATGATTTACGAGCAAGACAAAATATCATCCCTTACATTACATCCGGTAATGGAAAATTACCTGTACAACGTCAGGATGACAGCTCGCATCAAAACCTACAAGGTCGGACCATGTTACTTGACCGAGCAGTGGCGCTATCCCACGGCCGAACAGATAACTAACAGTAAAAGAGTGGGAAAATACAAAACCCAATAGGTGGAATAGATGTTAGGTAGGTAATAGTTTTTTAAACTGTTACAATTCCCCCCTTCTTCCTAAAGAAAATTACTCTAATTTTCTTAAGTTAGACAACAGGTTTCAGATCTTTAACATGCCATTTTCCAACGTCGCGCTGGGTCGAATCTTCAAGACGGTAGACGAGCGGAGAGATCTTCATCTTAACTTTGAACGGGCCGTGAAATCGTGGAGCGAGTTTCGCAGCGAAGCCTTTCGCAACGTCCTCTTGGCGTGACTCGATGGCCTGCTTCATGCGGAGACTCGAAGACGGCCTTTCTATCGACCTCCGGCACCTTTTCCCTGACGAAAGTTACATGGGGAACAGTTAGCGCGGTAAACACTCTTCCTGCCGCACCCGGAACAGAACACCTTCTTAGGTTCCCGACAATCCATGCTTTTATGACCTTGACCATCACAGTTCCAACACTTAGAAGGCAAACCAGTCACGGTTTCGTTCGCAGCAAAGGAAACCGGTCGGTCACGTTTGACGGGTTCATACCCCAGGTCGGGTTCTAGCAAAAACTTCGTTGAAGGCGGGGGTCGGAACTGTCGAGCGTCAGCGCGTCCTATTTCCAATTGTTTGCAGAAACGTTGAAGGTCCTCCACACGATAACAAGTATGCAAGCTCAAACCTTCCAAAAAGTAGGGTTGAAGGTTGCGTCGAATAATATCCAGTTTCTCCATCTCGGGCATCTTCGGTGAAAGTCTGTTACATAAATTATCTATAACCGAGAAGTACAAACCAATGCTTTCGTTCTCGCCTTGGGTCCTTGCTCGGATCTCGTCCCTCAAGCGTAGGTCGTAGTCCGGAGGTTGATACTCCTCTCGAAGAGCGTCCACCAGTTGGTCCCACGATTCTAAATTGCGTCGAGCTGAGCGAAACCAAATCCGCGCCGGTCCCTCGAATAAGTCGATCGCTTCATGCCACATATCGTCCTTCGATGTATGTCGAGCATCCATAAGGTCCTGTACATTCTCAAGAAATGCACTCACACTGGGAGCTTTTCCTTCACCTGAAAACTTTTTAATACCCCAAGTCGAGACTGGTCTCTGTTTCGGTCGTCGTTTAATAACCGGTGACACAGCTGTTTCGGGATGATTCATCTGAAAAACACCCATGGCTTCCACTAGAGTATTAAACCGGGTTTGAATCACTTCAAGGTCATGAAGAACAGCGTTCTTCTCTGTGGTAACAGCATCAGCATCATTCGTAACTAACCGCAGGCGTCTGTCAATGAAATGGAATTTCAAGTCAATGAATCTCTTTGTATCATCTGCCCCTTCATAAGTCTCAACGAGATCCCTTATTTCGACAATTTTAACCCTAATCAAGGTTAACTCAGCAAGAGAATCTGCCTCAGTCATCATGAATGAACAATATTATCGAAAAGTATGGTTAGTGTGCGATACACCGCTCACCGTAGTTCGAATCGCAGTCGTAAGCGAAGAGAAGTCAATCGAAGCGAAACGATGCTCGTAACTCGAAGTCTTGAATTGTAGTTGAAGTTCGTGGTTCCCACGTTGTAGCATCAATTGTAGATTGTAGCTCGAGCCCTCACGTTGGCTGCGCCAATTGTAGCCGCGTCAGTAACCTCGGCCGCTGACAGCGTCCACCTTAACACCGCGAGCAGGTCGTGGTGTGTCTTTGCCTAGTGGCTAGCTCAGACATAGATAGGTCGATGGGTTTGAGCATAGAAAAACAATTAATTAAACAGAGTAGGAACTAGGAGACTACAAAGATGTTCGGCAGTGGTTACTCAGTACAACTCAATACTCAGAATTACAAAAGAAATAATCCACACAGGTGGTTTTATTATACAAAACCATCAACTCAAAAGAGTTACTGAACTGAACAGGCATAAAATAAATAGCACATGGTTTGAGTAGAAAAATGCAAATGGCCTCCGGCCCATGAAGTTACTAGATTGAACAAGAAAGAAAAGTAAATAATTAAATAATACAGTGTGGCAATGCCAACACTTACCTCGAGAGCCTCCTCGACAGATTACTAAACATTAGAGTCAAAATAGGCTAACACTTTGGTTCGAGAACCTCCGTGCACATTTACTCTGGTACCTTCTATACCTTTCTCATACGTACTCAAATTGTGGAAAGCATAAAATAGCTGTATAATAATGGAATTTCGAAATACAGATCTAAACAGAATAATGGTCTATCCGAGACGAAAACCGAAGGGAACGAACAGGACGTCTTGATCAGAGAACGCCCCTCAAGAAAACCACGAGGTTGGCAAAACGTCGGTAGCAAGCAAGACAGTCAAACGCCTCAAACTCACAAACTGAATCGAATGAACGAAACCAGCTTGGCTCTACAAATAGACTAAGGGCAAGACTTCTTAGCAAAAACACAAATGAAAGTCTAAGAAAACATTCATAGACTAAAACTGAAAGGCGTAAGCCGTATGTGAATCTACTTTACCATGCTTCCCGGTTTACCCTGGCTCGCGGAGTTCACGTCCAAACCCCTCGGTAGACGACACGAAAAGACATCGAGGGAAGTTACATGATTTACGAGCAAGACAAAATATCATCCCTTACATTACATCCGGTAATGGAAAATTACCTGTACAACGTCAGGATGACAGCTCGCATCAAAACCTACAAGGTCGGACCATGTTACTTGACCGAGCAGTGGCGCTATCCCACGGCCGAACAGATAACTAACAGTAAAAGAGTGGGAAAATACAAAACCCAATAGGTGGAATAGATGTTAGGTAGGTAATAGTTTTTTAAACTGTTACAAATAAGGTTAGTAAAGTCAAAATTATAACAAAAATGATAATTTATAACGTTGAATCATAACCCAACGTATTGAGCAAGTGAGTTATTTTAACAATATATTAAAATCAAAATGTTTTCATCGGGATACAGCAAAAACGTGCTTTAAACGGAACGTGATATCAGCATGTTCATAAAGTAAATTGATGCACATATTTCTAAAACAATCAAAGTACTTTTTAATTGTCAAAAGCTCGAAGTTAATAATTGTTTTTGGACAATTGAAAGTATACAAAATGCTGTTAATAACTTTCATTGTTTGCCCTTTCCTTTAATGTTGTGAAACTGGAAATGATCTCATGTAGCGTAATTCGATTTTGTCGCGAGTGTAGGCATGCGCAATGTGTGCTACTTTGAACATGAAACGTACGGACGTAATTGTGGCTGGAAGCGAGAGGTGATAAATCTGGCCTCAATAAGTTGCAGTTGGGCGTAATTTGCGTCGTGATATCGCCGCTGCGTGAACGCTTGATGAGAGTTTTATGGAAAACTCCAGGATTTATTTCCAGCCACCTATACCTGGCCAATAGGCGTCGCTCGGTATCTGTATTAGTATTGGGTAAGAGCGATCCAAACGCTTCTTTCCCTAGGCATTTCCCTGTTACTATAACATCATATTTTATGGAATAGACAGGGAGGATTTGTCAAATCAAACTAAAATGTAAATGTCTAAAGCATTCACGACAAAATATCTTAGTTATTTCGTTAACTTAGGTGTAACTTGTACTATATTATGCTAATGGCAGTTCCAATGTAATAAAGAATATTGGGATGTGATGAAGAATTATTGTCAGACTGTTCTACTACTTGTATGGCGACAAATGAACTATTATGATGATGATTGAGGAAGGGGAAGGACGAATATGTTAATTGGAGGTGATTGTGGCTTATTAGTATTGGGAACCTTGCCATCATTTGTCTCTAGCCTAAGAATAAACGACTAAAAACTTCAGGCTGGCTTGTCGACCGCGGGAATCGAATCCTGGTCTTCGGAATGCAAGTCCAGAGCATGCTTCGACTGAAACTTGTGTCTCCAAAATTAACAGAGAGTTAACAGAAAGAGACGAAAAGCAGGAAACAATTACAGTATTCGGACAAGCCACGTAAACCCAGACATGGTCAGTTTGACGCGTAAATGAGCGAGCACACTTTACAGAATGACTTGCATCTAAATCGTTACCAACAACAAGAGGCGGTGTTGGACGCGTCACAATGCGGTTTTATTACGTAATTAGGCAACTAAAAAAACTCGTTAAACCAATGCAATTACAATATCTACACAGATAAATACTGTAAAACTAATTTCCAAACCGAATTGTTGGGCATGCTAATGAACCTGTAGAAAGAAAACAAATATTTCAATAGCGATTCACATAAAAACCATATTAAATACTGTAGCAATAATACATTCCAGTTTTTATTGATTCCTTGTTATAAATTTTTTAAGCAGTCTACAAATTGAAGAAGAACGATGATTAATGATTTATCATTCTTTTGACATTTAAAACTATTGATTCATCACAGATAATGATTATATACTTTTCTCATAGCAGCAATAGTTCAGTATCAAAATGTTTTTTTTATAGATGTGCCTACAAAAGGGCTGAAACTTTTCTTTTTTTAATCATTAAACTTTTAACAACGTATATGGTGAATGAAAATAAAATGTGTGCTATTAGCTTATTTAGCGTGATCAGCTCTCGACATTTTCGGCTCCTCTCTCAGATTTCTGAATCCGGTTGTTAGTATGTTACAGTGGCTCTATTCTAGAACTGTAAATTACCAGTTCTGATGGAATTCGATTTTCAATGTTAATCCTTAGGGCCGTGACCGGATTCCATCAGTATGGAATTGGGAAACGTTCTAGAATAGACCTCCGGGTCACATCGCTAGTCTGATCGAGATGATATTTTGTATGTTAAGATCACTCTGGCGTGCTGTTTAGATATTGAGTAATATATAAAGCAAATCCAGCTGATGGTTGACAAGAGAAAATGATCTGATCAAGCAGAAAATTTGCAAGGTCATCAAAACCAATATTTCATAATATTTTACTGATTTCTCGTAAAATTTGTTCTAAATTTAAAGAGTTATAAAATTTTAGTTTTAAAATATGTGGAAGTGTTACCAATGCACCGCACATTGATCAAATAATTTTTAAATTTGCTTTTCCAATGTCTGGATCAGCAACTATCACACTGATAACAAAACAAATGCTCGCTTGTCAACGCTTTAGAGCGTCAACACCCTGTCAAAGTGGCCGAGACGGGGATCGAACCAAGTGTTGATTGGATCACATGTAAAGTTGGTGTAAATCGAGTTGCAAGTTGCTATGGCAACGGACTCGCTAGGAGGTGCATGTTGATGATATACCGGGGTTGTTTGACTAATGGTCTGATTGTTGTTCACTTGTTTGATTGTTTAGCGGTGTGGTTGTTGCGCGGCGTTAATGATTAGCAGAGGAAGTTAGTTGGAACACCTCGAGAACTACGAGTCCGGAACAACAGAGTTGATCGAAGAAAAATAAAGATCGTTTTGCTAATTAGCGTTTTAACCATTGGGTTTTAAAGCTTCGGAGGTCTCGGGTTCGATTCCCTTCTGGATTCCCTCAGTTGAGAGGCAAATGATGGGAAGTATCATTTACTTCCTAACTATTTAGGTTAGGTTAGAATAATGGACCCTCATTCCATTATTCATCCTTCGTCATTGGTATAATTGCAAAATAGTGCAATGTTAATCACCACTTAAATATATAAAGAACTATAAAACTTCTTCATCTGGTCGAAAGTATCACGCAAGAAATCTTTACAGTCGTAATAATCCTAACGTCATCATTTTTATCACATTGTGGGTCATGGCTCTTCATTATCACATAGAATTCGAATTGCAATTGTTTTGAATATTTTCAACTTCTGAGGTGAATGATTATTGAAATATTCTCCTTCATTCCACTCAATTGACTGCCAGGAGCAATGTTCGCCTGCGCTTACATGTTGGAAAATCACAGAATAGATATTATTGATATCTCACATCTTCCTCCTGATTATGTTGTGTGGTCCCAATTGTTCTACATTTCTCGTTCTCATTCTTGGTATATTGTAGGTATCTTATTTAATGGAATGGTTATGAATATCTTCCAGATAAATCTCATTATTAAATACTCCTCTTAACAAGCTCAGAGAATATGTACCGAGTCTTGTGTAGTTTGATGAAATAAGTAAAGTATGCAAGTACACGTTTTTATTTTTATTTTTCGTGTATCTCTAACGAACATAATATTTAAAATAACTAACCAATGTGTGCTCATAGTAAATTCTTAAAAGAGATGATGGTTATGCATGACAAAATAATGACCCTTACCTGAGTCACTGTTTTAGGTATGAGGAAGATAACAATTTTAAATAGAAAGATAGATTATATATCTACACCAGATTTAGGTGCACTGTAAAATATATCATAGACATTCCGTTATCCACATTTATTTTGAAGATAAGTAGAGGGTTTATTCCTGGTTACTTTAAGTTTGACAAGTCTAAGCACGATCGTGGTAAGCCTGGCTGACGATATGTATCTAGGACACTCTTATGTTAGAAAATTAAATTATAGTCTCTATATATTTCATAGATGCATAATGGAGTATAGAGTAAACTGAACTGCCCAAGGAAATTTGCCTGTAAAAGACGAGAAGGCCTTTCAATTTTTTTATTGTCTACTAATGTTACACGTAAAAGAGATAACTGTAATGTAGACTGAGCTGAAGCACCTTGAGTTCTTCCCCAATCAAGAGTGGTTTGGTGACAATCATGTGTGGAAAGCAAGTGGTAAGTGACGTGACGACATTAAAGTCGGATGTTGCAATTGTCTAACAATGCTTGCTTTGCTTCAACGCTTATCTACAATCATGTGCATATTATGAGACACACAATAAACTCGAATTCAATCTTACCACATGGTCTTAAAGGATTGTACATTGCCTGTACCTAAGAGTCAGCAACGTCAGCGCAATAATCGATGACTGAGAACAATCTCATATTTAGCGTTAAATTCGCTCTTCCTAAAGAACAGAGATAAATCGTTTCCTATTGATATTAGGAAAATATAAGAGGAATGAATCCCGATTACCTCCAATTTGGATGAAAATATATAACAACGATGCAATTTTAGTTAATTTTAGTATTAGCGTCATCAAGATCAAAAACAAAAGTATGTTAACAAAAATTATCAGGGTTGCTCTACAGTTTAAAAAATCACCTGCAGTATAATTTCCAGAGATAATAAGTTTAATTGTAAAACGCAAATAGAAATGTGTAAAATCGAAAAGCGCAATACGTATCTTTTGGATACTAAATCCACGCATATAGTTTCTGAATTGGTAGGTATACTTATTGTTGACATCATTGTTAGCATGCAATGTATTATATCTTCATCGGTCCTCGCTTTGCTTCGGCTCTAATAACCTCTCCGTTGAGCGCCAATTTACACAATACTAACTCGATTTGATACTCTCCTTGAGCTATAACCTCACATCATAGCTATCATCATCTAATAACATATTGATTTCCCACTACGCACAATGTATCATGTAACTTGCTTGAATATTGTGATGAACCATCAACATTATTACCTAAACATATTGATATCAAACACCTCACGCGCTTAATACGCATACATATCGGTTACGGGGAGAGTAGTGTTATCAGGCGCGTAGACACTTTAATTTGAAGTGTGGGCCATGAAGGGGGGGGGGGGGGGGGACGAATAGTGAGTGAATGAGTCGCAAGGGTGTGTCTAGGGGCTTGTCCTACTAGGCTTAGACTCACTAGGTTTTGGTGTTTGGACGTTTTTGTAAGTTTGAACCCAAAAATTTCATTTGAAACATTTGGGCACTTAGTTAGCAGCATCACCTAGTAAAGTTGCCGGAATTGAATGATATTCACAAAACATGCAGAATTATAAAAAGTTATAAAGTTTTATTTAGCTATTAATGTTCCTGACAAGAGGTCTCCCCTCTCCCCTCCCTCCCACCATTACATTCGCGCTTTACGCGCCTGTCGTTAAACGAGCAAATTGACGAATTAATTTTATTCGATCCCCAGACTAAAATAAACTGACAAGATACATTTTATTAAAGCACATGTCCGAAGTTCCTTACAAATAATTGTCGAAGAAATTAGCCAGGAATTGTAATATGAGTTTGTCTTGTGACGCCGAAGATCTCAATGTAATGCATAGCACAACAGCACAACAGCAACAGCAACAGCACAACAGCACAACAGCAACAGCAACAGCACAACAGCGTTAAAAGTAGAGGTTGACTTAATTTTTGAAGACGCTCAGTGCGTTTTCTTTTTATTCGTTGTCATGATTGGTTGAGAAAAGTCCCATGATAAACCACGTTGAGTTTGAAAGTCACGGAAAGGTCAAAAACACATTTGTGTCGATGAACTCAGTTTATTCATTGTACAGGCTCGCAAATGACAGTTATAGTTCCTCATGTAAAGCAAAGTATAATATCAACTTTATATTATAGTATGGATCCAGAACTCCATGCTATTATGCAGATATATTTCCAATGTATTAATTTGACGATAGTTCCATGGAAATATCAAAATAATTTATATTACATATTGATTTATAAATAATAAAATATATATCAGTCGTAAGAAAACTAAAAACATATCCGTGGGTATACAATACCGACTTGCAAGATTGCGACTGTGTGTATCATTTGATATCATTCTTTTGTACTGTTATTTTAAAGTTCTAGATTTAGAACGAATTATAATTCCCAATTATTGCATTTTCGAATCGGGTATTTTTTGGCACAATCTGTAATTGATATTCATACATAGGTATCGTGTTTCGCGATGTTTTGTCGATGACCGGTGACTGCTGCCAATGTTGATTCAATGGAAATTAGGGACCCCAAACATCAAACAACACTGCGGGTTGATAACAGAATGTGTTAATATTGTGCCCAATGGTTGAATGTTTGCATTTCCACTGGAAGAATTAAGTAACTATAACTCTCTGTAATGAAATCAATTGCTAAAAACACGACGTAGTTGACTATTGTTACTAATTTGAAAGACATACGAGAAGAAATTAGCCAGGAACCAAAAGTCAAACCAAGAAATCTCAGCCAGTTAAAAATACACGTTATAATAATGCCAAACTATCACATACAGCCAGGTCTGCCGAGTCTGCTCGGAAATTTTAATATAATTAAACATAATTTATTTTATTTTATAGAAATTGTCGACAGTTTCGATTCACTTGTTGGAATGGAAGAGAATGGAAAAGTGAATGGAAGAGATAATGGAAGAGAAAATGGGATAGAATGGAGAGAAAGATTCCAACAAGTGAATCGAAACTTCGACAATTTTTATAAAATAAAAATAAATACCAAGAGGATAAAATATCCCAATCAACATGATTAATAACTGTTAGTTTTAACAATTAATGTTGTTGCCTTTGTAAAAAATAACAGTATAGAAGGACATGAAATTACTTTCAAAATTCAAATAGTTTGAGCCTTTATGAACAGAAAATATGATAGTTATAGATACTGGTGTACTTACTCTTTTCTAGTAAATTGTTTCAAGACAGCACAATTTAGAAGACAGTATTCTTCCTTCAAATGTCAACTTCCCTTACCACAAGCATTCGATCTGGGACAAAGTTTTTTACTTCACCTCGAAAGGCGACTGTTTCAATTGTGCAAAGCAGTTGGTGGACGAAGATAGGACTTGTTGACGGTTTATCGCTCTACCAGCTTGACAGCCGGGATCAACTTTTAATTCTCCACTCATCCCCCAATGAAGATGACGTCATCACTTGCGTCCACCAATCACAGAGCTCGGATAGCAGACTGGAGAGAAAGTCACGGGTTGGAGAGCTGTAAAAATTATATTAGAAAGAGAAAGATAATTTGAAGTCTTTTGAGTCAAAATTATATGAGATGTTGATGTATGTTGAAGATATCATAATTGTAAGACAAATTAGATTATAGTGGGGGTACAAATAATATTAAAAATCAGTTCTATATCGAGAGAGCCAGCGATCTTTATGCTTGAATTCGTAAAATAAGTGTGAATGGGTTTTCATCTTTAGCAAACGAAATTGAGCAGTTGTTCGCACTATAATTTAACAACCCTGATGATTTTCCTGTCCACAATTAGCACAACTTATTTGAGAACAAATCTTAGTCAGTAAAATTCCCAATTGCTTGTACATAGAACGTTTGCATTATGCGTTGGATGAGACATTTTCCCCAAAAAATTATAAAGGCAGGCAAACATAATGAACTGACGTGCATCTATTTTTATTGATGGCAACAAAGTCAGAAATGGTCCATTCCTCAGCAATGCTCAGAAGTTGATTTTCTCGATTTTGCGTGGCACACTTTTGGAATGACGTAATCCAGCTCTATAAACTGTAATTTGACTCATGTCAACAAAGTATTAGACTAAACTTTTCTCTTACACAATGACTCAAGTCACCATTACAAATATAATTAGATGGATGCAGAATTACTGGTTTTGGCCTTCAGCTCTGAGGTACTGACAGAGGATTATGAACTATGGTAAAGCTCATACGAGCCACATGGACTTATACTCTCGTGTGTGTGAAACCCAATGCACTGATTTGCTCGCGCAAAAGCTCAAGTGAAGTGGCATTTCTCTGCAGAGATCTCTTGACGCCGCATGGAAATGCGGTGGAGGAGTTGAAATAATTTGTGCAGGATTTCCCTCGGGCTTCGCGCAGGGTACTAATAAATCCGGCCAGTTGTAATGAATGACTTCGAGATTAAACTCAGATTCAGGTGAACTTAACAGATATTTAAACACAACCAGTAGCATAATTGCCTTTCAGAAAAAAATACAATTGATTTTCCCAATGCATATTATGAAGGTATTGTGTATCAATGTTGAGAAAATATATTGACAGCTGCTATAGCGTGTACCGAAGGGGTGGACAAATTATGAACATATTAAAAATTGCGCGTTTTGTGTACAGTTAACAATAGAAATCAAATAAAGAAACCATATGAAAATTTGATATCTAATAAAGTGATATTAAAATAGGGACAAATACAATTATTTTTACAGCATCTCAAGTCCACTTTCATTTTTTTTTCTTTTTTTTGTATCAAGACCGTCTTTTTTGACTGAGGTATTTTCTGTCGCCTTATGTATATTCGTCGTACCTAAGAAGACTAAGAAGGCTTTCTAACGGAAATAGTCAGGCTTTTTGATAACTTATGATCGTTCCTTGCTAATTAAGAGATGGTCATACCTCCACTGACGTCGTCATTGAACAGTTACTTGACCAGCAGAGATTACTCTTTAGAGTAAGAGTAGAGAGTTCTAAGCGCAAGTACGTACTTAACACTTGCTTTTAGCAAGCTTCGAGGTACACTTAGTAAAACAACACATTGTATTCGAAAAACGGATTGGTTGCTCCTTGGTCATGTTCCTTGACAATCAATCCTTGTTATTATCAATGAAATCAGAGCTCACCTACTAGATGACGAGGCAATCAAAACGCATTTCATGTGATTTACTTAGATTCTAGAATCAATCTAAAAAAAACAATATAGTTTTGTGCAGTGTACTTTAGACATTTTAAAATGCATTATTACTCGATAACAATACTGATTGAATATTGAATGAAGGAAATGATTATCGTTCAATTATTCAAACACTGTCCTCTTCTTATCCAATCATGTATAAGACAATTCTTTTTTCCAAGATGCATTTAGAAAGAAATGTCAGATTGCGCTAAATACTTTCTTAAGAGTGAAGTAATGGCATATCCTCGGGGAGCAATTAAAACAAGATAATGATTATTTGTCGTTTCTTTCGAGAGGAAACGAAAACTCTTTCAAATGAAGTGTGATTAATAATATTTTTCTCGAGATGTAAGAAAATGCTGTCATCTTCAGAACTCTCGGCAACATTTTACTGTCTCATATTTGCTCCACGGAAGTCTTTATTCATGAAGAGAAACTATTTTCTTAGACTTGAAACGGAGAGGAATATAGAAGAGTCAAGACAATATCTAGTGGAGCGGTCGCTCCACGCCAGCCAAGTCGTACGGCGCGCACACTCTCATATAAAAAGGCTGTAGCAACCCACTTTTACTTTAAGCATTGAAGTGGCATTTTCGGCATACTGGATCTTAAAATTGGGAAATCTCACATTGTTGTGAAATATCTTAATTTCGAGCTATGGCCCACCCTACTACAACATATACCAAATTTGGAAACAATAAGTTTTGCGAGCTAGAGGGCCGTGAAAATCGTGTTTTAGGGCGGTTTTAGAATTACGCGAAGTCGCGATGTGGCGCGATATATACCTATATTTAACTTTTATAACAGAGAATTGCAGCCAGAATTGTGTGTGAAATATATCGTTCAATCGACATGCATATATGTAAATACAATTCCCGACCTATCTTTCATATGCCTTGGGGACTATTGCAGCTCAAACTGAAATAAAATCAAAATGATACAACATTCGAATTTAATTGCTTAAATATTCCTCGGGCGGTGTAATTTAAATCTAAAATTCATCGAAAAGGGTAATATATCAATTTGTGAGAAATATAGCGAAAACCTGCAAAACGGTATAATATTTTATCTGTTCAATCCGACTAATACTGAATTGATGCACCTCAACTGATTTATTTTCCGCAGCACGCCAATTCTAATTTCCTCAAGCGAACTCGTGTAATGCAGTCTCGTTTGGGATGCATTGTTTGCCCTGAGCTGATAATAACATGCATGTCGCTGAACTCAATAAGTCGGGTTAGGCAGGCATCGATTGCGCGTTGAAGAATAGACCAGAGAGAGAGAGCGAGAGAGAGCGAGAGAGAGAGAAAGAGAGAGAGAGAGAGAGAGAGAGAGAGAGAGAGAGAGAGAGAGAGAGAGAGAGAGAGAGAGAGAGAGAGAGAGAGAGAGAGAGAGAGAGAGAGGAATTATTATCGCACTCTCTAGAGAACAACTCATTTAGCATGAACAATGGAGCGAAAGGTATGGCACAAGCTCATTGTTGCATTCCATGTAAATAGATTGGAAAGCTTGTTGACGCAGAAGTTTTTATGTCCGAGAATTTGAAATGCAATTTTATTTAAAATCTCTCTAAAGATTGATCACATGACCTACTGCATGCGTCATGATTGGTTTGTTATGAGCTGAATACTGTGCTCTCATTGGCTGAGGTAAGACTTTTCTGAAATCAAAATCAAATGTGGGAATAACTTGTAAAATAAAGTATTTAGACACAAGTTGGATAAATTACATGTACTAAATTAATACCTTTAATTGATGCTTAGCATAATAAGATTGAGATGCAAAATCAATAGTTAAATGATTTTTAACCAGACGGAATCATTCATTCATTAACCAGAAATGTAGATATTAAATCGGGGTCTCACATGGTATTCACTAACCTTACTGCTTGGAAACAAAGTGGAAACTATCCCGCAGTTTTGAAATGTATCAAAAAACATGAATGTGGCTTTTGTTCAAACATCAACTTCATTATTCTAATGGAAAGCAAATAGTAGTGAAACAGATTTCCGTCTATTAAAAATGAGCCTACACCGTTCATATATTGATTTCGTGTGTCTCTAATTCATTGGTACACATTTACTCAGCAAATGCTAATATCTGTGGTAATTTTAATTGCAATGTACATCCAGTTCAATCGTTTCAATGTTTGCGAACACTCAGAATAGAATGAAATATTCCAATACCGTTGCGTCTAACTTCATGATACACCATACATAAGTCAACGAAGTGAGTCTAATATCAACAATTAAACCGTCCCTGACCAAGGCCTGAACCCATGATCTTCCCGTGTGAAATCTATTCAAATTTGATGCTCATAATGGCTAACTAAAAAAAATGTATGTTGCAATTGCAGTGGTACTTTAAACTTTTGAATCCGGTGCAGTTTTTTTACACCCTCCTGATGCATTGCATGAATCCTCATAGGATGATATAAAGGTACTTGAGTGCAGTTTGTCCAGTTCGGCTATAAACAAACTTCTGTATTAGCTCGGCATCACGGCTTGCCTGACGTGCCTGACCAGGCAAGAGAGCATCAGGCGAGAGAGAAGTTCTATAAACTTGTCAATTCGAGTTTTATTCGAGGAGTATCTACACTTCCCACTACGTGCATGAGTTGTAAAAAAAAATATTTTTATTCAAAAACACGATTTACCTGAATTTAATGACGCACGGTTCGTGAACTAGGTCGATGACGTGTTTGAATATACTTGAACTTTGAACATCTACATCCGAAATTACTTTTAATCCAACATTTTGAAGTGGTGACGAGAGCAAGATGGAAGGACGTTGAGTTGTAAGCACCAATTTGTCTATGAACTTTGAATAGTTGTAACTGAAGAATTGGTAGAGTTGGCTCAGTGTTAACCCTTTGGGACTCTCATTCTGGACACCTGTGCTCGGTTCCCGCAACCGACGTTCTTGAGTGAATTGATTAGCAATATACAACGTCCATCTTCTTCCCACCACCCTCCCTACTTTTCTTCTTATTACCACCTCCCAATCATCACCATCAACAGAACTTCTAATCATTCTCAAATTAGTCTAAAATACACATTCTACAATTCGTCAAATGCTTTGGATATAAAATAATTTGTCGGTTACAAATCTTCGTTTTTTCTATGTCTTCATTTCTTAAGGTTATGATAACTTTGGCTATGACAATCACAACTGAATCATGCCAGTGAATTTACGTTTCATATGCGAGGCTCGAAAAATATGTCACTTTTACTCCTAGCAAGAGCTTTATTATTTTTCAGAATCAGCTCACTTTCATTCCTATCCAAAAACAATTGCAATACAAGTTCTCCAATCATATTAGGCTCAAACGCAAAATGTCACATCTTCCAAGAATTCATTTCTCAAATGTGTTCTTGGTAATAATGAGCACTGTTGCTGTGATTTGCCGTCACGAAGAAAAACCTGGAATGAATTCAAAACGTATCGGAACAAGTAGTAACTTCAAAACGTTTTTGTACACATCCATGTAGCAATAAATTCATGAGTTTAAGCAAATGACATTGTATGTAATATTTATCAGGATTCGATCCTTGTTTTACAATGGAAGTATGAAATATCACCGAACTGTAGTTTTGTTTGTTTAGAATCAGAGCGAATGCAAGATAAAACTTATGGATACAAGCAAATGAGAGAACGCAGAAAGACCGATAAAGTATGTTTCAATAATGACACATTGTACTGTCATTGAAGAATTTAAACAACAGGAAGTAAAGTTATTC
Source organism: Leuctra nigra (assembly GCA_934045905.1). NCBI lineage: Eukaryota > Metazoa > Arthropoda > Insecta > Plecoptera > Leuctridae > Leuctra > Leuctra nigra. The sequence continues at coordinate 18,194,354 of OW203762.1, forward strand.
ATGTATATATGAACTTATTTATTTTGCGAACACGAGTCGCGACTAATCCTTTGGGTCCATCACACTCATTACAATCAAAACAAAAGCTCATTGGATAAAGGAGAGATGTATGTTTCATTTTGGGTTATGTAGAGTGAAAATCTCTTCTATGTTGAAAATAAGTTTCCTATGAGGTAGTTGGCTTTGGTTGTAATTTTTATTAGGTAGGTGAAAGCAGGCACCAAGGCTAAATGATTTAATTTTTTTCGATTGTAAAAAAATTGAAATTTCAGCGTTCCCCCTCAAAAAGTATATAATTTGTTTTATTAAATTATTATTGAGCAAGCGAAGTGAGCGTCTCCTTTTGGTTCTTTTGGCACGGAGTTCTGTTTTTTTTGTTTTTTTCTGTTATTGAGGATATACAGGTCACAGTTTTTCTTCGATCGAGCTGTAATTTTGCACACATGTTCGGACATTCTCTGGGCGTTGCAGACCCAAATTTTTGGGAAATCCATTAATTGGTTAAAATTTAAAAAATATCTTCCTGGCTAAAAAATATCTCCTGATAGGTTGAAAAATGAAAATGGTCTTCGATAAATGTGATCAACCCTATATTTTGCATGGTCATTAAGACCAACATTGTCTCTTATATTACAAATTTCAGCCCAAACAGTCAAGAACGTATGCACTTATTGACAATTTTAATATCTGTCAGAAATGTAGTAACGAAGTGAATGTTTTCCAATTTTTTTTCAAAGTTTTTTGAATTTGATTTGCTTTATGTACCAGGGTGCTTAGATGCTATTTTCAAGTTTCTATGAAAAGCATACTTTTATGTTGATTGAGTGGCTCATATTTCAATTCAATATGGATGTATATGTTTTATGTGTGTTGTGTACACATTTCCTGTTGGAGAAGTTGCACGTATCCGTGCTCGCTCATCAACGCGTTATCCTGAGCGTTTTCCTAGTTATGTTAATTTTTCAATGTACGGGAAGTTTCAAAGTGGGGACGCAATCCTTTGTGGATTTACGAAAAGAAAAGTATTACATTTTGTCAATATTGAAGCAAAAATGCATAATAGTTCAAAACATCTTAGGTTATCCGAGGACATATCAGTAAACCTCCATCACCTTTCAATTATCTGTTGGAAAAGAATAAGTGTTCTTCCAATAACCCCAGCTTCCGCTTCATGTAGTTTTATTATCCTCCAAAGATGTAAATGTTCTTTTCTCCTCGCGTCTTTCTGCGGCTTTTGTTGTCAATATAAACCTTGCGACATCTGCCGTCGGGTATTCTTCTTAATTTCACGTCACTTTACGACCCCGCCGAGTATTGTCTTTGAATCCAACATGAAACTCTCGCGTAACGAATGTTGACTGGAGTTTATCCCCCAGCAGATCTGCCACGTCACTCTTCTCGCATCCCACCGACTTTCCTCTTACCTCGCGCAACGGTGAAGCCCCGTATCAATGAGGAATCTTTCACTCTCGCCCTCAGAGAGGGATGACGGAGTTTATCTACTTGGATTGTAACCCCTCATCTTCTTCATCCCCTCCTTAAGCTCGTGTTATCGTTAGATGGTTGGTTTAGGGGGTGACAAAGGAAGAGATTGGTGGGAATTTAGAACGTCAAAAGTCAACCAACGTTGTTTTTATTGTGGGGCGAGAAACATGATTCTTTCGAATAAGTTTTTACGTGATATCTTCAAATTGTCTACAGAGTTTTGAAGCTAACAGTATTAGTTCTTGGGTAATCTTTCTAAATTATGAGATATTCATAGTTAAACACCGACAATAATTATTGTCATTATACCTTTATCATCGGAAGAATTGAAAATGTGATTATTTTCCTGATTTTTCCATAGGACAGGATTTTAAAGGAAACCAAGAATAATAAAGAAAAAGTCCGAGGAAAACAATTTCGTCAAGAAAATCAATCTGAACTGATTAAAAAGATAATCCTCGTCTAATTTTAATCAATTATTTAAGGTTCCTCCATCAGAAACTGTACAAATATTACTCATAAACAAAACATTGACTGCCAAAATTGTATCGTATTTTCATGACAAACATCAATACAGGATTGCATTCATTAAACTTTACAACTTTCAAAATAATATGAACTAACCATTTTCCATACCTATACTTTATTCAGTGTTGAGATCAATGTTTTCATACGCAATAAAATGAATTCACTACATCCCTTTAATACGGTTTAAAGTAAAACAATGAAGTACACACCCTAGCTAAGAACATGGAAATTAATAATCACCCTTGCGCAATGGTAGATTAATTATAGAACACTTCATATAACCATACTTTGCTGATGTAAGTTTTTTTGTTGTTTAACGTAACTCGAGCATTTGCACATTCAACCAGAATGCAGTAGCATATTAATGAGCAGCGGTTCTTGCTCCTGTTTTACGTAATCAAAAGTTCACTTTGCTTTGGCATGTGACAGTAATCTGAATATTGCTGAGGTATTAAAGGAGTATAAACCAAAAACTAAGGTCATGCGGAAATTCAGGAAGTGTTCAAAGTTCCAGTCCATCACGTGTGAGAAATTCCCTATTCTCGAAATAGTTATCATATCACGTCATAAGTTATGATTCTATGACGATAAGTCATAATATTAACATGGCGAGAGATAGGACAAACCTCCCTATGATATCATAACTTGGAGTTATGACGTGATAACTGTTTCGAGAGTAGACCTCCAAAGCTCAGGTAGCGAGCTTCAACACAATATTCTTACGACACTTTCTCTGTGTGTTTGTTTCTGTGTTTCTTGTGTGTTTTGCCAACAGTGCCCAGGTCACACCGTTCAACCAATCTATCTGAAATTTGGCACACACACTAATGTCTTATGAGCGGTCATATGTACAGAGTTTGATTCTGGGTCCATTTCCCCCTTTAAGTACGTTTTTGTGGTAGCTCTTCGATTTTCGTATAGGAAATGGGGACTTTATTTCAGTAAATTGTGTTTCCCAGTTTCAATATTACATCCTCTAGATTGCTTCAAAAAGCACATTTTAATCCGGAATGTACATTTCCCCGGATGCTCTAACGCACAGAATATATTTTTCATTCATGAGTAGCAAAAGCTTTGAACAACTGTAACTAATTGTTAACCGTGGAAATGTAATTAGAATTACCTACATGGATTTCCTTTGACGTCATTAACCATACGGTGCGTTCCAATACGATCTCTTGGACGGCTTCTGATTGGTTGGCCGATGAGCCACCGAAGCCTCACCGCAATGCCATTGTTTCTGTGGCTTGACAATGGCATTTCGACTCATCGAATTCGTTAGTTCGTCTCCCTGCCGCTAGGCTTAATTATGTCTCCCACCCACAGTAATGAACTAAAGAAAGAGCCTTGATGACAATTCACGGTGATAAGGGTTGGAGGGGTAGAAAAAGGGGACAAATATGGAGGGGGTAATGAGGAGTCAAGCACTTCCTCATCAGGCAAACTTTTCTTCTCAAGGGGGTCGGATTTGATGAGTGGCTGAAAAATGAAAATCTGTGATTTATATACTTGAAAACTTTTCGTCTCCAGATTTTTAATTATATTCTCGAACTCTCTCATATTCGAAATCCTCTTCTTTCTTTTCCCACTTCTTTGAACCCGTGTATGTTTATGTCCACTCTCTTCGCTACTGTTTGATTTCTTCTTGAAAGTTCGGCGTTTGCTGAGCACTGGGCAGGAAAGTCCTCTGTTCCGAGTCAGTTGATGCTCCCTCCGAATGGTCCACTCAACTTAAAACAGCCGTGTATCATTCGGCGTGCTTTATTCTCGAGATTGTAGCCGCCTCTTCTCTTATATGTCCCCCAATCTCTGCGCACTCGAGAAAGTCAAGAGCGCCCACGCAACATTCATTGAAATATACCTCTTGTTTGGGACTTTCTTGTTGTTAATATAGCGGTGAAATAACATTTTTTAACTATCTAAACATTTTCTGTGCACCATAATATCATAGAGTAAAAAGGGCATGACGTTCCGTTTCCGTTAAGCAACTGTTCCGTTAAACAGTTGCTAAGTTTTAATAGTTGATTTTGACTATAATGTTATGGTAACAACCAATTAATGTAACTTGTAATGACTGTTTTAACAATATGCTATAGTAATTAACATTGTAAACTGCCGGTTAGGCGTAGTTACTCTGCTAAATGTTAAAACAGTTGATAAGGACTATATTGCCATCTCAACAACCAATGGCATTTCTTGAATAGTATTGAATAACGTCCTTTATAAGGTATTTTAAATCCGGGTTTTAAACTATTAGTCGCAGTTTCATGGACATTTTGGTCTTTCAATTTGTTACAATTTTCAATGAACTCTTGTAATTAATTGAAAATATCGTTATGTTAGGAACCAAAGAATATATTGAAAGACTGCGTATATAAGTTTGTTGCTTTTACTGAAATAGTGTATAAAAAAACATGTATCGCCAAACCATACAATTAATGTTGGAAAAGATCAATACGTATAACTATTATATAATATTGCCTTATCTAGCCGAAACGTTCTTGGTATAAAATTGAATTTTCACAAGCTGCCCATTATTGAAGCCATTTGAAATATATTGTAAATGATTTTCTAAGTATGATGACATGGGCTATATTAATTGTTGTTCCTTAAAATTTGTACGACGTATATTATTAAAAACATACGTGTTTAAAACATACAATGAATGTACTTTCTTATATTCATAAAATCCCTCATTACAACGTGTGTAGCTTCCTTCATCATCTTCTCACAGCATCTGATTTCCTCCACAGATTCTCTCGGCAATCTGATTGGCTGCAGGTGATGTGAGCCCCACACTGTTGCCATGTTGCACACGATCGCCGTGGTGGGAGCGCTTCTAGCTCTAGCTCTACCTGGCAACAACGTTGGTAAGCTAAAGTTGACTAATTGATATTTTCTATTGAATTATGCATACCTTCACTTCTATTCAACTTGTAGGATTTTCTTCTTTTTCTTTAGAGAGGGAAGCAACAGCACAATAATTTACTCGTTTAATTTATAATACCTATATTAAAGCTAAAGTACTAAGTGAATATGCAATATATTACCATGATACATTTGATAATATTCAGAAAGGAAATTTAGAATATAAGTGCATATCTTTAACGCTGCAGACAATTTTAGCGATACTGGTACGGGAAAAACTTTAAAGTGGACAATATACCAATGCAGGTAATATTTCAAGATGGATAGTTTATTATTTCTGCGGAGAAAAAAATATTATAGTGTAGTGTATTACTCTTCAAATGACTTTCCTTCTACTTATGTAGAACTTACCTACCTATGGAGTTATTTCAAGCCCACACATTTTCTTTTTAAATAAGAGAGAATGTTTGGAAGAAATTGCGCATAGTGATATAGTTTCTAGGAATTCTTGTATTCTTGCACTCTTCCTTTAGACACATACTTTTTGGGGTAAAATATTGCCTATATTTGGGGAGTTTTTCAGGTAAATCGAAACATCTCTTTTTGTTGCAACCTTTAGCTGAGAATCTGACCATGTCCGAAAGAAACGAGAGTATAAAATGACAACTCTTGTTCTCGCGTGACAATCTTCTCATCTCACATAAAATGCCGTGAATATCATTGGTTCAATGTCGGGTGATATTGAGTAAAAGTTATATAATCGCACCCCAGGATCAATCATGCACAATATTTCCAATAGGATTTGTCGATCGTATCGATAAAATACATGATCGCTAAGCTAAAACAAAAAGGTCCTGAAATTGGAATGATTCGTTCAAGGTTATTTCGAATTCTTGAGACAGAGCACCAGAAATCAATTTAAAGTTTTATGCTATTATAGTGGTATAAATTAACTTGTAATTATTATAGATATTGATGTCAATTAAGTGCAGTGCCAATGTTCCCGTACAACAACATAGAATAACATCATCTTCAACATACTCAAAAACTGATCTAACGTTAAAGCGATATTTTTCATTTCTTGTCTGTGACAAAATAAAACATCGCATCAGCGGTTTCCGCTTCAACGAAAATTCCGACAGAGAGAAAAAGTAGAAAATTTGGCTTCGCGTTTTCATACAAAAGGCCATCTACTTTCCCCTCCACTGACTATGGCTTGATCTGGCCCCACGATGTCATACGCCAGAAGAACCGAGTCGCTTTCGACTTCCCCAAACTCCCTCAGAAACCAAGTTGTCACAGTATTTACTCACTCTACGCGGAGAAAGAAGAGAGAAAGAGGAGTCTACTGTCAATAGACATTCAATTAAAAAGAAAGATAAGTCTATTTGCTGTTGCACGGTTAGGTAGACTGTGTGCCATCTGTCCCGCCTAACTGAGCGGGTGTGTAATAAATTAGCCCCGCAGCTTTGTCACGTAGGTGCCATGTAATTTAGTGCTCGCGACACTAGCGCTACTGCCGTGACGCGCTCGAAGCTATAACCCCCCACTCCCAGGCCGGCTCGAGCGCAGTGTTGCCACTCGCCACGTTTACACGCTCGGAGAGGAGTTTTTAATCTGTTTCAAGGGTGACGATGTGACAACGGTGTTGATGTTTTGAATGAGTACTAGGGACTTGGTTGTAGAAGTAGTAATCAAATGATGTGAAAATGTGATGTTACTTTTTTTAATGATTAAGCTTGCAAATGAAGAGTTCCAGTCTCTCAAAAGACTCCTGTTCACGAATCCTTCAGTTGAAAAAGTATATTCGGCGGCCTTTTAACTGAATGAAAATTAAAAGTACACTTAAGTTAAGTAAAATAGTACAAACGAAGTTATAATAAGGGCAATATACAACCTAAATATTTGCTTAAATTTTAGAAACAGGAATAAACCTACGGGACCTACTAAAGGGAGGTGTGGGGAGGGAGGGGACGTACTAAAGGATCAGACGAGTAAAACTACCTAACCTCCTTGAAGCTATAGACAGCGTTAAAACAAGTAAGTTGAAAAGCATAAATTGTTCTTTGAAAATCATGAGCAAGTTTAAAAAAAATATTTTATCGTTAAAAGTTATGGATGTTTATATTCTATTTATAAAAGTACAAGAAAATAAAAATACACATTTTAACATTTCAAAACGATCCATAACGTTTATGAGAATATCACACTTTTCATTCAAAGAGACGGTCATAACTCACAATTTCAAAAATGGTGGTTTATATGATGATCATTTCTCTTAAACATACGTAATTTAATTAGATCGGCCGAAGTTTACTTTACAACCTAGTGGAGACTCTAAATATTTTCATGTAGCATCTCCCTGCTTACATTCTCTAAATTGGTCCAACAAGAGTTTACACCATTCGTGCGGATCCGTATTTTTATTTCGTCAGAGAAGACTAAACATCATGTCTTTCAGACTTTAATATTATAATACGAGGAACCGTCTCTAAGTTTTAGACCTCTTAAGATTACAATTTTCCTGCCCATTTACATTTCCCTTTTTCTCAACACAAATTGTTTTGTATTTATAATTTGCCATGCTACCAGGAGGAATAGTAATGCACAGAAATGATGTAAATTTTATTTTAATCTGGTACTCAGCTTTCCGGTAATGTCCGCATTTCATTTGCAAACCCGTCTTAATAGCAAAACTTTGCACCACCTTATCTGGAGGCATAACTTTCTTTTGTGTGTGTATATCCTAACGCAAGAGGACGTAATTGCACGGTAAGTGAGATTAGTAAGTCAGAAGTCGGTTGACGCTTCTTAATCTGGCGGGCTTGAGACACCGAGGAAAGTGAAATATTTCGTACTGAGCCGGGAATTAACATGCTAGGCGTAACAAAAGAGACAAACTCCAGCGTCTTAAGAACAGGGATGTAAAACCAAAACACTTTACGAGAGATCTTAATAGTTAGTTTTCTCGTGATAGTGTGGGAGGTTTTGAGCTGAAAGAGGATGGGCTATGGTAGGGCAAGACAACTTATGATTATTATTTTGTGTCACCCCTTACTGTTATGTTTTCATTCGTAATCCCTGTAACATCTCTTTCATTTAAGTGAAGTCATAAATAACCAATGATCTTCTTGTCTTTCATTTATGTATCTTTTAAGAAATACTTTTGTGGAGGCAGAATGATATAAATTGGGATATGCGATGTAAAAATATCCGGCTGAACCGGAGCTCGAACGCGGAATTTCTAACTTGCCGGGCGACAGCTCTACCACTGAGCTTCCAATAGCACACATGCTACCATAACTAAGCATCCATAAGATTATGTCCGTCCACTGGTTCGTCCCCAAATTTTTCACATCGCACAACTCTTCATAATATAATCTGTCTATTACTTAATTACGAATGTATTAGATAATAGACAAGAAATATCACATGTTTCACACAAATAACAAAAGCGCCTTTGTGGGGGTAGAAATTATTGTATTTTGACCAAGACGTCTCATTTTTTATACACAGCTGAAGTGGTTTGGGATCTTATTCCGTATTTTTTTTTATTATAACGTGTTAAAAACTTTAAAAGACCGAAAAGTTTAAGCTTTCGTCCAACATAAGAAATTGAGGCAAAAAAGTTGAGCAATACCTTAGACAATACCCAAGTTTTCGTCTTCCGCTAGTAAACATTTCAGAAAGTCCATCCATTTTTATACTTCATTTTTCAACGAAAATAGAGTGTGAAATTTAATTATCACAAGCACTTATAATAAATAACACATTCGCAACAAAATAAATGAAAGTACAAAAGGAATCTCATGTTGTGTTCTGTATCATAGCTAGAGGGAAGCGATGTGACATACTCGACAGTTTATTGCTATCATCGTGCATCGTTGGGGAAGGTTCTTTTCAAACGAACTTGTCAAAAGTTCAGTTTATAGAGTACCTGCAATAGACCCGGTTACTATATATATATATAGGTAACATACCTCAATCTTGTTTATTTCACTGTTTCATAGTCACAAGCAACTCGTCAATAGTATAATCGTATTTTAAATATAGTCGTGAGAGAAATATATTAAAAAGAGAGACAGAAATGGTATCAAATAAAATGATGAGGGGCTTTTGTCTGGGGCTTAACGTCGCACTGTTCTGCAGCGTGGCTAATGGCGACGGATGAATGATTATGATGATGATTGGGAGATGATGGTGAAGAGTAGGTAAGGATGGAAGGTGGGAAGGAGGCGGTCGTGGCCTATTAGTAAGGTACCTTCCCAGCATTTGCCTGTCGACTGAGGGAATACCACGAAAAAACCCCAGTCAGGAAGGACGGCCGCGGGAATCGAACAGTGGCCTCCGGAATACAAGTTCAGAGCGTTACCACTCAGCCATACCTGTTCCGTACATATTGTTTATATACCGAAATGTCCCCCGTGAGATTTTGATCAGCTGTGACATAATATGTGAAAGCTGGAGATTTTAAAAGACCATGTTCTGTTTTTCATAAATTCGAACACAATACCTATTGAAGTTCAATAAAAATAATACGTTACTAAATTATATTAAAGCTCCGCTTTGCAAGGAGTTAAAATATTCTGTGTCATAAAACATACTCTGAACAATAAAATATGAACACGAATGTAATTTTTTAACACTATAATAATTATGAATAATTTCTATATAAACTAATGTAATTTTACATTTTCATAATTGGTGCTTTCTTATTGAACCTGTTGTAATATCGACTAATCATTGTGGATTATAATAGTAGCACAGAGACGAACTTTATGATTAATAAAGCTCGGAAACTTTCACTTTTCCTAGTGAAAAGGATACCCGTTATTTGTTAACGTTCCTTTCCCAAATCATCGGTAGATAGCACATTAACTTTGTTTTAAGAAATTTTGAAACGCACCGTTTTTGTTGATGTCCACTCAACGGTCCCCAAATCTGTCCAGCCACAATCCCGATAAAACCAGAACTTGATCAAACAAAAACACTTTCTGTCTCCATCCCAAGGGTCCTAGCGACGATCATGTAAATAATGTTCCCAGTAAGTGAATTTCCTCAGCTCCTGTAGGATGCTGGGGAGACAAATGGCTGTCGAGAGCCGCAACATAAATACCGCAAACACCGTCGGGAAGAGGGGGCAGGGGGGGGGGGGGCGCCACAACCAACTTATTAGCGCCTGGCAAACCCACCCTACTCATTATAAATGTGGCGCCATTTATCAACCTCCTGGTGGAGGTGCCACGATCTACCTTCACGCGTCTGAAACCTGGGAATACATGGAATACTCTCCATCATTATTGCAAATGGCGGTGGACATTTTAAGTGGATGTTATTAGAGTGTTTTTGACCCACTTTGTGGCACTTATAGATGTTTCCCTCGGATTTCACATTATTTACATAACTTCATCAGTCAATAAGAGAGGCAAGGAAACTTAGTTAAGAATCGCGTTTTATCAGTTCGTTGTATCATCAACCGATGTACTAACTGACATCACATCATTCGTAACACTAACTCTTTCGTCCATCAGTTTACAATTAAGTTCCACCTAAAGTTTCCTAAAAAATCATTACACTTACATTTACGTTAGAAACTTTTTTCATAAAATAAATACCTATCTGTAGCTGTAAAACTTTACTCTTTGCTCTAAGCAACACACGTTTTTGCAACAATATGAAATAATTTTTTACGCATTTTTTTAGCAGTAAAAATTAAACAATTGATAAGTGCACACATGTGGTTTTGCAGCTCTAGTTTATTTTACTTCATGATAACTGAACTTTAAAGTTCTAACAGTTATTGACGAATAACATTGAAAATCCCGAATGTTTGATCCAATCTGAACAACTCTCGTGTTCGGAGACTCAACTAATGACAAAGACGAAGAGAGCACGAGTAGCCATGTCAGCCGCCACCAGGAGCGCTGCATAACGTACTGTATTTGCTCGGCAGCGTTGTCGAGCAGCACTTGTTTAAACAGCCTTCATTAAAACTTGTTCTTCGTCAACTCTTGAGCGAGACAGAGAAGAATGCAACTCAAACTCGATGGGAGGGAGAAGGAGAGAGAGAAGACGTTTCATTCATTCAATTCAATTTTCTCGTTTTGTCGTTGCTCGACATTTCCCGTGTCATCGTGTCAAGAATGTATACTCCTGGACAGGATAACTACCGGGATTCTCTTGTGAATGTGTCAATTGAAACATGGCCGTGTCAAAAAGATCACTTTGAACAAACTATTTAACAAGTGAAAATTTTGAGAAGACTGAAAATTGTTGCTTAAAATATTGAAATCTGTAAAACGAATGAAACGAAGAGTTTTCAATAATTTTGCAGACACCGATGATAGATGCTATACATAACTTAATTATAAAGTTATGATCAATTATGTATGACATTATTTTATAAGTCTTGTATAGTCTGTGGTAAATGTTGTACTAGACAAAATGTGACAATATATTTAAAAACATAAAATTTTATAAATCTTCCCAAAACTTAAATTTAATGAAATATGTTTGATTTTGATAAATTTAGATTGTTATTTTAGTACTTTACTCAGGGCCAGTTTTTCAATATGCTAATAAATTTTAAACAGTTCATTAGTACTAGATATATTGCATGGCAACAACCACTCCTTGAATTGTCGTTTAAATTTAACAGCTGGTTTGAGTAGAGTACCTACATGTTGAAAAAATTGCCCCTGTAAAGTAGTATATAGCAAACGGAATTTCTATCTTTTCTTTAGTTATATTACAGATTTTTTAACAATGAAATGCGAACTGGAAATATTGAAACAGAATGTCGAATTGGCATGCAGGCATCTTCTGCTAAATAGATTCTGTAATGCTAATGCATATTAATTGTTCGCCGAACAAACGTAAAGTTCAAGCAAGTCGCCTAGAGCAAGCGAGTTATACACGGTTCTACTTCCGAATTCGAATTACCAAGAAGAGTTCAGCTCCCACTCATTGACAGGAAGACAGTGAGAGTCAATAGAAGACAGCCAATGAGCTCGAATTGGCACGCAGCCCGCAGTACACAGATGGCAGTTGTGTTGCCTACCCTCCTGCGTAAGAGGAAGGTATTGGTTGGAAATGATAACATTAGATAACAACTGATTGACCTCTTTGCAGGAGGTTAGGCAACACAGCTGCCCTCTATGCAATGCGGGTTGCTTCGAGTATAATGAACGTGGCTGTACAGCCAACGCATAAAGTCCTGTTAATTCTTCACCCTTACAGAATATCATGATACCACCACTCGTACAGCGAAGCTCGATAAGTTGCCTACAGCTAACCCATAGTTATTTGACAACAGAGGGATGACTTGAAAAACTGGTTTTGTCTGTCAACAACGTCCATCCACACAAATATCTACTCGATGCGATTCAATCCCAAAAATAACAATACCGACTGTAATTTCCTATGAGCTGTGTGATTTCCCAAACTACTTAATACTTATCACCTGTAACACATTGTTTAAATCTGAGTAGACCGTCATTGAACAAATGCTAATTAGACAATTCAAGTATAAAGATTTTCGTTTATTCGACAGATCTCAGGATTTTGATATCAATCCTAGCGTGTTTGCATGATGATCGTATTTTTTAAAAATTAAGAAATACTTTTTCTTATAGATTTTTTAGAGGAATAAAAGAGAAGAAGAGAGTGTTTTAGAGTTGACGACTCTAAAGACTAGAGATCTCTAGAAGATTAGAGTTGGCGTTGAGTTAAGATTTAGAGTCTTTAGAGTTGAGTGGTGTTTTAGGGTGACGTTGTGACTGTGATTCTCAGTTACTTTCCGGTTTCTGTTACAAATGAATGTATCTAAGGTTTGATGGTTATAGGAGCTGTTTGAGTGTTTACAATAACAATCAAATATTTTCTGATCAATGATTCACACACTGGAGCCCAAGTCTTGAAAAAAGCGTTTTGAAACCGTCTGGCGTTTTCATTGATCAAAACGTAAAAAAGTTGACGACTATACCTTAGTCTTCAACTTTTTTACGTTTTGATCAATGAAAACGCCAGACGGTTTCAAAACGCTTTTTTCAAGACTTGGGCTCCTGATTGATAATAGATCAAATTATGTTGCCAGCCTTGACACCAGGATTCATTCAATTAACCGATTTATTCCATTTGGAAGATTTATTAATTACAAATTACATAAATATAGACTATCTTAACTTCATTTTAATATAAATTAATTTTTAGATTAAATAATTTAAAATACATAATAATTATATAATTTTGGAGTATTTAAATTAAATAGTTTAAACTCCAAAATGTATAATAACAATCGTGATATAATCAATACCAATGAAATCTAAATGCACCAACCAACTATATTTGTTTTAACTGAAAGTTAATTATTAGTTCCGATAAACGAAAAACTGATTGTTGTTCCTACGTCATATTAGTTCGATCGACATAACATTGACTTCCTTATCTGTGTGATCTATCTGGGGCTGATGAACACAATCCAGTAATGCAGTCATCCCTCTGTTGACAAATAGCTATGGGTTTGCTATAGGCAACTTTACGAGCTTCGCTGTACGAGTGGTGGTATCATGATATTCTGTAAGGGTGAAGAATTAACAGGACTTTATGCGTTGTCTGTACATACTTTAGAATACGATCGCTCGTTTAATATGTAGTTTTTGGAAAAGCTCGAAAAAATTATGTATATCAGAAAATACTGTATTTTCACCGTTATATATCAAGCAATTTTATCCACCATATTATATTTCAATGTACAACTAAGTGATAAATTGGGAGAATTACATACTATTCATCTATGTTACCATTAAAAACAACAGATTTAGAAGGTAATCATTTCACTTTGCAGTGTACTTTGCGGTTTAAATTTACATTACCCTATCTGAAGGTCATCAGAAAAATTATACTTAATATATTATTATTTTTGTTTTAGTTGTCTCTTCTTATCACTTTTAACCGTAAACCAACATTTCCCAAGAAACTCGACAATGGATATTATTCTTCTTCTCAATTGGTATAGATAGCAGGTAACACCACGAACAGATATCTGGAAAATCAAACAGCATGTGACATTTTGTAAAATAATTGAAAAGCTTTAAAATAATTTGTATCCATCGTAAGTAAGTTTCATAATGGAGCTATTTATCGTAATATTTTATAAGTAATTCTGTTCGCCTGATGCTTTACATATAGGATGGAAGACATGTGAGAAGTAGAGACTAACGAACACACCTACTGTCATGTAGGCATATGCCGTGAAGCAAATTAGAGCTGCAAACTACGCACAACAATAAAGTTAATCACATAGAAATGATATTACACATTCTAAGAACAACGAGCTATTTAATAAAGCATATCGTCCAACTTGTAGCTCCATCACACGTGTTCGAGTGCGAGTGAGAGAGAGATAGCTTCATATCATTGTGACATCTCGCTGCGGCGTCGGTGTGACAAAAGCGTCGCGACGCTTGATTTCCTAATCGCTAGCGGGTGTAGGCGACTGTGAAATTGAACGGGGAGGAGAGCACCAGCGTGAGACAATAGTAAACAACTTTGAGATGCTGCGTAGAGATGTCAATATTATACTGATTACCAGGATAAGAGATGGAAATGTAGACTTGTGTTAAGAGAATTCAGATTTAGGTACTGCTGGATTCCTGACAAAATGAATTACAGGCAAATCTTTATTGCTAAGTTTTTTAGATAAGATTTTTCTTGCGTAGTTTTTCAAGCTGAGTATGTTAAAGCTAACCTCACCACATGCAAGTTATATTTACTTTGAATAGCGTACTGTGCAATAATTGATGAATAAGGATTCTAATTATATGAATTCGTTATGCCTAAAGGCAAAAAAACTTCGTAGGTTTGAAAGTAATGTAGAGTTGATAATGTTTTTTAAGTAATTACAATTGTGTAATTTGTGGCTCTAGACTTGATCATAAATCTTGATTCAAAAATAATATCTGTCAAAATACAGCTTTGGTTACATGACATCGTTTACATATTTCTCAAGTACGAAATAGTTTCAATGGTATTGAAATTGGTCAGACCCATGTATTCCACCAAATACCTAGTCAAATGCTATTTCTAATACCTCTTTTGCGTTGTGTACCAACTAATTTATCTCTCTTGTAGTCGATGTTGCAACAGCGCTTACTACTCGCGCGGCAAAGCTTCAAAGCTCAGATCCCTCTTCTGATACCATGTGACGCTCACACTTTCAAGGTCATTCTTTGATGTGTAGATGGAAGCAAATTGCTTGAATCATGAGATCATACAAGTGAAACCATAGGCGTGCGCAGGAGAAATCATTAGGGGGGGCCAACATGGGCGACGGCAAGATTAATGACAGGGGGGGAAAATCCAAGGGGAAAAAATTGCCCCGGATGAAAGGGGGGTGTGGGGGGCGCGTCCCCCACCTTGCCCCGCAGGGCGTTTTTTGGTTTTTTGATACGTTGAAATCAATTTTGAGACGTTCTGGGGAGTATTTTCTTTACAAATTCATTTTTTTAATTTTACACACCACTTCATTACAATAAGGTGAGGGGGGGACATGCCCCAAAACCTGGCCCAGCAGAGCGTTTTTAGTATTTTGGGCACTTCAAAATGAATTTGAGACGTTTTTGGTGCATTTTGTTCCCAAAACTTTATTTTTTCACAACATAAAAATATAAATTGATATGAAAGGGGGTTCGGGGGCGAAGCCCCCGAGAAAGTATTCTCTGAAGGTCATACATATTAGAGCAATTTTGAGGCATATTAAAAATAATTTTTTAGGGGAAAAACCTAGAAATTCATGAAAACTCGCGTTTTTGGAAGGTACTTTTGTGGCATTGTTTTCCAAAATATTGTGTTTTTGATCAACTTGGTACTTCAATCCAGTGATTTGAGCTACTCCAGTCTGCCCCGCAGGGAGATTTTTTTGTTTAAACCCTTTTAAAACAAAATTTTGACACTATGAGGACCACATTTTATAATTTTTTAGTTAAGTTTGATCCATTAGGGGGGGCCAAGGCCCCCCCGGCCCCCCCGGTGCGCACGCCTATGAGTGAAACGTACGGGATTAAACAACCAGTGATCTGAGGGCAAGGATTAGTTAATGAGTGGATATACAGAGTACGCTTTTATCAAGATTTCAAGTGCATTGCATTCTAAGTTATGTTAAACCTTGAACACTTAGATATTAAACTATTTAAATATTGTATTGAATAACATGTTGATTACATAATGTATGCTTGCAAAGAAACTTTCTTCTCAACACTTCTGCTCTAAATTATCACTCACCAAACATTCAAGATTACATTATTTCAAGTTTCAAGTTGTTTATTCAGCACACTCTCGATCTAAATTCCATTTAAACCACCCGCAATGAGCATGGTGTCATCTGCATATCGTAAGTTGTTGAGTGGGACACCATTTTATTGTAACAGCTTGGAGAGATCTTGGAATATTTGTCTTGTGTAAATGTTGAGTACCAGAGGGGACATAATACAGCCCTGTTTGACACCTCTTTGTATATCAATATCTCTGTTGTTTTATCACCCACTCTAAGTTCCCCCCCCCCCTCCCACACTCTCACCCTTATTCTCCTGTATAAATTTGCTTTCAGACGGACGTCCTTGTCCTCAATGCCCAGATTTTCGCAATCTTGTACAATCTAAAACTAAACTGTAAAGATTGAAATTTTAAATGTAGAATTCAATCAGTAGTTAATTACAACAAAAATCAGTTTTAACCTCAAATCATATAAACGTTAAGACTGCTAAGTAGTGAGTTTGACCTTGAAAAGTTTTTTAAATCGATTTTTATCTATATCTTTTACCAATGTCAATGTTAATAAAATACGGCTTTGTACGAGTCTTCAGAACAGTTCAATGAAAATAATTTCATAGCTTGGAATGGCTTATTATTTTTATTTTGTCCTACAGACGTTTAGTGCCTGAAAATTAGTACAAATATGACACTAAACGTCTGTTGGATGAAATAAAACCAATAATCATTACAAACTATGAAATTATTTTCATTGAACAGTTCTGAGGACTCGTACAAAGCCTTATTTTATTAACAATTACATTTGTAAAAGATATTGATAAAATTCGATTAAAAACTATTCAAAGCTACGCTCACTATTCAGCCGTCTTAAATATGACTTTAAATAATGCACCAACACAAATTATGTTACTTAGTTCCCCCAACTGCCAACGTCACACAATCTGTCCATATACCTTGCTCCTGGCGCCCAACGTCAACCAACTCGACTATATTATAAACGTTCTGGTGGCGCCCAACATACCACAACTCCATATACTAGGTCGTGCATCAAAGATGCAGCTCATGTTGAACCAACAAATCCCGCTGGACCCGGATGCTGGTCAACGATGAATATTCACACGACGTATATGCATCGGAGATCGTGACGTAATTGATCGACGATCACGTGACCACGGTCAGAGGTCAATGTCGTCATAGAGTAGATACGTCACTGCAGCGTGGTGCCTGGTGGTGTTTTGAAGGTGCTGCGGATAATCGGCAAGTGATGGTGTAATGGAGTGTACTTAACACTGTTTAAGGTTGTTAGGTGAATAAGAAACCGATGTAGTCAGTTAGTTGACGTGGCGACAACTGGGTTTCTATTCTATATCTATTTTCGATTTCTTCTCGACCGAATTCATTTCACTTCCAATAAGCAGGGACACCACTGAAAATCCCAATTTCTTTGTTTGTTACCCAAATTACTTGAAAAAATGATTTTTACAGGTTACATGGTAGATCAACAATGGCCAATGTGTTCATTATAATGTTGAATGTCGCCTTTTTGTATATAAATGTGCAAATAAAGATAAATTTAATTGAATAAAATTTTTCTTATTATTGAAAAATAGATTTTTTTTGGTATTTATGGAGACACTTTTTTTTTTATAGAAAACGGTTTGATTTAGATTGTTAAAAAAAATATGTATCAACAATTTAAATAACCAAGATTTTCAGTTTTCGTCGAAATGAATTCGGTCGTGACGAAATAAAAAAAATATAATAGAAGGTACCCTGAGCTGCCAATGCTTCCATTTCCGTTATCTCTAACATATAATGTGTTTTAATCAGACAAAAAGGATATTGACTTAAATAATCTTAGACTTTAAATTTCTATTCTATACCTACACTCAGTGTAGTTGTTAAAAATATAAGAATATTACATTTTACAATTAAATTGTATAAAATTGTGGTTGAATTTGGCGCGTCCAAATCCTTGTTCATGGGTGCATGCCACATTTAAACTCTGGGCGAGTGACATCACTCCTATACTTTCAAGGGTTACATTTTATGAATGTAACTTTTTTTTACACATTAAAACTGGAATCGCTTTACCGATCAAGTCAATTAACTTTGTATGGTCAATGGGACCATGAAACCGTGCAATTATCAGACATCTTCAGAAGTTATTGACATTTGACGGACAATTAATGCGTGTTTCGAAATATTTGTCCAATTTCTCGAATGAAAACTAAGATATTTTATCACTGCTACTTCGACTTATTTCGTTACAGCTCAAGGTCTGTAGAGCAGAAACTTACAAACTATCAATTCGCATGCAATACGAAGGCTCGCTTATCAACGCGTCACACAGAGCGTTTTCCTAGTAATGTGTACACGATACCCAGCATCCCACGTCGATGAAAATAAGTACCTTGTGTATTTAAGCTGATTCTATCATAAGAAGCCACCATTGATATTTTCTTCAACCTTCTCGATCGCTCTCCACTATTATCATCATTATGTTTCCCCTAATTGAAAAGAGTACAAGTCATATAATAGGACTATCAACAGAATCAGCACAATGGAAAATAATTGCAATAAGTTGCGGAAATGTGGAAACTACGTTACGTAGCATGCACTATTTCCAGTTGCCTATTTCCTCGTGAACAAAAGGTAACAAGAGATCCGTTGTGAGGCCAGAAGTTAATGATCAAAGTTAAACATTCTCTTTCCTCACTAACAAGACATCAAAAGTATAGATTTGGAAGGTTGCTGGATATTTACATAATATCCTGGACTTTGCCGCTGGATTAGAAGCACCAAACCAACATTGTTATCTGACCGGAAAGTCCACGCTAATCCACCGCCATTAGACCTTAAGAAGAGTCCAGGGAAAAGAAAATAACAAGTTATTATATTTCATGTGGATTACCGATGGCTTTCTGGCAATGCGAGAAAGTCAAATGGTGTATCCTCTTACATAATGTGCACTTTTCACGCATGCGCATGTCGCGGGTGTAACGGGTGTAACGGGTGTCCGACAATGGAAATGAATCCAGATGTCTTTTCAAAACGTCAAAATGTCAGCACGAATCTTTATATCCACTTTCAAGTAAGTTATAGCAATAGTTCGTTCAAATAATATACGAAATCACATTCTACATACCTGATTGATGAATTAACTCCGTTTCGCTAACGTTTGACAGTAGGCCTGTTCGTCGGGGTGTTCTAACCTGTTCGGAACACACCGGAAGTCGTCACGGAAAAGTTTACTTAAACCTATCCGTCAAGTTTTGATTCGTAATTCATGCACCTAACATATTCAGTGACGTACTTCCGCCTGCTCCGAGCAGGTTAGAACACCCCGACGAACAAACCTAGTATTTTGAGAGAAATTACATGAGAAGCAAGAGTGTAGCCAACTTGCCAAGACTTGCCCATGGAAGAGCCATGACAAGTTTCGAAACTTTCAAATTGGCCCAGTAGGCCGTGATTTTTTTTACATTGAACGAAAATTGGAATTAACTCTTGGGACCTTGACTTAGTAGAACCACGGGTAAAGCAATATAAAGTAAATTAGATGTTATTTTTGGGGTTGCAAATGGTGAGGGGTTAGGGGGGGGGGGGCGTAAGTGATCTTTTAAGCCCGAGCACACATACCTAACGTCGCAACTTCTCATTAGTATATAGACAGTTACGTTTTGGGAATTAAAATTGTACCAAAGCGATCGATCGTTGATGTTTCAATTTCAATTTCAATTATCTTTATTTGCATCTTTAAGTACAAAAAGGCGACATTCAGCAATGTGGGAATCGACTGAGAAGCTCAGCGGCTCCCTGCTGATCTGCCATGTAACCTGATGTGAATTCCTGATGTTGATGTGAATTGTGCAGAGATGCAGACTTTTATTTCATCAGGAGGCAAGTAAGATCACGTGACATATTTCAGTAAATGAGAGAGCTGCTCTGGTTTTATCTAAATTTGATAGAGTATTCCATGTTTTCTTAGAAACTTTTTTAAAATCTTTATGCCCAATTTTTCATTTTTCATTTCTTATGTACTCATTGGGCCGTTATTTTTTTAAGTTGCGTATTTGTTTCTGTATAATTCACTCATTTATGATTTCAGATTTGTAACTTGGATTAGTTTAGAAATTTTAATCTGTAGTAGATTTGTAATTTCCATGTAGTACCTACCCCATAAAAAACACTTCGTGTAAAAATACCAGCCAAGTCTCTTCAACTAAAAAAAAATATGAAATCTAAAAATTCTGCACTGAAAAGTAGTGATATCAAAAAATTAGCCAAGTCAAAACTTTATTTGAAAATCAAAAAATACTTGGCGCATCGTGTACTTAAATAGCTTGGAAGTATAAGCCAATTATAAATTATACATGAAATATACATATACATAGTATACCTATAATGCCCTAAAAAAAACGATGCGCCAAGTATTTTTTGATTTTCAAATAAAGTTTTGACTTGGCTAATTTTTTGATATCACTACTTTTCAGTGCAGAATTTTTAGATTTCATATTTTTTTTTAGTTGAAGAGACTTGGCTGGTATTTTTACACGAAGTGTTTTTTATGGGGATATCACTCCTTTTTTTAGTTTATTCTAACAACTTGTGACACATATGAAATGAACAATTACTAAATTCTTTTAAAAAATCATCACCCTTTACAATTTCGTTACCACTAATGAATAGCAGCGTATGGTCCTAAATAATTGCTTTAAATGATCTTTCACGAAGAATAGCAAAGGTTTCATTCCAATCAGTCAACCCAGTTCCGAGATATGGAAACACTTCGGTTTTCAAAATGGCTGCTGAACTTTCTGCAATGCCACATAGAATTTATTTCTATAAATGATGTGTATCATTTTAAGCTTTCTGAATATGTATTTATTGTATAGGAGGGAATTATAATAATTTATACATTTGAATGACGTCATTTCCGGTCTCATAAATAGGAAAATTCTATTTGTACTGTTCATATTCCATAGAGATGGCCATCCGAATCGTTTGGCGCTAGTTTCATACCGATTTGTCTACCAGTTTTTGAGATATGACGTTACTTCCGGTTTAAAAATGGCGGCTGAAATCTCTGACCCCTTGAAGTATATTTGAAACATGATTATAATTTTATAAGCTGTCTCAAATAGTATATTTATTGCATCAAAATAAAAATTTGTGAGATTATTAAAATGTGTGACGTCATTTCCGGTTTAGGTATGAGAAACTGCAAATATTATTGATGATAATACATAAAGTTGACCGTCTGAATTGTTTTGCGCTGGTTTCGTTGAAATCTATTTAGCCGTTATTGAGATATGATGTCACTTCCGGTTTCAAAATGGCGGCTTCCGGTTGGTTTTTTAACAAGTCACATGAGACGTCAAAAGTACATACGTTACATAAATATCAAAATAATCGGATCAATCTTTGTTGCCAAAAAGCCAATCGATGTATTTCAAATTTCATTACGTCATTTCCGGTTTCTTTGACATAATGTTTAGTCTTTTGCTACTTATCATGCATATAGATGACCGTCTGGATCGTTTGGCGCAATTTTCGTTCCAATCGGTCCAGCCGTTGACGAGATATGACGTCACTTCCGGTTTCAAAATAGCGGCATAAAACCAGTTATAGCAAAAGGCACCTCAGACGCCAAAAGTGCATATGTGGTAAAAATTTTAAATCAATTGGTCTAGCCGTTTATGCTGTGGCCTGTTTACCATATTTTAGCTCCACCCTACTACTACTACTGAGATTATTATGAAAACCGCCCTAAAACACTGTTTTCACGGCCCTCTAGCGCGCAAAGGGCGTAACCTATTGTTCCCAAATTTGGTATATGTTGTAGGGTGGGCCATAGCTCGAAATTAAGATATATCGCAACAATGTGAGATTTTCCAATTTTAAGATCCAGTAGGCCGAAAATGCCACTTTGATGCTTACAGTAAAAGTGGGTTTGCTCCAGCCTTTTTAAATGAGTGTGTGCGTGCGCCGTACGACTTGGCTGGCGTGGAGCGACCGCTCCACTAGATTTGTTTTAGTAGTGTATAACGTCGCACTGTTCTGCAGCTAACCTATTATGATGATGGGAGATGATGGTGAATAGGAGGTAAAGATGGAAGGTGGGAAGGAGGCGGTCGTGGCCTATTAGTTGGGTATATCTTCCCAGCATTTGCCTGTCGACTGAGGTAATACCACGAACAAAACCGTCAGGAAGTACGCTTTTTAACATTACCCAAACTTTGGTACGTAGTTGGTGATAAATTAATCATAAATTCGAATCACACAACTTAGATGATGGTGAATAGTAGGTAAAGATGGAAGCAGGGAAGGAGGCGGTCGTGGCCTATTAGTTGGGTATACCTTCCCATCATTTGCCTATTCACTGAGGTAATACCACGAAGAAAACCGTCAGGAAGGACGCTTTTTAACAATTCCCAAACTTTGGTACGTAGTCGGTGATAAATTAATCATAAATTCGAATCACACAACTTAGATGATGGTGAATAGAAGTTAAAGATGGAAGCAGGGAAGGAGGCGGTCGTGGCCTATTAGTTGGGTATACCTTCCCATCATTTGCCTGTTCACTGAGGTAATACCACGAACAAAACCGTCAGGAAGGACGCTTTTTAACAATTCCCAAACTTTGGTAGTTGGTGATAAATTAATCATAAATGCGAATCACACAACTTACAATTTGTAAGCGGGTCTCTCTAGTTTCAATATAAAATACAAAATGTTATAAAATATTTTTGTCGGTATGCCTCACATTCTACTTAAGTCACAAATATTGTGCCAGGTGCGTTGTATTCTACTTAATCCTCTAAACTATCATCATATTCATAAAACATTAACCCTTTTTATTTATAGTTTGCACAAACTTCTTTTGATTTATATCAGCAAAGTGACACATTTAATTTTCCCCCGATTACGGACAATTTGTTGACACGTTTGGGGGTCATATCTAACTTATAAATTGATTTGAATCTATTTATTTTTGTGAAGAGTGATTTCTCTTCATATTAAAAAATCTCCGGAGCCTGCAATTTTACACTAAAACTATGAAATATCGCCAAAATAGAGCACAGGACCCTTACCTAATATCGCCAGATTTCAGTAGCACCGTGTTACAATAGCACGATCGGCTAGTTGCCATGGCGACAATAATAATTCTTATGGCTAAAACTTTTAAAACAAAAGTTGTGCTACAGTAGCACGGTGCTACTGTAATATGGCGATATTTTAGGTAATGGTCCAGAATCGCAACTATTCTAAATGGTGCCATCAAGATGGTGTCAATGATGAGGGATTTCTCATGCAAACTATGAATAGCATTAGAAGTACATATTCAGATATGCATATGGATACGTAGATAATATGCATATGCATCAACAAAGGATATTGAAAGAAATTCAGGATGCCTAAAAGTGATTGAATATTACGACATTGTCGATGAGGGAATGCGTATTAGTTGCGCAGATTGAGTCCTCTGCTGCACCTGGATAACTGTAATCAGTGAATCACAGTCCCTCTGCAACATTGCACCGCATTCATGCATCGACATATTGCTTCATCCTCCCTACAGATCCTCTGCGGTCTTTGTTCCGGACCCGAGTTCGATCCCCGGACCATCAACATGTGTGCACAAGAGAGATTGCCGTCAAGGGAGCTGATAATGTTTTCACACAATATGCCCGCTATTTTGTCACCTGCATTAATTACGAGGTATATAGAGCATGTTTTAAAGTGATGTGGAGTAAATTGCTCTTGTGTTGGATATACACAGGTATTTGGCGTGCTTCAGGGAGATGTTTACCTACCTGGATGTAGGACAACAGAGCTAATGGCGTCAGGGGTTAATAAAGTGACAAGAACTAGGTCCTTAGGGAGATGCAGGACTTCGGTTTCTCCTTGTTTAGAGATGATGCAAAACAATGACAAGTTACAAAATAACTCTTGGGTCAAGTTTTGTTTTAGAAGTTTAATATGTCCACGAGGAATTGGTAAAAGGTATAATAGACAGCAGCATTTTAACCCTCTTTGGAGGTTACTGAGTATCATTTTGGCAACCGGATTGGAAGATATATTTGCAAATTTGATTTCTTCTGTATTTATTGTGATACCTGTAAAAAGAGCGGCCGAAATGTAGATTTAAGGTGGCTGGATCGATCGATTTTCTGAAGTATTGGAGAGCTTTCACTAATTTATTAAGTGTAAAAAAATCACGTTTATAAATTCTTTTAGCACATAATTTACTTGTATAATATACTGGGTAGTTGTAATAGACAACATTTAAATGGTATTTATACGTTATCTTATTATTTAGAGCAGTATTACTGCCCCAAAGAAGTTAGTTTTGATTTGGACATTGAAGAATTATCTAAAATTTTAACAATACGGTACAATATGGCAACATCGTACTTTGAAAATTTTGATTTGTGTGGAGTCATGATGGCTGAGGCTGCTGAGCTTACACCTAGAGTTTACTTTCATGAAAAGTCAAGGTATCTTTAGTAGGCATTTAGTGCTTTCTAACTACCTTGAGCACTCCCGTGTTGCCAAAAGTATTTTGACTTGATTCGCAATTTGAATTGAATCGCCTATAACTTTTTATTTAGCACACGATGATATTGGTTTATATTTTTTTAATGAAAGTAAATAGAACAAAGATTCTTTCTTATATAGGTTTTTTGAAAATCTATCGAGCCAATTAATTAGAATCTTTATTTGTAGCAAATTTTTGAAACCTGCCATAAGATAACATGGGGAAAATACTGCTTTCTTATTCGCCTATCTCTAAAACTAGACACGGGAAGTATTTTATTTTTTGAAGTGTTGTTTAGGGGATACCAATGAGTGAGTACAGCAAAATTGAACACTATCTGAAAAAATGGTCGATCGACCCAGCCACCTTAATGTGGATAAGGCACCAATCATTGTTAACTTCAAAGCGATATTAAATGTGTCTACAAACGAAAGGAATGACTTTGTTTGGAATCACGTAATATAATTTTGTCGCA
>OW203762.1:18219722-18461597 GCA_934045905.1 Leuctra nigra
TATACTCAACAAATGAAAAAACGGTATTTGACAGCTATGGATGTCTGAAAACAATGAGATGGCATCATGCGATGACGTCTGTGCTAATTTGTCATCTACCTCTAGTAGGTGAGTTCTGATTTCATTGATAATAACAAGGATTGATTGTCAAGGAACCTGTTCAGCAAAAAGTTCATTTCTTTCGAATAACATTTTATGATTTGTTGGGTGTACATAATTTAAGAATTTCACCCACTCACAACACACGCCTACGATTACAATCATTAAATCTGTTATAATTCAGGAAACCAAACATTTTAATTCAGAATATCACAAACAACAAATTAGTTTTAATACACATATCCATATAAACCTACTTCCCACCCTCCAATATGTCATCTCTTGCCGTCCAGTCAGCTAGTTCCCGCCATTCTGCAGAGTAAAACCACAGTGAAGAGAATAATTGGTTCAATTAAAAGTGTATCACAAGTTGGGAGTGTGACAGATTTAATTGTCCTGCTTGCTTGGGCAGCATAATCCGACTTGTCAACAAGTGCCTGGCGCTAACCGAGGGAGGGTGGCGCCAGCGACGTGATAATCGCGCGAGATCAGCAGGCCGGAGTAGAATCCAGAAGGCTGATGCAGTTGTTGAAAACTTGCCGGTGGTTTGGAGACGAGTTGACAGAGATCAGGTTTTGAAGGAAGATCACTTATTCGAACAAATAAGCGATGCTGATGGAGCTACTTCTGGCAGGAAACTTTTTAGATGCACTATTTTATTTTGAAGTTCGTTTTTCCATAGGGCAGTGAAAAAGGAGAAACAATTGAAATTTAGATTTAGTTACAAGTTTACTTTTTCAGCCATAACAAACAACTAATGCAAATTTTATATAATTTATTGAGCGAGCGAAGCGAGCGACTCCATTTGGCTCTTTTAGCACGGACCTCTGTTTTTTTTTTTGTTTTTTTTTTTGTTTTTGTTTTTGTATGCTAAAGGAAGCAATAGAAGTCGCACCGTTTCACCGATCGACCTGAAATTTTGCACACATGTAAAGACAACCTTCTCTGTTTGCAGACCCAATTTTTTTTTGAAATCCATCCATTGGTTTATTGTTAAAATAAGTATCTCCTGATAGCCTAAAAAATGAAAATGGTCTTCGAGAAATGTGATCAAACTCATATTTAGCATGGTCAGTAAGACCAACAAAGTCACTTATTTTACAAATTTTCAGCCGAATCTGTCAAGAAAGTATGCACTTATTGACATTTTTAATAGTTGTCAGAAATGAAACATTGAAAATGAATGTCTTTCCAATGCAACTGAATCTGATTTGCTTTAGGTACAAGAGTGTTTTGATGGTATGTACACTTTTTTAGTGAAAAGCAGATATTTTTATGTTTATTGAGTTGATCAAATTTGAATAATTCAATTTGGATCATAGTTTCCAACAAATCATTTCGAGTTTTTAAGGACCTTGATTGTCTTTTCTTCAATTCGTAGTTCTGATGGCCGTGCCTCCCGTGTTTCTACTTGGCTGATTTTGCATCCAGGAGGGATTAGCACTTATGCACACAACATGGCAACATGGCAATGGGATAAGCTCACATTTCAATAATATCATTGAGTGGCGTTTGTTCTCTTCTAGCGTTCACACGTCATTCCAAATCTCTCCTGCATTTTGCTTCTTTTCGTTAATAATTTTGGCAATTTGGTGTACTTTGTGAAGGTATTAGTAAAATTGAATCGCTTTTAAAGCATAGATATTAGGTATCTACAGTTTTTGTCCAGGGGATTGATTATTTCAAATTATTTTCTTCTTGGAAACGTTGGATTTATTCCGTTTCTGAGCTTCTGTCTAGCCTGACATTTCCTTGAAGGTTGCTATTTTTTTTTGAAAGTTTTGATTCATTCAGTTCAAAACATTACGTTGTCTTATTTTAATTGTGGAACGTTGGATTCATTCCGTTTCTAAACTAGGTAGTTACTATTTTACCTGATCCGTTTTTTTGTGTGGAACTTTGATTCCTTTCGCTTATTAGTTGAAAGGTGTTTACTTTATTTTCATATTTGCGAAGTTTTGTTCAAGATTCATTTCGTAACATTACGTCATTGAATACATTACGTCTTTGAGCACACATTTCGTGCATTTCAAACATTGATCACACAAATATTATTGTACTTTAATTAGGTAGGTACTCTACTTCTTACTTTTTCATTACCTATCTTATCCCTATTTAAACATGCCGAAAAATGGAAAGACTTCTGCTAGAATGAAAGCCATAAAGGCGAAAAAGCGTCTGCGTGAAATTGAAGATCAAGGAACTGACGAAGCTAAATCTAAAAAGTTGAAACAAAATGTCGTTAATAATAAAGCATCAAGGAGCAAAGAGACCCCCGACCAGACTGCTGCAAGGAGACTCAAACAATCAACGCAATACCCGCTCTCGTGCAGCGGGTATTGCCGATTGACCGACCAACTAAAAACTTCGCATGGTAATTGGTAGCAACATTTAACGTATTTTTGCCAATTTTCAGTCTTATCTGTCGTTATTTTCAAAAGTTTTTGTAATTCTAGCGACATTTTGTGTGTTGGCTCTCAAATTCACGGCGACTTCGAATCTTCAGTTCAAGGCAAGGTAGTTAGAGCAGAAAGTTTCAAACGAAATGAAACTAATAATGACCGTTTAACAGATTGATCTGATATTGTGTACACAGTAATATCATATCATATGAGTGGTCCCAGGTATATTGTTTGAAGGATATCATGTGATTTTTGAAACTTAACAAGGAACCGTTCAATCAAAGGTTTAATCGAACAACTTAAAACTTAGCAAGGTTATTGGGACCAATATTTTTGGAAATTTTGGAGATATTTATACAAGTCTGTGACGAAATTCAAGAATTATTGGCTTTTAATGACATTTTCGATAGACATAATTTCGGTTCGAGGTGTTGCGTGTATCCGTGCTCGCTCATCAACGCGTTACTCAGAGCGTTTTCCTAGTTTATATAAATATCCCCCTGATATCCTCCATTATCCCCCTTATGGCTAGTGCTAAAGAATCCACCAGAGGTCAGGCGTGTTCCTTATTTTCTCGAATTGAGTTGTCATAGTCAATGTATTTCAATTGTATTTTGACAAACTTTTCTAATTAGATCACTGGTTTCTGCGGTGTCCTGGTTTTCTATTTAGTTAGTACCTACTTTAGTTTGAAATTAATTTAATTACAATGTACCTATATATTCTAATTTAGTGGGACGGCCGCACCACTCAGCCAATTAGTTAAACTACATATAGAAACACTATGGTGCTACAAACGTTTTTACCATACACATTTAAAAATGTCACTTCGAATATAATGAAGATATCTCATAATTTGAATGTTGGCTTCCTCGACCATACAGACAAAACTTCCCAATATTATGTTGTGCCTTCTAGTGGGTTATGAAATCGTATATTCAAGAAAATAAGCTTACCCACTTTAAAAATAGTAAACAGTTTTTACGATGAATACAATATCTTTATCA
Organism: Leuctra nigra; assembly: GCA_934045905.1. NCBI lineage: Eukaryota > Metazoa > Arthropoda > Insecta > Plecoptera > Leuctridae > Leuctra > Leuctra nigra. The sequence continues at coordinate 18,223,231 of OW203762.1, forward strand.
TTATCAGCATATTATTGATTTAACAATTTTCGATGTGTCATGAAAAATTGAGAAAATCACACGTTGTCTTTAAAGTAATAACAAGCAAAAGTTGACGAACTCAGTGATCCAACAACTGACCTAAGACAACGTCAACTCCACCACTGATTGCCTAAAAAAGACAAATTCTCTCCTACAAAAAACAAATCATAAAGCCAACTAACATTCTATTCACTTAGTCCTTGAAATTTATGTGCCTGTAAAAATCCTTGCTTTTGGTTGTATTATTTTTTTTCCCTCTCTTGTTCACGCTAAGTAGTAAGTGTCTAGGCAACCTGCATAGCATGGCTGTCGATAATGCCAGTAGCATACCTTGCAGGCGCCATAACTTTTACCAGGCGTCGCTGTTTTACGACGCTCGGCGCCAGATGGGCCACGTACGACGCCATCCCCCCCTCATTCCTATCTCTAGTCTTAAGATTGATGACTCTCCGGTTGTTTAATCTCGACGAGCACACGGAATTATTGACTAGATGTTCACTTTGTAAACAGTAACAAAGTTTATTAAATCAGAATATGGTTACTTTCCCGTCGACTTCTTTATTACCGAGTTACTTTACAAGTGTGGAACCGAAGGGAGGTTTAAGCGCCAGCTCCGTGGTGGAATAGTTTATTCCGTCTGAGAACTGAAAATAATTTATGGCGTTGGAAGAACTAAGCTTGTTTACAGTTGAAAATGTTCACATTTCAAGTCAAATTATTATAATAGCTTCTATTTCTAATTACTTAGAATTGTCTAATAGGTCCTATAATTATTATTTAAATAAAGCGTGATTTTAACATGATATCCTCGTTATTATTAAAAACGGTCCTCACATTTCATTAATTCAACCCATAAATTAGAATGCAACGAATAGATAATTTGTATATGATTCTCTGTATTCTTTATTTGATAATAATACAATTGTTTCTAATGAAAAGTCACTCTAAGGACCAGTTTTTCAAATCTTTGTAACCAGTAATTATAAGTTAACACAGTATGTAGGGAATGGCATTGGTTGTTGCTATGCCAATACAGCCCTAATCAACCGTTTAAAAGTTAGCAGAGTATTGAAAGACTGGCTCCAATACTTCCTGATTTTTACATTTGTCATCAACAAAGCAAGAACACCTATTGTTGAACTTCCTTCTTCATGTAAATTGAGCTAATTAGCTCATCTCAATATGTTAAACTAATTTCTTACTCATTGTAATAACCCAGTAACTAACTCTCCATTTGACATTTTCCTTATCTCCTGTACGATAAATTCACTCTCCTTTGGGCACCATCTTTAGTCCCCACCTTCATAACCTACACGAATGATGTAATTTACACCCAAGTAACATTCCATACATCTTCATCCATGATCTCTCTAACAAACATTTTGTTTTCAACTAAACTAATACAGGTCACGTCTAAAACGTCACGAATCGCCTCGGCAGTGCAACTGCGGGAAACTGCACGATATAGATGTCACGTCGATTCTTTAAGTTCCAGCATCCGTACCAAACACTCCGAGATGCATATCTCCTCTCGCAAAGATTTCTCATCTCCGTTCATACTTTGGCAGCAAGTTTGAAGCGGCGACAGTTTTTCTCGCGAGTTTTGTCCGCCCCCGGGTTGTCGATCAGAAGATTCACACGGCTATGCGGAGTGAAAAGTTTGCTGCCGAAACTCTTTATAGCATCCATAGAGGAATCTTTTCAACTTCAATATGGAAACCAGCTGCGACTTTGCGCGACAATAAAACTAGGAAAAAAAACATAATAAACATAATGCAATTTATTACTGGAAGCTGATTTCTGTTACTTCTCATTTGATTTCGACGTGGCGGTATTGAAGTGTGGAATGGGAGTTGATGGAACGTTGACTTCTTTTTGTGATCTAAATCGAGTGTAGTATTGATAACACATTAATATTTAACGTTGTGTACTTTCACAGCAATATTATACCGGGTGGCGCAAAAAAAATCCCCCTGATTGAGAGGTCACTTTATCGAAACTATTATAGATAGAATTCTGAAATTTGTACACATATTAGAAAACATACCAAAATTTAATATGTGCAAGTTTCAAAAACATTACTTTTGTAGGAAAAAAGTTACAGCTATTCAAATTTGGTTGTCAAAAAAATGATTAAACAGAGCTCAAATAGCGCGCGTCCAGAAAACTTCCAATGGCCGGGACGCTGTTTCTTCAAAACTACGTAAGATATAAATCTGAAAATTTCAAATTAATATGAAAATAGATTAAGATCGATTGTGTAAAAATTTCAATCGATTTGAGCTAATGGAACGAAATTTATAGAATTTTAAAGTTGAGCGTAAAATCAGAATGTAGATTATTTCTTAACTTTTATTACACACGTTATAAAAGTGCATTTTTTCCTCACCATTCTGTTTTTAAGCTCAACTTCAAGATTCCATACATTTCGTTCCATTAGTTCAAATTGATTGAAATTTTTTCACAATCGATCTTAATATATTTTCAATACAATTTGAAATATTCAGCTTGATATCGTACGTAGTTTTGAAGAAACAGCGTCCCGGCCATTGTAAGTTTTCTGGACGCGCGCTATTTGAGCTCCGTATAATCAATTTTTTGACAACCAAATTTGAACAGCTGTAACTTTTTTCCTACAATAGAAATGTTTTTGAAACTTGCACAATTAAATTTTGGTATGTCTTCTAATATGTGTACAAATTTCAGAATCCTATCTATAATAGTTTCGATAAAGTGACCTCTCAATCAGGGGGATTTTTTTGCGCCACCCGGTATAATGCAATTACTGAATTGATATTCAATAACGTTTTAAAGGTAAATTGAACCAAGTGACAAAGTTTGAAATTACATAACCTAACTTCATGCTTGTGTATTTTGAGAAAACCTTGCAATTCAGCGATAAGCGTCATCTTCTACGCATATGTCAGAGATTTGACATTATCGATATTTATTACTTCAATACTATCTACCAGTAACTTACTATTAGCCCTACCTAAACATGTGTTTAATCTATAAACAACGCACCGATAAAGAAATTCAATGTCCAATTAAATCTTATACGTTTGTTCTTCACCGAATGCATGATCCCGGCATGATTTTGACAACATTGAACCTGTTTATAATCTGACCATGGAAAGTAAATAAATTCATAAAGAAGATTTATCAGAGTTGTGGCTAATTCGTTTGACTTCATCATCATTTCGTTTCCATGTCCACACTCATAACGTAGACGTATTGCTATAACACGTCAAAACTAATTACAATTAGTGGCCCCATATCCGTGGTGAAACATTAGTTCAAAAACACCAGTGGGCGTTTATAAACTCGTATGTTTTAAAGCAGTTTCTGCACAATATTGACTAGAGTTCGATGTGTTCGTTCCAACAAAGAAACATACCGGAAAAGTATTCTATACACAAACGTCTTTTATTATTCGATCATCATCGTTATGGTTTTTGTTACGTTCATTTTTATTTTATTCACAACGGTATCCAGTCTTCCATTTACGACACCAGTAAAATCTGATATTCCACGAAACATTATGAATTACTTCTTCGTATTGAGATCATAAATGTTGAGTATTTGATAACAAACTCATCTGCTAATGAGATACATATCTTTTAGAATTCAATCTGTCGTTCCGCAATCTAATCGTAGAGTCCACCTCTGTTGATCTCAGCGGATCCAACAATGCGAGGATTAATGCTTTACGAGGAAACTTGAGCTCTATTTACGACATCCGTCCTAACATATGACGTCATAACGGACCAGACGATATGATTGGTGTTTATGACATCGAATTCACTGCGGAGAGTTTACTTTTCTTGGGAACTGTCTGGTTCTATTCTTAACAAAACAATAAATATCAGTATTTTTGGTTTTTCTGTTACTGAACTCGGAGTGAAAATAGAGAAGTGAAGAATAAGATGGTTTCTAGCTGGGTTTGTAAGCTGCAACGTAAAAGGATCATTGGTATATGTGACTTTTGTACAAAATGCACGCGGAGACTTGGAAATTAACTAAAGAAGTGTATTTACTATTTCTGATCTTGACTTATAAGCGGCGTGCATGTTGGAAGCATTGATATTAAATATAAAGAATGCAAGTAAGAAGTGTTTTTTCAGCTTCCACGAAGGTGTACAAGTACAAGTGTACTTGGTACTTGTGTACTTGCCTCTTTAAGTGTCTTCTTCTCAAATATCGAATATATACAACCAAAATACAACTATGAAAATTTAACAAATAGTGTTACAATTTTTATATTTTTAACTCAAATTTATACTATGTTTGTTTGATCGGGACAATTCCATGTTACAAAAGTGTCATTCGCTGACTCTTTGGAGCGGAAAAACTGTGAATGGATATTTCATACAATTCTGGTTTTGTTAAAAGTCATACCCGTACTCGCTAGCAATAGGTCCTGGCTCGAGTACAGTTTTAAACAAATATTTTTCGTCTCCTAAGAAATTATTTCAAACACATTCCTTCCCTTTTCTTAATGATACCGAATATTTTAACTTCATAATTCATAAAGCGAAGTCTACTAATCTCTAAACAAAGTAAACTAAGCATTTAGTTTAGTAACTGTATTGAATGTTTATGGAGTTGATTGTTGTGTAATTAGAGACAAAAATAACATTATATTCAATTCAATAAAATATAAAAAGTACGCAACTATATTCGCTGTCACTAGCTATATAAATATAATCTAATACTCTCTATTATAGTTCCGAATATATCAAACAAAATTAGCTTGTACACGAACTGCACTCAGCAAATCTAATTGGATTCATGTCTTTGTGCCGTTGCTCGTCAATAAAGAATGTATTGCCCTTTGCCCCGGGAATTTATGATCCATTCCCGCCAAGGTGTGTGGATTGTCAAGGGACTTTGAGCGCATAAACTCATAAATCCGTATCATGACGAGGATCGCGAGTTCCGACCAGCGGACAGTCAATGAGTTGGACTGACCTACATAATGCATTTCCTCTTAGGAAGATAGCAGCGGGTAGAACGGGATAAACCATTGCTCGGGTGGATTTTACAATATGGCTCGAGTCGCGATGAAATGTTTATGATTTCACAAATTGGTGGCAGAAGACGGATATTTGGTAGCAAAATTTGACTGTGTTGTTATACATATAGCTATTGAATTTAATAGCATTTGACGTACTTAGATATTGCAAATTTGTTTCTAAAATTAATATGTGTGTGATATTATACAAATGGTGACAGATGTAGGATATGTAAAGGTGCTTTGGTCTTTTGACGAAATTTTAAGATATTCGTTAAGATAAATAAACATATTTATCCTGTGTTATCTCTATTACTCAAAATAATTATTGTAGATGTATAAGTTTTCAACAATACCATCTCATTTGAGTGACAGTCCAACGAAGATTTGCAATTATTTAAAAAAAAACAGTTGTTTAATTATGTTAGAATTTTCCGAGTTGTATTATTTAAACTTAAATATTGTTAATTAATTATAGGATAAATATTGGACGTGTTGATTACGTCTTGTCACTTGGCTTAGATTTTATTCGTCTTATAATTTCAATCTCATTCTTCAAACGTTCAGGAAAAAACCGCTCAATGAAGATGTTGGTAGAAGAATTTAACTTTTAGAATGTGAAGGCTTTACACTAAATACATCTGTTTCAGATCTTCTTTCTCTCTTCCTCCCACGCGAAGTAACTGATCTGAATCACAATCATTCAATTACATCCCACCCAAAGCCTTCAGCCTCCCGCGTACTTTTTATTGCCGTGTCTAATTTCAGTGAAACAAAATCCCCTGGATGCGAGCAAACGCCCAATAAAAAGGTCCATGTTTTCCAGTTGAGTAGCGTCCCGGGACATTATTACACGCCTCTTTTTCTCTTGTGTATTGAAACCTATTGTTCCCGTACGTACGTTTCATTCGAGAACCGGTGGCAAAAATGTTGCAACGCGAACGAAAAATAATACTCGTCGATGGAAAATCCGTGTGATATTTTTATCACACCTCTCGATGTAAGATTTTCATGTCTGTGAAATCCAACAAGATGGTAGGAACTTCTATTAGGCACAGTTGGCCCCGCTTTTCCATCGCACATGTACATTCCCTTTGCATCAGTTTCTTCACAAATACCATAAAACCAGACTGTAAACTTTTATATCATGTGATTCCATGTAGTAACAAACAAAACTTTCTATTATTTCACCGTCTTTTAGACGTGATCCCCATAACATTTCCTCGCCTATCGGAAAGTGTGAAGTTGGAAATCTGTATTTAGATCATGTGTGTGTCGTCTTTTGTCTCCTTTTTTCCACCGCAGTAGCACCCCTGGCGGTGGGTTTATGAGGTTCCTTAAGTAAAAGCTCCGAGACCGCACTGAGATGAAGTCTTATAGGACCATCGAGAGTAGCTCTTTCCGTCTTTGCCAGCTCGTTTTCACGCATAACGGTGTGAATATTTCACTTGGCCCTCTTTATGCACTTCTCCCCTATCATGACGTGCTAAAGGGAGGGGGGTTCGATCTCTGGTGGGGGGGGGGGGCGGTTTAGACGAGATAGTGAGGGTAAATGGTGATAGCGTTATTGGATGAGCGTGAGGAGAAACCGAAACTTGGTGAAACCTAGGTAGTGGTTACAATGTTAATATATACTTGCATATTTCACGTATGTCCGTTGTTGTGCTAAAAATAATTTAAATTATCGAAATGTCATACATTCCAGGGTATTATTTGTGACAATTTAATAAATTGAGCAACACATAAAAGTATAAATACTGACTGTGAATATTTGTAAAATAGTTTCGTAAACATTCTGTTGAGATTTAAAGCAAACGTGTAGCTAATAATGTAGCTTAAATTGAAAACTTGACCCCAAAAGCGTAATGAATTCAATACTAGCTCTCAAGGACATAGCACTATAAAATATGAAAGTGTATATTATGTTATCTGTTCAAATTCATGTAACTATGAAGGTTATAGAAACCATGCGATGCCACTTTTAAAATTAAAAGATAAAAATTAACCCTCCCCTAAATTCGTGATCATGACATATAGATATAAGTTAAATATTCAATTAGCACCTAAAAATTACAAATTGAAAAAAAAATCGTCAATTTCATAAATGTTTTACTCTTTTACTTTTTTGTATGAGTTGTGTTTGCATTGTACATTCCACATGCTTCATTATTTGATGATGGAAGTATATTATTTGACACTTAAAGCTATGTTGATATGTATCACTGCCACGGGCAAACTGAAAATGAAAATACTTGCCATATATTTGATTTATTTCTGTATTTGCTGCTCGTGTCACTCTACTGATGATTTTACGAGCCGGAGCTAGCCGGAAGCTGCGAAGAAGCGTGATGTTGTCAACGGACTATTTGCCCCTCTTGTAAACCACACGGGTCATGTGACGGGAAGGGAAGCACATCTGCCCGAGCAAACAACTCGCTTCGGCAAACACCGGATCAAACGGCCCACGAGTCAATACAAATCACGCTCTCTCGATCACTGATTGATTGATCTTTGATTGATTGATTGATCACGGAGTCGTTTTACATGCGGGTGATGGGGCAATGTGAGAGCCCACTGAAGGTCTATCTTCAGTCTTCGAAACCGATTCCACGTTACATGTAACTCGGATAACCAACCTGATAAAATTGATCAATTTTTGGGAAGTTATATGAAGGCATTTTCATCGGGTAGGCTTGAACGTAATAACAACAAATTATCAGAATTTTTTAAAGAGCAAATAATGACGTACTCATTATTCAATTGCGTATTTGTGACCTGCATCCCTCACCCATGTCCGACATTTTGACCAGGTAGCTCAGTTGGTAGAGCACTCCCCCGGCAAGTAAATGTTCCGGATTATCTAATGTTTTCTCCTTGCACATCCTTCCTAACAATAGCTCCAAGATAATTTGCATTATCCGTATTTGATCGGTATAGATCCGACATTATTTTCTGCCACAATACTCAGCAAACGAGCGTCTATATTCATCAAGCTCGGATCACATCTTTGCCTTGTTCTCCTCCATCGTTGACTTTGACAAATAAACCAGATAATCTCTGCCAACCACTCTTCTTAGCATAATTTACAAAATTTCAGATCGAACCACGAAAACGCTGACCTGGAGGACTATTCCAGAACGTATTCCCAATTCCATACCTGTTGGAATCCGGTCACTGCCATAAGGATTAACATTGCACCGAATTGGATTCCATCAGAATTGGGAATTTAAAAGTGTTAGAATACGGCCCCTGTCCCGCCAACAACCAGTAAAACACAGATATCCGAGCTAAACAAGTCCCATTGAGATGCTCGCTAAATAATATCCCCTGATTGTGTTTTCTCTCTGATGAATTCGCTTGAATGATTGACTTGGATCGTCTGTGTTGACCTTTGACCTCGCGACACATGCATCAAATCTGTGTCACTTGCAAATCAACGTGCTGGGCTATTAATCACCCCCTCCCCCTCCCCCTACCCTCTCAACGTCGTGATTCACGAGGGGGAGATCAATTAGAACATTGTCACACCTCCCACTTGGTTAGCGCCACTGCCGTCTTGAATCATACATGGTGTGATGAGACTAACTGTCGTTGGTTATCTATAATCAAGAATAGTGAATAGTATATCTATAATCCATCTACTTTAGATTTGTAAAAATGTAATGAAATCTGTACCTCAGAGGTAGAAAGGCGGAAGTTAATTTTAAAAAAATCTTGAGGTGAGCTCAACAACTAGTAATTCTGCCTTCATCTTATCACAAGGCATTGTGTAAGAGAATTCTTCAACATAAAGGCTTGATTACATTATTCCAAAAGTGTGCAACGCAAAATCGATAAAATGGATGTTCGACCTTCTAAAGCTAATTTCTGGAACTGGGACCAAAACAATTATTTTGTTTTGGTGATAAGATCGTTGTCACCTCTTGCCAGCCTGCGAGCTGATGTTGGTGAAAGTATTTAAAATATGTGACATGGATTTTATCTATCAGTGAAGAGAACTGTTAACTTTTTATCTGCAAAACGTAGATTTACATGAAACATGTATAAGCTCGCATTTACTTGATTCTATGGACCAAAACATTGAGAATATTATAAAGTGTAATCATGGGTAAAAATTCAACATGCAAGGAGAAAGCCTTGATCCATAGGCCTAAAATATACCATCATTGAGCTAAATGCCATGAGTCCCATTTAATTAATCGAAATCAAGTCCTAATTAATTGTGCACCAGCCCTCTAAGGACAAAAATTATAATTTCAAATATCCCTTGTCGTAGAAACCATCAACACTCAACATAATGACAGAATTATGAAATGAAATTTTGGCAAACTCATCTGAAAATTCCCATAGTGATTAGTAATTACTTCCGGAGGGTGGCAAGTAGGGGAAGGGGGAGGTGGGGCTCGCAATTGGGTCCATACTCGCCCTTTACATCTGCAGCTGTTACCGACCAGACGGTTTTATCACCGACTTCGAGACCGCACAGAATGGTATTAATAATTTATACAATTAATTCCATGTTCTAGAAGAGGAAGACGAGCCAATGGCGGACGATTATCAGTGGTTGAAAGTTGTTCAAACTTCGCCATCACGTCAACTCCAGTTTTAGCGAAATTATATTTCTTGGCGTTTGTTACAAAGTTCAGATGAGGAAATTCGGTATTTCCAACACTCTATTTAGTATTTTTTATGGCTAGAGAGACTTGTCCAACTATTGTACCGATGTCCAGCTCGAAATATTAATAGAGCTAAATTAAATTAATAGATATGCGCAATTACTAATTGGTTCCTTTTTCAAATTTAAATATATTGTATACGAATTTCCATAATTTACCCGAATGGTATGCGTTATTTTTTTATTGATTTATATTTTATTTAATAATTGATTTTTACAATTTTATCATTACTTGGAGTCTATAAAAAACAGACAAACCAGTAAATAAAATATTCTGCCAGAGCACCACTTTCTTCTCTTGACGATCTCTCAGCCATAGTTTGACATGCACAGTAATTGGTGTGAACATCGTACACAAACCTCCACAAAAAGTGCCCTGTTTACTCCGCCTTCGCCCAAGGAGTGAACTGATGAAACATTTCCAGATGCACTGAAGCAAGTTTAATATGATTTTGGAATTTTACTCAAACCTACAGTCATTATAGAATCTTCTCCCCTACTGCGTTAACATGTAAAAGGGTAAGGACAACTCAATTTGAAATTTGGCAATTTGGTACTGTATCTGATAGAAGACTGAAAATATGTTGTAGTGTAGGTCTAATAAAATAATCACGTCTTAAAGTTATGAGCCTATACACTTTGCATATAAAATCCGTATATATGAAACAGTGAATTGAACATTTGATAATACCGTATTCATTTAATATTAAAATTAAAAGTTCATTTATCCACCAACATCAATGAATTCTCCACAACTCTGTCGCTTCAACAAATTGTCTCTCTTCACCGAGCCGGTCACAAATGTCGACTCTTCTTCTCAACCCGACGAGACTCCACCAACCTGCCCACCCCCGCCTCATCCAGATGCTGCGAAGTCCTCATGGACCAGTAACTCTCACCTCGCGACGAATCGCGTTACTAATTAATATCACCGCCACACCAAGACGACGCCGACGCCGCGTCATCTGACGACGCGTCGACATCGGACGCCGTGGTTTGACGGCGCGGCCGCTGACCAGAACCTATTCTTGTAATTTGGCGATTTGTCACATGACAACCTAAGCCGGGGTTTAATTATTCACCTGGGCTATCTCGACTTACACCCCCCCCCACTCCCTGTGACGCACTGGGGTCTTATTACCCCGGTATTAGGAGGAGTGAGTGACTCCTAAGCCGGTAGGATATGACGAAGGAGGCAGATTTAGAAAGCGACGCTGTTTAATGTTTGGTGTCATTAATAAGGATGTTTCGTAATGCTTTGGATCTTCTGCGCAGGACAGGGCTTATCCTGTTGACTTTATGCATGGATTATTGTGTATCAAATGCGTTCATACTGGGGTTTGTCAGTTTATTATGACTATATAGAGAATAGTTAAAATATTAAATTGTAAAGCTATAACTAAATAATTAGTCATTTAAATTATTCAAACAACATTAATTGAATATACTTAATATATCGTCCAATTGTTCTGTGCTTTAGAGAGCTAATAAAGCAAAGCCAATGGGTGTGGCTAATTAGTGTATTGTCCCAGTACTAGGTGTCAAGATAATCTTGATTCCGAATGATCGTACTTAGGTCCTCGAAATAAAACATTTCCACAGCCAGAAAGATTAGTAATTTACAAAATGTCCTGATCCCTTCTCGGTAAAAAAGGCAATGTTGCCCCCATCTCCAAATCCCACTGATCGGCACTTGCTCTGAGCGAAATAAAAAAGAATCGAAACTTTTTTGTCGAATTAAAAAAATCTTCATTATCTTGACTAAATTATATTTTTTGGCAAAGAATGGAATGGGTAACCTTTTAGATTGAAAGCTGCAGTGAGATATTATAAATGTGTCGTCTTTAATTTCTCGCTGTTCTCTCTCTTCTCTCCACGTGAAAGCAAGAGAGGCTGCGAGATTCCGTACCTTCCTCCCTGAGCAGCAGACTGAGATAATCAGCTCGGAGTTTGGTTTTGACTTGGCGGTAGTTTGCGTCTATGCGGTTGACAGAACAAAATCTTCTTTTACACGAATTAGAACAGTTCACTTCCGCGTTTTTATTCAGCACAATTCGTCTAAAGCTCCTCGCAATGCAAGTCATGGACGTTTAGCAATTTTAAAGCACGCTTCGAGACGCGATTATATTGTGCATTACTCATAGTAAAGTTACTGGCTAAAATATCACATCCTAGCCTTATTTAATTACACACTTTTTAATGGTGTTTAACGTTCCACTATTCTGTAACTAGGTTAATGGCGACGGGTGAATTATTAAGTAGATTATTGGAAGATGAAACGAGGAGAATTGAAAGTAGGAAGGAGGTGGTCGTGTTCTATTAGAAGGAAACTTTCTCAAAATGTGTCTCTTTCAGCGAAGCCACGAAACACCTCAGTCAGAAAGTATACGGCCGCGAGAATCGAAACTGGGCAGGCAGCCAACTCGCTCAATTTGAATGACGAATTGTTTGTTTGACCGAATCATGAAATAAATCAAATATCTAATAGCTTTAAAATTTGGATGTCTTCTGCATTTTGTTTTTTGATTGAGAGAAAAGGTGAGGATATAACGAACGCTATTGAATGCATTAACAGTATTCCCACCTGACAATGTCCTTGGTTGGGACTGGGAGAAGGTAGCAATAATCCTCTCTAAATCGAGATTAAAGTTAATCTAAGTTAATCCTTAGTTAAGAGTAGCCACACACAATGACACTATTAAAATAGAGGCTAAGTCCTTGCATAAGTTATCTCTGATTATTGTACCACTTTGTGTATAAATATAATGTTTGTTGTAAATTCATAGCTTAAATAGGACGTCACTTCTCGTCTTGTTTCGTTTCTCGTTTCGGGTAACGGCCAATTTTCAATCTGTCAATCTGTCAATCTGTCAATCTGTGTTAGACTGAAAACCTTCTCAAGTTTTAATTTTAACTCAATACCTTTAGATCACGACAGAGTTCTCCTCAAACTTGAGGATTAACAAAATATAACTCATCAACAATATTTTCATCACATACAAAAATGATACATGAAAAGTTCTTGAAAATTGCAAACATTCCTTGAAAATGTTTACACCGTAAATACCACGACCTCCATGGTCCAGCACAGTAAAGTTGAGACTTATCTCTCAAGTTGTCGAACATAGAGTATGTCCTGAATCTGGAAGATCTTTCTCTGGTGTTCAGTGGGTCAGGTAGCAACATCGTCTCAGATTTAAATCAACAATTTCCTCGACTTTGCCACCGATTATCACGTCGAGATTCCCCTCTAATCTGGCGGGCTTTCTGCCAACCGTCTCCGACGTCTTTCTCTCTCTCTCTCTTTCTCTCTTTCTCTCGTTCTCTCTATCCCTCCGCAGTAATTCGATCTTCCAAGTCATCGCGTTCCTTCCTTCCTTTCCTCCCTTCTTTCAACGAACATTCACACTAATTATATTTGCAAATGAGTTCTCGTAAATAACGTGCTAGGCCATGTTCAGGAATAAAGAGGAATCTATTGACAGGAGTTCCACGATAACTAAAGCTGATCTTTAAAATCATGGTCCAATGAGAGTTCAACTGAATCTATTTAGATTTTATTGCAGGTCTAGGAGCCAGTTCTTAGATAATTTTCTATTTTTTTTGCGAATTCAATACTTAGTTGTATTTTTAACTAATCGCATACGATATTCTCTGTTCGGATGCCACAATTAATTTAAAATAAATCGAGATCAAGAATTTTGTAAGAAGATCAAACTCTAAATCAGTTGTATAATATCTTGGTACGCCCACTTACATACTTAATCTAGAATTTTTTTAAAAATCGCAAGTTTATAACTATTATTTGGAAGTATTAATGCAAATTATGAACAATGTAAAATACGTCAACAAAAATGAGAGACTTAAGAAAATATCTGGCTGTGTAAAATGTTATAATTCTCTCTGGAAAATGTTTTCTAACCCAAATACAGAACTATTCACCACACTCTTGGATGTCAGATGTAGTACCTTATTGCACACTCCATCTGATAGGAATACGAACTTCTTAGTCATTCAAAGACTTGTTAAATCTGAGGCAACCAATGAGGCAGTGGTCCATCCGCGTGTCTCATGGTGATACCCAAAAGTTCGAGGACTTTGCCCATAAATATGAAATGACTTGACATAACTCCTAATTAACCGTCCACCTTCAAAGTAGTTCATTTGGTCACGTGTACAGCAATGTCGGTGCTTTTAAATGATTCCTTGCATCCCTGGACGTATTCAAGACTGCCAGTGATTCGATCTCCTCAATGGTGTCAGATTTTTATTATTTATTTTATTTTATTATTTATTTGTATTTATTTGTAAGCGTAACGCTTTCAGGAATACACATTTTAGACATTCAAAATTACATTGTTATGCATGTCAATATATACATTTGAATAAACAATAACAATAATTTAAAATCATATCGCATATTGCTATGCTCGTCCCTTATTTATAAATTCTATACACATTGATTTAAACACTTTAATATTTACTATGCTCCTGTAGGATACAGGAATGTCATTGTAGAGCCTAGCACCTTGAACAAAAAGAGATTTTATGGTTGAAGTTTTGGCTTTAAAATCAATAAAAATATTATTACTAGTACTGGCTCTGGTACAATGTGAATGAATGTCACTTATTAGTTCAACTTTGTTCTGTAAGTATAACCCCATAAAAAACACTTCGTGTAAAAATACCAGCCAAGTCTCTTCTACTAAAAAAAATTATATAAAATCTAAAAATTCTGCACTGAAAAGTAATGATATCAAAAAATTTGCCAAGTCAAAACTTTATTTGAAAATCAAAAAATACTTGGCGCATCGTGTATATTAATAGCTTAGAAGTATAGGCCAGATATAAAATATACATAAAATATACAAACATATAGTATACCTAAAATGCCCTAAAAAATCGATGCGCCAAGTATTTTTTGATTTTCAAATAAAGTTTTGACTTGGCAAATTTTTTGATATCATTACTTTTCAGTGCAGAATTTTTAGATTTCATATAATTTTTTTTAGTAGAAGAGACTTGGCTGGTATTTTTACACGAAGTGTTTTTTATGGGGATATCACTCCTTTTTTTAGTTTATTCTAACAACTTGTGACACATATGAAATGAACAATTACTAAATTCTTTTAAAAAAACATCACCTTTTACAATTTCGTTACCACTAATGAATAGCAGCGTATGGTCCTAAATAATTGCTTTAAATGATCTTTCACGAAGAATAGCAAAGGTTTCATTCCAATCAGTCAACCCAGTTCCGAGATACGGAAGCACTTCGGTTTTCAAAATGGCTGCTGAACTTTCTGCAATGCCACATAGAATTTATTTCTATAAATGATGTGTATCATTTTAAGCTTTCTGAATATGTATTTATTGTATAGGAGGGAATTATAATAATTTATACATTTGTATGACGTCATTTCCGGTCTCATAAATAGGAAAATTCTATTTGTACTGTTCATATTCCATAGAGATGGCCTTCCGAATCGTTTGGCGCTAGTTTCATACCGATTTGTCTACCAGTTTTTGAGATATGACGTTATTTCCGGTTTAAAAATGGTGGCTGAAATCTCTGACCCCTTGAAGTATATTTGAAACATGATTACAATGTTATAAGCTGTCTCAAATAGTATATTTATTGCATCAAAATAAAAATTTGTGAGATTATTAAAATGTGTGACGTCATTTCCGGTTTAGGTATGGGAAACTGCAAATATTATTGATGATAATACATAAAGTTGACTGTCTAAATTGTTTTGCGCTGGTTTCGTTGAAATCTATTAAGCCGTTATTGAGATATGATGTCACTTTCGGTTTCAAAATGGCGGCTTCCGGTTGGTTTTATAACAAGTCACATAAGACGTCAAAAGTACATACGTTACATAAATATCAAAATAATCGGATCAACCTTTGTTGCCAAAAAGCCAATCGATGTATTTCAAATTTCATTACGTCATTTCCGGTTTCTTTAACATAATGTTTAGTCTTTTGCTACTTATCATGCATATAGATGACCGTCTGGATCGTTTGGCGCAATTTTCGTTCCAATCGGTCCAGCCGTTGACGAGATATGACGTCACTTCCGGTTTCAAAATGGCGGCACAAAAAATTCATGGGGTGAAGGTTAAATCAGACGCCAAAAGTGCACACGTGGTAAAAATGTGGGATCAATCGGTTCAGCTGTTTAGGCTGTGGCCTGTTTACCGGATTTAAATTCCAGGAGACTACTACTACTACTACTACTACTGAGATTATTATTATTATTATTATTATTATGAAAACCGCCCTAAAACACTGTTTTCACGGCCCTCTAGCGCACAAAGGGCGTAACCTATTGTTCCCAAATTTGGTATATGTTGTAGGGTGGGCCATAGCTCGAAATTAAGATATATCGCAACAATGTGAGATTTTCCAATTTTAAGATACAGTAGGCCGAAAATGCCACTTTGATGCTTACAGTAAAAGTGGGTTTGCTCCAGCCTTTTTAAATGAGTGTGTGCGCGCGCCGTACGACTTGGCTGGCGTGGAGCGACCGCTCCACTAGATGGTAACAAATTATGAACTATTTTATAAATAAAAATAACTGAGAATAGTCTCACTCTTTCTTTAACATTTAAGAATTTAAGTTCATTCAACATAAAGTTTATTGGAGTGAGTCTGTCAACTTTAAGGATAATACGCATAGCTCTATTTTGAAGCTTCTGTAACGAGTCCATGTCAGAATTATTTATACTTAAAAAAAGAGTGGCACAGTAATCAAAATGGGGTAAGATAATCGTATTATAAATCAAACATTTAGTCCATAATGATAGAGATTTGCTCACACGTCCCATAAAACCTATTTTCTTGGAAATCTTTTTACACATGTAATTTATATGGGGACCAAATTTCAGTTGGCTATCTACTTTTACACCTAAATACTTCATCTGTTGAACCATTTCAATTTCGACACTGTCCAATATAATATGTTTAGTAACTCCATTCTTTATAATTTTAGGATCTGTGCTCATCAATAATGATTTACATTTAGTACAATTAAGTTTCAACTTGTGTTGATTTAGCCATTCAACAACCCTTTCCAATTCAATATTAATTATATCAATGACATCATCGTAATTGTTTCCAGCAAAATATATAACTGCATCGTCCGCAAACAAATGAACACTAGAATATTTAAAAAGTTTAGGCATGACATTTATGTATATTAAAAACAGGAGGGGACCCAGTACAGATCCCTGGGGTACCCCTAAGTCATTCTTCTTTGGAGAAAAATCGTCTGAAAGAACAAGGAATGGTCAAATTCGGTGAAATCAGGCGAATAGTAGATGTGATTATAAATAATTATAATGTTTTTAGAAGCCAAGTTGGCGAACAACGGTTCAAGTTGAGGCATGCGCGTTGCCATGCTGGGAGAACTTAGTCGTTGTTCTCCAAATTGGTCCAACGTTTGCGTCGAATAGCCGATTCAAAATCTCACAGAAAATCTCTCCGTTGTCAGCTTGACCAGTTGGAGAAATTCTAGATGTCAAAAGACATGGAATCAACTAATGTCATTGACCCACACATTAATCGTTGTTCGGCAGTTTTTGTATTCCAAGAACATCACATCATTCCCCGACACGCATTTACCTCTATCTCACCCCCTGCTACTTTTCCCTGTTTCCCAAGATGTAATTCCGGATGAAAGGATTATGTTTTTACATCCAAAAATGTGAATCGTTGATGGCATTTCAGGAGATCCTGAAAGCAGCTCAAAAAGCTCAGAAATCAGATCTGAAAGCTGAGCCGAAGATACTCAACATGGTCACAGCAGACGTCCAGGGATGCATGGAATAACTGAAAAAAATTGTTGTATGTACATGACCAAAGAAACTACTTCAGAGGAGAAAGTGTCATCTAGGAGTTATGTAAGATATTTTTATGGCTCAAGTCACGAACTTACCAGATTGATGTAAAATATATATGGTCGACTGTATTCGTACATGTTCATTCTATTATGAGTAGAGGAAGTATTGTGCAAAATTTCAAGGAACAGCAGGTACCTACTTTTATCTCAAACTTATATCTTGACAATGCTGAAGTTATCCTCAAAAAATCATCAAGTCCGTTCTAGTCCCAATGAATAAAAATGTAATGAGTTTCATTGTCTTTTTACCAGATCTAATTCCAGCATTAAATCCCTATGAAACATATTCCCCCGAGAACTGTGGCAATGCTCCATCGAATTGTTTACACTGGCACCGGTGTTAATATCAGTTTGATAGTTCACAGCCATCGTAAAGCTTCTGCGAGAGCTCTGTACGGCAGTGTCCGGCATTTACGACACTCAGTGGTGGCTGTAAACCTGGCTTTATAGTCTCGTTGAGTTTACGAGATGGCCAGCGTGTACGCAAGGGACGAGATTGAAGATATGTCTACAGTCGGACATCAACAAGTTGGACAGTTCGAGGCGAGAGATGGTTTACAATTAAAATACGAACAAAGACGTGGGGTTGTTTATGTTGCCGTGATACCTGTTGCGTATTTTAATTTGTCGATTCGAAACCAAATTTGCAAAATTTTTAATGAATCGTAAAGAAGTTTGTCTAAATTGAAGTAATAAAATAATTTAGGGCTTTTTGAAATCAACGGGAATAAAAATTACTGTATATTTAATTTTATTAACAAACCTATAATATTACTGTTAGTTTGAGAAAACTTATCTTATGTTAATAAGATAACATAAGCAATAATAAGCAATAATTTCGCAGGGGTTTTGAAGAAGAACCGAGAACCGAGTGAGGAAGAATTTCTTGGCCCGCAAAGCTTAGAAAACGGATTAAGTTTAATTAATAATTGACAAACGCGTTTGTTTCTTCAGACTGTACGAAACTCATGGGCAATGTCCACGGCAATAGAGTACTAGAGTGCCACGCCCACTAGGTACTTCCGGAGTCTTTTTCAAAACCCTCTTATGGAAAATGACATGGGGACTTACTTTGATTGCTGGTCATTTGTAAACGAAACAGAGTTAAGAAAATTCCAATACACCACCATTAACTTCAATCTTTCATTTATAATATTATGTCGACACATCTCTTCAAATATATACCAAATTAAAACTGTTTAAGTTATTAAACAGCTCCAAAGTGCGACGTTGCAATCTACATCAATAATATATTGTAACACGGCGCAGCGCGATGTCCTGGGAAGCGAGTTGGCAACTGCGACTTTACAAAAATGAAAAACAAATGAAACAATTTTCAACAATGATGCCAGACCTTGCACTTCAATTTTCGATTGTTGACGAAAAGTAAACAAAACTGAAGTATTTCTGTGCTCCTCGAGTTTATACACTGAATCAAGTTCATATTATAGTTATTTTAATTTCAGGATACCATAATACGAGATGTAATGAGCTGTTGAAATGTAGACTGACAGTTCATTGAATTTACATCTTGCACCGGTGTACACTTTCGTGACGTCATACGCTGTGTAGTGTGTTGTTTAACTTGTAACAGTTTATATTTTGTATATATTTGAAGAGATGTGTCGACATAATGTTATAAATGAAAGATTGAAGTTAATGGTGGTGTATTGGGATTTTCTTAACTCTGTTTCGTTTACAAATGACCAGCAATCAAAGTAAGTCCCCATGTTATTTTCCATAAGAGGGTTTTGAAAAAGACTCCGGAAGTACCTAGTGGGCGTGGCACTCTAGTACTCTATTGACTTGGAAGCGTGTTGTGAAGAAGGTTAATGCAATAGATATTAGATAGGATGACCCACGAAAGACAATGAAGAATGTCAAAGTTGCATAACTATTGTAAATTCTAAGTTGTATTTGTTATTTATTTTTCGCACAGAAATATTTCATGGACATTTAACAGTTAGTTATGAAACAAAACATCCCAAGTATTTTCACTACGAAGGACAATGTTTCGGGAGCCAAGCCTCTTATTTCGGTTTGAAAGTTGACCTTCAGATACTCTCTAGTGATCGGATTGTTCCCAGTAAGTAGTACCCCATAAAAAACACTTCGTGTAAAAATAACAGCCAACCCAAGTCTCTTCAACTAAAAAAAAATATGAAATCTAAAAATTCTGCACTGAAAAGTAGTGATATCAAAAAATGAGCCAAGTAAAAACTTTATTTGAAAATCAAAAAATACTTGGCGCCTCGTGTATATAAATAGCTTGGAAGTATAAGCCAATTATAAAATATACATCAAATATACATACATATACATAGTATACCTATAATGCCCTAAAAAAAACGATGCGCCAAGTATTTTTTGATTTTCAAATAAAGTTTTTACTTGGCTCATTTTTTGATATCACTACTTTTCAGTGCAGAATTTTTAGATTTCATATTTTTTTTTTAGTTGAAGAGACTTGGCTTGGCTGTTATTTTTACACGAAGTGTTTTTTTATGGGGATTTCACTCCGTTTTTTAGTTTATTCTTACAACTTGTGACAATCGAATCAACAATTACTAAATCCTTTTAAAAAATCACCCTTTACAATTTGGTTATTCTCATGAAGAATAGCAAAGGTTTCATTCCAATCGGTCAACCCAGTTCCGAGATATGGCAACACTTCGGTTTTCAAAATGGCTGCTGAACTTTCTGCACTGCCACATAGAATTTATAACAATCAATGATGTGCATCATTTTAAGCATTCTGAATATGTATTTATTGTATAGGTGGGGATTACAATAATTTATAAATTTGAATGACGTCATTTCCGGTCTCATAAATAGGAAAATTCTAGTTTGACTGTTCCCATTCCATAGAGATGGCCTTTTAAATCGTTTGGCGCTAGTTTCATATCGATCTGTCAACCAGTTTTCGAGATATGGGGTTTCTTCCGGTTTCAAAATGGCTGCTGAAATCACTGACCCCTTGTATTATAATTTAAACATGATTACATTTTATTATAAGCTGTCTCTAATAGTATATTTATTGCAACAAAATGTAAATTTGTGAGACTTTTAAAATAAGTGACGTCATTTCCGGTTTCGGTATGCGAAACTGCAAATATTATTGATGATAATACATAAAGTTGACCGTCTAAATTGTTTGGCGCTGGTTTCGTTCAAATCTATTTAGCCGTTATTGAGATATGATGTCACTTCCTGTTTCAAAATGGCGGCTTCCGGTTGTTTTTATAACAAGTCAAATGAGATATTTAAAGTACATACGTTACATAAATATCAAAATAATCGGATCAAATTTGTTGCCGAAATGCCAATCGATGTATTTCAAATTTCATGACGTCATTTCCGGTTTCGTTAACATAAATTTTAGTCTGTTGCTATTGATAATCCATAAAGTTGACCGTCCGAATCGTTTGGCGCTATTTTAGTTCCAATCGGTTTAGCCGTTGTCGAGATATGATGTCACTTCCGTTTTCAAAATGGTCGTACAAAAAAATTCATGGGGGCGAGGGCAAATCAGACGCCAAAAGTGCACACGTGGTAAAAATTTGAGATCGATCGATTCAGCCGTTTAGGCTGTGGCCTTGTTACCGGATTTGAATTCCAGGAGACTACTACTACTAAGATTAAAACCGCCCTAAAACACGGTTTTCACGGCCCTCTAGCTCGCAAAGGCCGTAACCTATTGTTCCCAAATTTGGTATATGTTGTAGGGTGGGCCATAGCTCGAAATTAAGATATTTCGCAACAATGTGAGATTTCCCAATTTTGAGATCCAGTAGGCCGAAAATGCCACTTTGATGCTTACAGTAAAAGTGGGTTTGCTCCAGCCTTTATATGAGAGTGTGCGCGCGCCGTACGACTTGGCTGGCGTGGAGCGACCGCTCCACTAGATAGTCATTCAAGAAAACGTTGGAGGCTGGGAAATTTCCGAACATCTACAAACTTCAAACTAGTCAGTCTTTCTAGGGCTACTCTACACAACGAAAGAAATTGTCGTTTTACCAGAGTTTAGGACAATTTAACTTAATAAGGAGAAGAAATGTCGAGCTTCGGTCGGCATTGTTTTTTATAAGGCCTATGTGCCTTACTCTACTTAGTGTGGAAAATTGTTTATATTAAATATAAATGAGATAATAAAAATAAGCCTATATATGCTGCAATAAGGGCGTAGACCTCTTCTCCTTTACGAAACCCTCAATGCTGTACGCTACTGGAAATGTGTTCACTTACTTTCCTTTGCGTTGAGAATTATGTACTTCGACACTACTCTTCACCCTCTTTACTCTCTCAGTACTCTACTTGTATCTATCAGCGTTTCATCTATCTCGGTAAACATATTATCGAGTGGGCTTCTGACCCTCGTATAGAGTTTTACCTCTACAATTCCTCTCTCATCGCATGTAGGTACTACACGTGTGATAAATATGATACTGAATGGCAAAGTGTTCGAATTACATTTTCAGTTCTTCTGAATAGCTAATTTTGAACACGTAGTAGAAACACAGCAGGGACTTTTTAGCATCATTTTAACTTTAATGTGTTGTGAAAATATTGATAAGAGTTAATATTGACATTAAACATATTTCTGTCAGGAACTGTTGGATTGGTGTCGTGTGCTTTTAACCATAATGTTCATTAAGATGAGTTTTCTGACCTTGAGAGCAAGTTGTAAGAAAATACTAGTAGGTAATAATTTTTGTAGCTTGGAGGTCGAAGGCCGAAAGTCAATTTTCTCGACTTTGTGTTTGTAATGATGTAATCAACCTCTATAAATTGTCATTTGATTGATGTTAACCAATACGGTTATATTGAAGTATTTTCTTAAACAATAACTTATGTAATATTACAAATATTATTGTATGATGGCAGAATTTACTGGTTTTTAAACTCATCTAAAGAACCATTGAAATGGACTTCCGGCCTTCTACCTCTATATACAGAATGTAGCTTTTTAATTGTGTGTTACAAAAAAGATAAGTGAAATTTATGATATTTCGTAATTGTGTTGTTCAACCGAATAAACTTTTGACCAGCATTCCTTCACAAGATAGGTGAGCTTTTTGTCTGCTCGAGTGCTCTCTACAGCCCCACATTCTACTGAACACCAACCCTCGAAACTCGCGCGCGCAATTCTCCACGATCTTGTTATACCTCTCCACAAGATCTTGCATTTTATTCATCAAGCCGTCTTCATTTAATCCCAGTGTTTATATTGTTAAACATGTGAAATGGTCGCTCTTTCGCAGCTAAAATGCCTCCATTCTTCGGCATCGCGCCCGCCCGGAGCTCGTTCCACGGAGCAGTTGATCGAGCTGCTAGTCCATCTTGACGCCTCCTAGGCGCTGCTCTTTGTTGCCGACTCCTCGCCATTTGTCTTAATAGTCTTTACTCAGTCAGGACTTGCAGGGTGGCAACTAACTCTATAAAGAGGCGCTACAACTGGACGAAGAAATGTCGTGGAGACAAAACATCAGAAGATTTAGCGACAAAGAAGCGATTTCAGTGAATAATGTGAGCTTTCACTTGAAAATTGAACCTTTAGGACGTAGAAATTCACAAATATAGTATCAAACGAACGTATACAATTCTCAACAATCAAAACAAACAATTGATTGGAACTGAAGTATTTGACAGCATAAAGTGAACATTTACCATGTGATTTTGTGTCGATATCGGTTCACACAACCCAAGGGTTTTATGATTGAATTTTAAGAGAATTTAAATTCAATGCAGCACAAAGAACTATCCGGTTCAGTTTGCATCACCCGCTATCACAATCATCTCTTTTATCTTTCCTATCTAACTAGAAACCCTGCATCCTAACAATGTTAGTGTACTGTAAAACTATTTGAAGGAACGAAATCTGTCTGTTTCATGTACAATGTTCCAGTTCTCTGTCAGTTGAGAAATACAATTTTAGTTGAAGTCAGCATCGATATATTTGAACAGAATTAGAGTATGGAATTGAGTAAGTTCTCAATACGACAACCAGAAAATCGCATGAATGTAGATTTAAAACGACATCCTATGCTGGTGCTATCTACCGACTGCCCTTCTTTACCACCTAGATTATAGATTTAATTTAATACATAGTCAGTGGCTGAAGTGAAAACCCATTATTTGGTAGTCAATGTCACACAGATCCACATATTCTCGTTCTACTTATCATTTTGTTCATTTATGTTCTTCAACAAACAGAAGTAGAAGTAGCAAATAGGACAATTGCAAATCTCGGCTAAAACATGCATAATTTAGTGTAATACACTGGACGAATGCTTTGATTCTTTACATTAGAAGAGTTTATTCCCAAATCATTTCACAAAGGAAATCAATGGCACTGTTCTAGAACATTTAAAATTCCCAATTCCACTGGAATCCGATTCCGTGCATATGTCAATCCTTCTGACCTTGACTGGATTCCAGCAGAATCGAATTGGGAAAACGTTCTAGAATAGGCCATCATGGGGCCCAATTCTATAACTTTAAAAATTGAATCTGATTCGGTGCAATGTTAATCCAAATGACCGGAATCGGATTCGAGCAGAATAGGGAATTTTTTAAGTTAGAGAATAGGACCCCGCCCTTTCAAAGCTTAGCCATACAAACATTTAAGCAACAATTATTATGCTTTTAACAATTGCACTATAACCTTTGGGTCTTTTTCAGGTTGAACGAAATACTTCACTAAAATTAATTTCTTAAATTCGTCAACCACAAATTTTAAAAACTGTATTTCATTAATTCTGGTTAACTGCTAGGTACCTAATGCCCATTATCATTCATTTGCAACAGTTGGCGTTATTCTGTTTGTTTTGTTGATTGGTAAGACAATTTATGTAATGTATGCATTGCTTACCACTGACCCAAAGCTTCTTTTGGAATCAGTCAAACAAAGATAACACTAAAGCTCTTAGATTCAACCCATTGCCATGTGTGTTTCATTGACTTAAAGTATCAGTAGTATCAGTAATAATATCTTTTTGTTGACTACAATAATAACCTAAAACCATTTCTGCCATTCCTTGTTTTTGATCCGGTTAATTGACCCGAATCCTCTCGTCGAAAAGATTCCCGCCACTCCTCCTTAACATTACACCAAATGAAGCACGAGTTAGCTGCATTTCAAGTAGAAACAGTTTCATTGTTTCTCTCTCCGTATCGTATCTTGTTATACAGGAGGCATTATTAAATGAGGGAAAGCTTTAGTATCGTCATTAGTCTTCATTAGAGACGTAAGCCGCGAAGAACACACGACTTGATGTCGGCAAGCGGCGGAACAAAGCACGGCTACTTACAGCATTCACTCGACATAACTCATCTTATTCATTGTTAAGACGTCACGAGTCATTGTTCCACATCGAGGAAATCATTGCTCGATATTGATGATGATAAAACAAAAGACATTTATTTAATAAATAATGTTATAAGGAACACAAGAGGCTTAACCTGAAAAGAAGGGACAAAGAGTAGAGATGTTTAGCTTCTTATAGAAATGAGTTGAGAGAATGTTTTCTTCTGACTTATGTAGGATTTTCGTTTGAACATTGGGTCTTAGACGAAGCTTAAGGCATTTTAGTGCATTGCAATGTTGTTCCATTTTATTCAATATTATTGTTCAAGACACAAAATGCAAGATGTGTTGGTTCAAAAAGTGCGTAGTTACAAATTGGCGAGTGCTAGTTGACCTTGAGAGTGGTATGTGACGTCATTTAGTTATCTTTACTTTCTGCAATGGACTTAACTGTGTGATGAACCTTCCTGTGTGCCTACACTTATCAGAACATTTTGCATCAAAGTAATTTTAAGCTTTGTTCCATTTCATTAAAAGAAACTAAACTTGAACTGCAGACAAGTAATCAACAGTCTATTTGAGCTCGTGTTGCATAAAATATTTAATACACTAGGAAAACGCTCAGTGTAACGCGTTGATGAGCGAGCACGGATACGCGCAAATTCTCGAACCGGAAATGCGTACACAACGCACAGAAAACATATTCATGCTTTGCACGTGACGTCATCTCATTGTTGCGCGGCCATTTTGGGGATACATGTCAGAACGGCTGTCAATCTGTTTTTCAGTACTTTTTGATATTATTTATGGTTTACCTGTGCAATTGTAAGCTGCAGAAGAAGTTCTTATAGGTATAAAACCACTTATTTACAAACTATCTTTGACTATAACCGATAATAATTAGTTTAAATCGAATTGACAGCTATCACCAATATGGCCGAAAATATACTTTTTTACATTGTTGATGTAAAACAAAAGACGCACGTGCAAAGCATGAATACATCCATATCGAATTGATTATGATATCAACTTAAAAGTGTATGCTTTTCATCGAAAATTTAAAATAGCATCTAAACACCTGGTTCATAAAGCAAATCAGAATCAATTTTCAATAGGCACTGGAAAACATTCATTTCGATACTTCATTACTGACAGATATTAAAAATTTCAATAACTTCATACGTTCTTAACTGATTGGGATGAGATTTTGTAAAATAAGAGACAATATTGGTCTTAATGATCATGCAAAATATGAGTTTGATCAGAATATTCGAAGACCGTTTTCATTTTTTAGCCTATCAGGAGTTATTTATTTAAATTTTAACCAATGAATGGATTTCAAAATAAATTATGGTATGCAAACAGAGAAGGTTGATTTTACATGTGTACAACATTTCAGCTCGATCAAAGAAAAACACTGACCTGTATAGCCAAAATATGAGTTTGATCAGATTTATCGAAGACCAGTTTCATTTTTCAACCTACCATCAGGAGATGTTTATTTAAATTTTAACCAATCAATTTTTTTCAAAAAAATTAGGGGTCAGCAAACAGAAAAGGTTGTCTCCACATGTGTGCAAAATTTCAGCTCGATCGAAGAAAAACTCTGACCTGTATAGCGTCAGTAAACGGAAAAAAAAAACAGAGGTCCGTGCCAAAAGAGCCAAAAGGAGACGCTCGCTTCGCTCGCTCAATTATCCAATTCGTCAACCATCGACTACTGTCGGTTTAGCTCTTTTGTTAAAATGAGAAATTTCACCAAATTAGCATATCTTATTTCTTAAGATACGGGAAAATTTTACTGGAAAATCACATCAAAGCTCTCTCAATTATCATTATGAAAGATGGTTTAATTGTTAATCCGAAAGATACGGGCTGCTAGAAAAGCAAATCGAGGTATATCGGTTACCAAACAGATGGCACAATCTTCTACCTTTTCTCTTGATTTAAGTTTGCTCCTTAGTAAAGATCTTGCGATTTGTTGAGATGCAATTACAAAGCTTCAATGCTTAACCAAGCTCCTTTTACAAAAAGCACGCTACTCATTTCCATTCTCTTAAGTGTCTGAGGTAAATAATTCATGTAAACGTCAGTAGTTTAAGCTCATCTCTTCAGCTGTCGAGATTTTCTGTCAACAGTTAACACTTGGCTCTGTATACTTAATGTGTATAGTTAACTTAGATTAGATCCCAGAAAAAAACACTCCGTGTAAAAAAGGCAGCCAAGTCTCTTTACTTTAAAAAAATTCAACACCGAAAAGGAGTGATATCAAAAAAGGAGCCAAGTCAATGACATTTCCAAATATTTAATCGTATCTTTGAAATAAAAGTATAAACACCGAGAAATACTTTACAAAAGGACTTGGCGCATCGTTTTTTTAAAGACATCATTCTATCCTAAAAGTGGAAAGAAATTTACAAGTAGGTACATTTTCCTCTTTCTATTAGAGCCAGAATCTATGAATCAAGCTACTTTTAGTAATGACTATTTTATAGTTTTGTCAATGGCGATAGAAGCATGATTTTATGCTGTAATATATAAGTAATATAGGGGTGAAAGAATTACATAACAATTGGAAGTGGTGAGAATGTAGGTTTCTTTGGAAAACTTCCATGGAGTCAGGAGTCAGGATCCTCATCAGTGTGTTGTGTCTAATGTCCGCCCGTCCGATCGGGTAGCTCAGTTGGTAGAGCTCTCGCTCGGCAAGTGAGAGGTCCCAAGTTCGTGCCCCGGTTCGGTCGGATATTTTTCACAACACACATCCCTTCATATCAATTGGAAGTGGGCTCATACATATTCTTGCAGTACTGTTAATATGGCGATATTAGACTGGTATCTTTTCATAATTTGATCTTGACTGAAGGAAATCATGAAACGTTGTCAAATAATTACTAACTAATGGAACACAATTATATATTTTTGAAGTGTCAAGTGTATAAAGTTAAATTTTTTAATAGAAATTCAATATGACTGTCTTCTTTGTGAAATGTATTTTTATAAAATGTGTATTAATAGAAATTGTTACATGATGAGAAGGTATAACGCATGAGACTTAATTATATTCACCACGAAACAATATTACGAAGATAACTATTGTGTATATTTATAGAAAGCATAGACAACAAGTTTCATAGCGTATATATTCATATAGAAAATATTTTACAGAAGGTATGTATAATATGTACCTAATTGAAAGATGTTTCCCTATTATTCTAAACATTCAAAATGACGGTTGTATATAAATGGCACATGCTTATGAATAGAAAAATGTCTTTAAAAAAACGATGCGCCAAGTCCTTTTGTAAAGTATTTCTCGGTGTTTATACTTTTATTTCAAAGATACGATTAAATATTTGGAAATGTCATTGACTTGGCTCCTTTTTTGATATCACTCCTTTTCGGTGTTGAATTTTTTTAAAGTAAAGAGACTTGGCTGCCTTTTTTACACGGAGTGTTTTTTTCTGGGATATCACTTCTTTTGTTAGTTTATTCATACAGCTTGTAGCACAGCTTGTGTCCGTGCAAGAACTTATTTCTTTAAAAAAATACGCCTATGCCGATTTGGATACTTAGAAAAGTTGCGTTTGGTATATAAGATTAAAATAATTATCCAAGAAGAATAGCTTTAAGTTTCGTTACAATCGGTCCAGCCGTTTTCGATATATGACGTCACTTCCGGTTTTAGCAATGGCGGCCGAAAATAATGTCGTCTTGAATTCATAATTATTACTCCTACACATTTCCAAAATTTGGTTGCAATCGGTACAGCCGTTTTTGATATATGACGTCACTTCCGGTTTTAACAATGGCGGCCGAAAATAATGTCGTCTTGAATTCATAATTATTAGTACAACACATTTCCAAAATTTGGTTGCAATCGGTACAGCCATTTTCGATATATGACGTCACTTCCGGTTTTAACAATGGCGGCCGAAAATAATGTCGTCTTGAATTCATAATTATTAGTACAACACATTTCCAAAATTTGATTGCAATCGGTACAGCCATTTTCGATATTTGACGTCACTTCCGGTTTTAACAATGGCGGCCGAAAATAATGTCGTCTTGAATTCATAATTTTTAGTCCAACACATTTCCAAACTTAGGTTGCAATCGGTACAACCGTTTACGATATATGACGTCACTTCCGGTTTTAAAAATGGCCGCCGAGAACACTGCAACCTTGAATTTATAATTATTTACAAAGTACGTTTACTTATATCTATTTTAAAGTATAAAGTGGTGAATTTAGCGTCATTTAGCATATTTATGACGTCATTTCCGGTATAGGTCATAAAATGTGTGACGTCATTTCCGGTTTCGATATTTGAATCATCAAATATTACTGATTACATAAAGTTGACCGTCTAAATCGTTTAGCGCTGGTTTTGTTCTAATCTGTTTAGCCGTTTTTGAGACATGATGTCACTTCCGGTTTCAAAATGGCGGCTTCCGGTTGGTTTTATAACAAGTCAAATGAAATATCAAAAGTACAAACGTTACATAAATATCAAGACAATCGGATCAACAGTTGTTGCTGAAATGCAAATCGATGTATATTAAATTTCATGACGTCATTTCCGGTTTATTTAAAATAATGTTCAGTCTTTTGAAATTGATAATCCATAAAGATGACCGTCTGAAACGATTGGCGCAAATTTCGTTCCGATCGGTCCAACTGTTGACGAGATATGACGTCACTTCCGGTTTCAAAATGGCGGCACAAAAAATTCATGTGGACAAGGTTAAATCAGACGCCAAAAGTGCACACGTGGTAAAAATGTGAGATCAATCGGTTCAGCTCGTTAGGCTGTGGCCTGTTTACCGGATTTTAGCTCCAGCCTACTACTATGATTACTGATTATGAAAACCGCCCTAAAACACTGTTTTCACGGCCCTCTAGCGCGCAAAGGGCGTAACCTATTGTTCCCAAATTTGGTATATGTTGTAGGGTGGGCCATAGCTCGAAATTAGGATATTTCGCAACAATGTGAGATTTCTCAATTTTAAGATCCAGTAGGCCGAAAATGCCACTTTGATGCTTACAGTAAAAGTGGGTTTGCTCCAGCCTTTATATGAGAGTGTGCGCGCGCCGTACGACTTGGCTGGCGTGGAGCGACCGCTCCACTAGATTAGAACTCGAGCATTGTTCAACCTACACTGTTCTAGCCGATGTTATTGAACACATCTCTTGATTTTTACTCAGACCTTAAAATTATATTATTAGAAAAATATTTGCTTTCAGAATCCACAATTTTTGTTTATTTATTGTGATCCGCGATGATGTGTTGCATGGATTATTATTTTTTATCCAGGATTAGTGTTTGACGTAGTAAACAATTGCCTCTTCACGAAAGCAGAAGCTAGTTTGAGAATTTAACTCATAATAAAATTGTAGAAAAAATATCTAAATAAATAAAGTTCGGTTGTAATAAAGTAGACGCTTTTTTAAAACCGGATTACATGCTCAGTGACTCATATCTAGTGGAGCGGTCGCTCCACCCAGCCAAGTCGTACCGTACACTCACACTCACTCAACATACCGTAAATGCCTAATAAACTGAGGAGCAGACCAACCACTTTTACTGTAAGCAACAACATGGCATTTTCGGCCTACTGGATCTTAAAATTGGAAAATCTCACATTGTTGCAAAATATCTTAATTTCGAGCTATGGCCCACCCCACCCCATATACCGAATTTGGGAACAATAGGGTATGTCATTTTCGTGCTAGAGGGCCGTGAAATATGTAAAATTACACCACTTTCTGATTCTGAAGATGATGATTCTGATGATATCAGGAAACACTGTTGACAGCGCCACAGCCTAAACGGCTGAGCCGATCGATCTGAAATTTTTACCATATATGCACTTTTGGCGTTTGATGATACCTTGTCCTTACGAATTTTTTGTGCCACCATTTTGAAACCGGAAGTGACGTCATATCTTAAAAACTGATGGACCAATTGGGACGAAACTAGCGCCAAACGATTCGGATGGTCTTCTCAATGAAATATCAACAGTCAAAATAGAAATGTACTTTTACCGAAACCGGAAATGACGTCATAAAAATGCCAAATTTGAATGAAATCATCTCTTATAACAATAACTACATATTCAGAAGGCTTATAATGTTACATAGCATTTAAAGACACAAATTTTAGGTGGCAGTGAAGTCAGCCGCCATTTTGAAAACCGGAAGTGATGCCATAACTCGAGAACGGCTGGACCAATTGGAACGAAACTTGCGCTATACTTTATAGCATATCTTTTATGGCATATACATAGTAACAAGCACAACTTTCTTAGCAACCAAATCAAAAAGGCGTATTTTTTTAAAGGAATTATAGTCTTTGGTTCCACAATATATGCTACAAATTGTAAGAATAAACTGAAAAAAGGAATGATATCCCATAAAAAACACTCCGTGTAAAAATACCAGCCAAGTCTCTTCAACTAAAAAAAAAATAGAAGAAATCTAAAAATTCAGCACTGAAAAGTAGTGATATCAAAAAAAGGCCAAGTCAAAACTTTTAAAAATTACTTGGCGCATCGTTTTTCTATGGGATTATAGATATATTTTATGTATAGATGAGTATATTTGATTACCGACCTACTTCTATACTATTTATATGCACGATGCGCCAAGTAATTTTTAAAAGTTTTGACTTGGCCTTTTTTTGATATCACTACTTTTCAGTGCTGAATTTTTAGATTTCTTCTATTTTTTTTTTAGTTGAAGAGACTTGGCTGGTATTTTTACACGGAGTGTTTTTTATGGTTGAATTTACCTCAGTTTGCAGCAGATTCTTAATCCAATGTCTAGACTTATATGTGATTTTACCAAACTAAATCAGATACCAAATATCAGCAATTCAATAATGAACCGGTAATGGCTGTTAAACGCTTTTAAAGGCAATTACATTGACGTCTGGTGCCTTTTAGTTACGGTAATTTATGTTCCCTGCCTAATATGATAAAACCATCACGGTTGAGATTGGGGGAGGGGGGAAAGGTTTTGGGTGCAATGGAGTTTTCTTAGGGGGCGGTTTGTGAATTTAATTACTTGATTGAAGTAGCTTAGACTTATCTTGGGCTCGGAAATAAAGCGTGTTTAATTATACGGGATGCCTTGCTTCAGCGCAGCGACCATAGGGGCTGCTCTACACTGCTGCACAGGATAAGTACAAGAAGTACAGGGAAGTGCAGGGCTGCTCTACACTGCTGCACGGGATAAGCACAAGAAGTGCAGGGAAGTGCAGGGCTATACTATACTGAAGCACAGGATAAGCACAATACTTTAAGATAAGTACAGTGAAGTGTACTTCTCTACACTGCTGCACAAGATAAGCTAAAAAAGTACAGGGAAGTGCAGGGCTGCTCTACACTGCTGCACGGGATAAGCACAAGAAGTACAGGGAAGTGCAGGGCTATACTATACTGAAGCACAGGATAAGCACAAGAAGTTCAGGGAAGTGCAGGGCTATACTATACTGAAGCACAGGATAAGCACAATACTGTAAGATAAGTACAGTGAAGTGTACTTCTCTACACTGCTGCACAAGATAAGCTAAAAAAGTACAGGGAAGTGCAGGGCTGCTCTACACTGCTGCACGGGATAAGCCCAAGAAGTACAGGGAAGTGCAGGGCTCTGAAGCACAGCATAAGCACAATACTGTAAGATAAGTACAGTGAAGTGTACGGGCTACAATACACTGCTGCACAGGTTAAGCACAACAATGTATGGCAAGCTCAAAGCACAATCTAACTTGATCTGAGGTGATCTTAAAATCTATTTTTATTTTAGTTTTCTCATAACCAAAATTTTACTCTAACCTGGATAAAGAATTCAATTATAATAGGAATGTTGAATATCAATTTTTACAATCTTTTGGACAGCAATAAATGACTTTTCTCTCACTTAAATCAGAGAAAAGTTTGAGATGCTAACGCATTGATATTGTATCTTTTAAATAGTTGGAACCATGACCTACACGTAACTACAAATTAAACAAAATTGTGTGTTTGGCTGCAAACTATACACAAAGCTTTAACCCTCCGCAACTCCTTCTCCTGTCCATCCTAATATTTAAGCCGAAACTCTCGGAATGCTCAATCAGTGGCGCTATCTTACACCAGGTTGGTGGGCATAACTCAAAGATTCTAAACTGGTAGAAAGATTGGTGCGAATTTTGAACTACGTACATTGTATTTCCAAGGGTCAGTTTTTTAAACAAAATCCATTTGTTGTTGCCATGGTTATATAACCCTAATCAACTGTTTAAAATGTAGCTGATTATTGGAAAATAAAGTAATTGAAAAACTGGCCCTTAATCGGAATGAAAAGTACCTATCCTCCACATCCTATTTTATTTGTTATAATGAGAATATGTTTATGATGTTGAATTGATTTGTAGGTATACCTTATTAACAAAATAACTTAATTTTGCAGAGATTTGCGTTATTATTCAAGAAAGGCGTATTTGATTACTTTCACTCTACTAATCATTTAGGTATTATTCCCTACACAATGTTCCTCAAGTCCGCTGAAAATCTTCATCAGCATCTTATAATCACGAAGTATTGATGGAGGCTCAAGCTCTTGAAAGCTCCATGTAACATGAGATCTTTTGTTATCTGAGAATGCAAACGAGGAGTTAAGTCTTCGTTTAAAACTTCAGGACTTTAATAATCCCTCGAACTTCAACCCTTACATTTCTAAAAGTCAGCATTCTCGCTCATCTGTGCAGATTACGTTCGCAACAGAACGTGATTGTGATCCGCTGTGAATGTGCGCAGACGGTTTTAAGAAAATATTTTCTAGAACCTACTAAGTCTTTGTTGTTAATTAATATGTCGTAAGTAAAATCTATATAAATCCCTTGTTGATCTGAATATAAGAATGGATTTAGATGAAACCACTTACAAATTAGTATGCATTTAGGAACAAATAGATACGTGTAATTTCCATAAATATTTATATTTCTTTACTTATTGGTCGATCAAATATACCGAAATAATGTTAATGGTAGGATAAATTAATCGTCAGCTAGCATAAGAGTAATTATAATTATACCTGTGTTTATCATGTTGATAGGTTAATGGGGACAATGGGTCAACCCCAAAACAAACGTCAAACTTCTTATAAATTTTACATAGACTTTGGAAAAGTAACAAAATCCAACAGTCACCATTTTGCACATACTTCGAATACCTGGAATGACTCTTACCTAGATTACTCTATCATGTACTTCACTATGTACAAGCTTCTGAGTCCCTGTGTGCATCTAAAACTTATCCTGTCCCCTCGTATACTCTCTCGCTTGCGAACGCCAGCGCATCGCACAACGGGCGCATGTGGTACTAATGGATTATGGGAGTTGGAAACCTTGAACCCCTCCCGCCTCTGGTGGCAATGATGAGAACCGGTTAGTTAAACGAGCGATCGCTTGGGGCGCTTGCAACCGCCACTTCTCATTTGCCTCACACCATTCCTCTATCTCTCCTCACAGTTCAAGCTCAATTTTAATTCAGGCACTTAGTTCCACCCCCCAACCCCCAAACACCCTCATCGGGAGCCGTGGTTCCGACAAAACTAGTTGTTCTGTATTATTTGAAAGCATTTCGTAACAAGAATTGCGTCTTAGGGAGAAGGAATGGGACTACTTGAGTGCACAAAACAAGCTGAAACATTCGTCACGATACGAAATGTGAAGCATATACCTTTTACTTCGTTGAGCAGCAAAGTTGTCATTCATTGTTTCGAAATTGTATTGAAATCCCGTATTGATGGTGGTTACATTTGTTGGGGTTGATAGGCAGAAGTTTGTGTTTGCAAATGATCTGACTTCTGACATTTGAAAGGTTAATGTTTCTGTGAGATTTAGTCTCCTGCTTTAAGCAACTCGTGGACAATTTCATGAATATTATTCATTTTAGAATTTAATCAAGTAGCTTTTTTTAAGAAACTACTGTTAACCTTTGCTCTTCAGCATTGAAGTTGAGCATTTTAAAAACGTTGGAAACTACATTCGAACATTTTCCAAGAATATGTCTTCAGGATGGTTTCTTCAAAACAGACACATAGTATTTAAACTTAGAAAACTATGTATAATATTCTTTTTATACGTTGACTTCACTTTCTCTAATTTCAAAGTGTTTAGCCCCCCCATTATTTGGACAAGTAATCATCTATGTCATCTCACTCTTCACCCATGACTTGATCATATTGAGCAAGATCATTGTTCTACTTCTACTTCTTAAGTTCGAGGAATGAAGATACAAGCATTTTCATGAAAAGATCTGCTTTTCGCAAACCAAAACAGAGATACGTTTCATTTACATTGGATTCGACTTCGGGATAATTTATAGATTTGGAATTTATCGTTCGAAGTGTTTGGCTATTTAGTATTGGATAACATTTTGAATCGCCTCAAGCAGTTTGTTGTATATGAATTTACGTGGTTTTAGCTTGTTGCAGATAATACCGTAGAGATTGGACAGAGAAAATGTACGATATTGAGTCTTCGACTTTATGTGGGAGAAAACAAGTACTGGAGTTTCGGCGATTTATTTTTTAATACATATTGAAGATACAACCTAAAACCTTAAAAACACATAAGATTCGATATACTGTGAGATAAATTCATCCTTTAAGGTGAGAGTGACATATTATTAGGTCTATCTCTTACATAATCACACCATGGGAAAAGACAGAGACGACGATCGAGTTGTACAATATTTTGTAATTGTACAACAGATCATACAATCTCTCAGTTCAACTGTTACAAGATCAAAAATGAGTTTATTTTATTCATACATACTATGTCCACATATGATTAACAAATTTTTGTCTGTGCCGAACATCAATTTCGTTTGTAAAAATCATTCTTTGTACTCATAGACATGTCCTATTTCTCTCTAACGCGGGACTTTATCTGCGTATTATAGGAAGAGGCTTTAAGAATATTGATCCAACTAATGATCAACCTGTCAATCTCCTTTTTCAGATCAGTTTACTTCAAAGTAAATGTTGCAGAATTGAGTAAATCCAGTTTCAATGTACGATTTATGAAAGAAAAAAAGTATTAAAGAAAAAACGGTAATTGGGACCGTTAGAAATACAAACTTAAAAGCTTATTTTAAGCTTACGAGAATCTAAATTTGAGCAGTTTATATTATAAATAAAACTCAGGTATGATTTGTATCTTGTTTATTTTGAGTTTGTGACGATGCATGTCTACTCAGACCGCAAGACTGAAAGCTGCAGCGAGAAGAAAATGTCACCGCCTCCAGAACGGCAATGACTGCCTATCAAGTTGTTGGTGCGTGAAACAAAGGAAACGACTGGCGCTATCTCTCGCTTTGTCTCTTTATGAGGCTGGAAGTGGTTTAAGGCGGTTCGAGCGAGTAATCAACTGGATGAAAGTAGTTAAGTATAGTGAGACGATACAACAGAGTTTGTGCGTGAATGAGGAATATCCTGGCGCTATTGTCAGCCTGACACTTTGCTTGGATCGTGTCGTGTATCATGTCCCGAGGACTTAGAGGGGCTATCAAGGATCATCGGGGCCATTGAACTGTCGTTTATTTTATGTAGAATACATTTACTCCTTGGTATTTGTACATTACGTTTAGCTAATAAGGAGGAACGCAAAGTGAAAGTTTTATGGCTATGATAGTGTTCAATATAGTCAAGAAAAATACAGATTTTCAATAGAAATATGTTTGGCGTCCACATAACAAAAATCAGTTAGTGAATTGCTAAGTCAAGTTATTGTTTAGATCAATTCATTTAAGCCGGGTCCTCATAGACCGTTTTTGCATTTTGCGTTTTCCGTTTTTTTCTATTAACCAATCACAAGTCTCGCTTGAGCGGTTTCTGGACTTGTGATTGGTCGGTAAGAATAAACGGAAAACGGAAAACGCAAAAAACGGTCTATGTGGACCCAGCTTTAAATTACGTAAAGAATTTTGAAAGATTACCTACGTCATTGTTTCAATGAGAATCGTATATTGTGCTCACAATAACTTTATTTTACTTTGACAAAACGCATAAGCAAACTGTTAGATTTTGGATCTTTTGAACAGATTATACTTGGTGGCAGGAGTGGGACGGGTAGAGAAAAATTATCTACAATTCTGTTATTGAGAATGTAGGTTTCTTTGGAAAACTTCCATGGAGTCAGGATGATATGAAGAGATGTGTGTTGTGAAAAATATCCGACCGAACCGGGGCTCGAACCCGGGACCTCTCACTTGCCGGGCGAGAGCTCTACCAACTGAGCTACCCGATCGGACGGACGGACACTAGACACAACACACTGATGAGGGTTAGAGATCTCCGAGGAGAATGGAATGAAGGTAGAGAATGCTTCTACGAACTGTCATACCACCGGTGACGATGCTGTCACCATGTCTCATTGCACTTGCGTGCGCAACCCTCTTTTACTCGACTGAACGAGTTGCTTTACAGCTCGATTGATGAGAATGTAGGTTTCTTTGGAAAACTTCCATGGAGTTAGGATGATATGAAGGGATGTGTGTTGTGAAAAATATCCGACCGAACCGGGGCTCGAACCCGGGACCTCTCACTTGCCGGGCGAGAGCTCTACCAACTGAGCTACCCGATCGGACGGACGGACACTAGACACAACACACTGATGAGGGTTAGAGATCTCCGAGGAGAATGGAATGAAGGTAGAGAATGCTTCTACAAACTGTCATACCACCGGTGACGATGCTGTCACCATGTCTCATTGCACTTGCGTGCGCAACCCTCTTCCGTCCGTCCGATCGGGTTGCTCAGTTGGTAGAGCTCTCGCCCGGCAAGTGAGAGGTCCCGGGTTCGAGCCCCGGTTCGGTCGGATATTTTATCACAACACACATCCCTTCATATCATCCTGACTCCATGGAAGTTTTCCAAAGAAACCTACATTCTCATCAATCGAGCTGTAAAGCAACTCGTTCAGTCGAGTAAAAGAGGGTTGCGCACGCAAGTGCAATGAGACATGGTGACAGCATCGTCACCGGTGGTATGACAGTTCGTAGAAGCATTCTCTACCTTCATTCCATTCTCCTCGGAGATCTCTAACCCTCATCAGTGTGTTGTGTCTAGTGTCCGTCCGTCCGATCGGGTAGCTCAGTTGGTAGAGCTCTCGCCCGGCAAGTGAGAGGTCCCGGGTTCGAGCCCCGGTTCGGTCGGATATTTTTCACAACACACATCCCTTCATATAATTCTGTTATTGTTATAAATTCTCCCAGAAACATTTACGAACTCGTATGTTGCTACACAGAGATGATGAAAACTGTGACAGAGTGATCAAGATTAACTTGGCCACGACTGTTTCATACCTGCGAAGCAGTTGGGTGATTTAGTCTGATTCTGTATTTGGACGCCGGTTTCGGGACGTAAGTCCTAACGTTATGTTATTTCATGGTTGTAACAATACGTTCTAACTTGCAACG
Organism: Leuctra nigra; assembly: GCA_934045905.1. Lineage (NCBI taxonomy): Eukaryota > Metazoa > Arthropoda > Insecta > Plecoptera > Leuctridae > Leuctra > Leuctra nigra. The sequence goes on from OW203762.1 coordinate 18,261,620, forward strand.
AATACAAGTCTCAAATGTTTTACGGGGAATTCTAGTATAATTAACAGAGAAAAAATATATTATAGTAATAAAAACGAGGCTCCTAGACTTGTAATGGGCCGTTAGTCGCTCCACGTTTAATGTTAATGTTTTATATAATTGTAATTCACCCTGTAAACTCAGTAATTAATTCGCTTAATGAACTTTCAAACATAAAATATTAATATCCAAATTTTATTGATGATATTAAAAATGCCTCGTAAACTATACTTCCTGGCATTGTTTAGTAAATAATTTATATTTTGTGCACTAATTTCTGTAAATTAACTCGGAACCTAGAATTTGAGAGAGATAATAAAATATTTAATTTTAAATTTTAATTCACTTTGATATAGATTTTCCTTACTATAGTTGAATGATCAACATAGCCCTTAATTTCAATGTAGGTACTTTATTTAGCATTAAAAAAAGTCGTACACTAAAAGTTTAAAACAATGATACGAGCTATTTTCCTGTTGTTAAATGGATGAAGAGGCCAACAACCTCGTGTTAAATATGAAATGTTATTAGACGCGACCTGTATTAATGCTCGTCCGGTCTTGTTCGCACCGAAAGCTTGAGCTATATTGATACTACTTGGTGGCAGGAGTGGGTCGTGAGGGGGGAGGGGGAGGGGGAGTTAGTCGAAGACGGATGGCAAGTGTCGAGAAGTAAGAGGGTAAACGGATAGTGAAGTGCCACTTGGAGAGCGGAGCCGTTTAAGACATCGTTAAGGGCTTAAAGGACATTCCGGCAGGTCAAGGTTTTAGAAAGATCACACTTCCATGAGCTTACAACTGAGCTTGAAGGATGAAAATATTTGAAGAGATGTTGGACTGAAAGCAATGGTTGTGAGAAACTATGATAAGACAGAGGACTAACTGTTGCACATATATTGTATTTTTATAGAAAGAGATTTTGTTCAAATTTGTCATACACTTTATTATTCAGAAATTCTAAATCGAAATACGTCATGCTGACTTTTTATTGCTACGGATAGTTTGCTTTTCTCCCAGACTCGGTTATTGTAAACTTTCATTTTAAAAACAAGTTATTGACTTGCTATAAAAATATGAATGGAACATTTGCCTTTTATAGCCTGCGGACTATTGATTTGAAGCAACACAAAATATGTAATAGTTTACAGAGTAACATAAAAAATTGCGTTTGATTTAAACCTTTCAGAACAAATTAAAAATATAGCTGGAAAAGTTATATGTTTCAATAGGAGTTTGGTTTCCACAAGGAGATAGGTATCCCTCCTTTATCAGACCCATCAGGCCCAAAGAACATAATATTATGTTAAAGTAAAAATGTTTTATGGTCAAACACTTGATGTCTACCATTAGCCTGATAATTTGTGTAAAATGCCATCCAATTCGTAACTATTAAAAACAGTATAATTGTTTATTTTATTATTATACAAGTTTGAGATATTTTTTTTATAAATGTTGCTTGATATTATTTAATAAAAAATAACTGTCTCAAATATTTTTAAAAAAGTATGGTCATAAAGTAAGAGACGTACTAAGTATGTTCGCAGAAAACCATTGACAACAACTAACTCGTGATACAATTTTAAAAAAACTTCGCAGTCGGCAGGATTCGAACCTGCGCTCCCAGAGGGAATCTGATTTCTAGTCAGACGCCTTAACCACTCGGCCACGACTGCTATTGACATTTGGCTTATCAACTCATAGATATCAGTCATGACTTAGTTTCGAACACAGTAGAATCAAGGTCCGTTTCACAACACTTCAAGGTCGAATGAAGTAGGTATAATCACTGAACATGTCGTGATTATATTAGATGGTTTTATACACTAGAAAATCACCATTCAGCCTGATTTACAAAGTACTAATTGTTCTTGAACAACTTCTGTGTCACATTCCCATTTTTCCTACAATTTTGTATTTATACGAAACAACTTCTTGTCACAGAACTTGAGCTCATCTTTTATATAATTTGGCCCCACCGATGGCTGCCACCTTAGCGCGGTGGTGGGGTTTGCGTTGGCCAATGATCCATTGCAGCTACGCCGGCGAGCAAGTGCTCATGTGTAAGGGTTACCCATGCCGGACAGATCAGTGGTGAGGTCCAGACAAAGAGCAGCCAGGGTTGGCCTAACCATGTCCTCCCTTGAATTTGCGGTCCCCTCCCCACCCCTCGGGCCTGCCTTCCCCCTCGAGATGGTGATCCCCCTGAAATCGGGTTCCGCCGGCCCGAATCCTCACACCCCCCGGTCCGTCCCCATTCCGGCCTGGCCTCCCCACCAGTGTTGGACTCCCCCGGATCGGGCCCGTTAGGACGACCCCTCCCCATGTCCACCACTTATATCAACAAAGTTAAATGCAAAAATGCAAAAATTAATGTGCGCAATATAACCTCGTCGTTGACGCGCCGTTAAACCACAATAATCTAATCTATATAATTTGGAACGTGCTCTAATTTCTTCTAATAATTTCTTCCAAGAAGTATGTCACAAAAGTTGACAAGAATTGCTCCGTTGCTTTAAAGAATAATTGAATGCTGGACCGGAAGAACCCTGTAACCAACACTTTTTTCGAAATATTTTTTTGTGAAAAAAAATCTCAATCCACTGCCGCCTTAAAATATTGATTTTTTAAAATGTTGGTATTATATAAAATTAACATGAATGTTGGCTGCCATGGAAGAACCATGAATGTGCCGACGGATGGACTGCATTGTGCCCCCAAAACTTTTTATTCATTTAAATAAAAGCAAGAAACAAAGCTGGTGGAAGGATATTATATCAACGAAAGTATTTGAGGAACTCAAAGGAAAAGTAAATACATCCATTTATTGAATGAAACTTATAAACTAACATCCATATATCTTCCAAACTAAGTAATTGTAATGGCTTTGAAATAGTTTTGGGCTATATACTCAAAATAATGAAATTGTTGGTTACATGGTACTTCCGGTTCAATTATGGTCGGTGACAGGTAATGATAAACCCGCGCTAGCATGGGCCGCCCTATACTTGGCTAGTGGCTATGCTAAAGTGGGTTCATCTTTGCCTGTCACCGACCTTAGAGTAGAGATCTAAACATACGTAGTGTTCCTTGGCTTTAGAATGACCAGTTGTCAGTTTGCACAAAGAAGTTTATACTTGAATTCTCATTGTCCAAGTTCACTAACACCGTTTCAAATTGACCTGCCAAAATCCATCAACGAGGTCATGACCTGTCGCCATTAGGGCAGGTCATGTGACAATAACAAACAAACAAACCGACCTCTATTGTATCCAGCATTCTTTGTCCCGGCATCACGCTCCCTAGCGGCGCTCGATTCAAGCGAATTAACTGTTCAGACCTCGGCGGCTCGACCGGTCGTACAGCTGACACATTTGTCCGATTGACCCAGAGCGACCTGGGAGTTCCCCTTCCATCGACAGAGGGGCCCTCTAGCGGCAATTCACCGTTTGTGGAGCGCATTTAGGGGCACGTTTTAAACATAAATCCACCGCAACACACCAACACGACCGCTGGCACGGAGCACTTCCTTTGCATGCGATTTAGTAGCGATAAATCATTGGTTTGCGTTTCATTGACAAAACAAATAAAATCATTGATTGAAACTATGATTATACTGACGATGTTTTGTGATATTTAATTGAAAAGTTCATATCACAGACTGAATTGCAACAATCAGTTTATTCATTCGAGTCTTGGAATCCAGATGAAGTTTTGTTGAGACGGTTTTACTTTCACGTTTTTATATCGTCAGGTATTCATATTCGTAAGTGAAGTGAATTCAAACATAGATTGATAAAAAAAATATGTACCTACAATACAATATACTTTCCTACGATATGTAAGGCAATACGCATTCTCAGGAAAATGTTTACCGATCGGTTCGGTTGGTAAAACTTTCGCCCGGCAAGTGAGAGATACCGGATTCGAACTCTGGTTCAGTCGGAACTTTTTTAACATACGCACACCACTCAAAGTTGTTTTCCCCTAATTGTACTGTCGATGTTTTTCAATAAATATTTGACAAAATATTATCATTGAAGGGCTCCATTTCCATTTTACGTAATCATCTTTATTGAGCGAGCGAAGCGAGCGTCTCCTTTTGGCTTATTTGGCACGGACCTCTGTTTTTTTTTTTTTTTTTTTTTTTTTTTTTTGTTTTTTTGTTTTTTTGTTTTTGTTTTTTTCTGTTACTGACGATATACAGGTCAGAGTTTTTCTTCGATCGAGCTGAAATTTTGCACACGTGTTTGGACATTCTCTGGGCGTTGCAGACCCTAATTTTTTTGAAATCTACTGATTGGTTAAAATTTAAATAAACATCTCCTGATAGGTTGAAAAGTGAAAATGGTCTTCGACAAATCTGATCAAACTCATATTTTGGCTGTACATGTCTAGAGTTTTTCCTCGATCGAGCTGAAATTTTGCACACATGTAGAGACAAACTTTTCTGTTTGCAGACCCCAAATTTTTTTGAAATTTATCAATTGGCTAAAATTTAAATAAACATCTCCTGATGGTAGGTTGAAAAATGAAACTGGTCTTCGATAAATCTGATCAAAATCATATTTTGGCTATACAGCTCAGAGTTTTTCTTTGATCGAGCTGAAATTTTGCACACATGTAAAACCAACCTTCTCTGTTTGCACACCATATTTTTTTTTGAAATCCATTCATTGGTTAAAAATTAAATAAATATCTCCTCATAGGCTGAAAAATGAAAACGGTCTTCGATAATTCTGATCAAACTCATATTTTGCATGATCATTAAGACCAATATTGTCTCTTATTTTACAAAATTTCATCTCAATCAGTTAAGAACGTTTGAACTTATTGACATTTTTAATATCTGTCAGTAATGAAGTATCGAAATGAATGTTTTCCAGTGCCAATTGAATTGATTCTGATTTGCTTTATGAACCAGGTGCTTAGATGCTATTTTTAAGTTTCGATGAAAAGCATATACCTACTTTTAAGTTGATATCATAATCAGTGCTCGAAGTGGGCCGGTATGGGACGGTATGGTATACCGGTTCTTCTTTACACATTTGATTTCATATTGTTACTTCTCAGAAAAACGGAATACTTAAAATCAGATATTCTTGGACATTAACGTAATTTTATATTCTAATTTACTCGTATTTCATGGTTATCTTTTGACTGCATATTTCAAGCATAACTATGAACTATGAACATCCACTACAAGATAAAGTAAAATGCATTATTTAATTTAGTTGTTTCATCAAGGTAAAAGACTAATCTAACTAATGACATGACAATGGTTGTCAGTGTAATTCTGGAATCTGGACCCTCATCTAATATCGTCCCCCCCCCCCGCACGTGGTATTCTTATGTTACCATACCGCCACTATTTAATTCCTACTTCGAGCACTGATCATAATCAATTCAATATGGTTGTATATGTTTTCTGTGCGTTGTGTACGCATTTCCGGTTCCAGAATTTGCACGTACCCGTGCTCGCTCATCAACGCGTTACACTGAGCGTTTTCCTAGTAATCAATATTAGTTATAATATAGCTATTATTCATTTATTTTTCTCATTTTCAAAGTATTAATTATCCCCATAAAAAACACTCCGTGTAAAAATACCAGCCAAGTCTCTTAACTATAAAAAAAATAGAAGAAATCTAAAAATTCAGCACTGAAAAGTAGTGATATCAAAAAAAGGGCCAAGTCAAAACTTCATTTTAAAAACCAAAATATACTTGGCGCATCGTGTATATAGTAGTATAGTATATGCCAGAAATTAAATGTGCCTATACCTATAATGCCCTTAAAAACGATGCGCCAAGTATATTTTGGTTTTTAAAATGAAGTTTTGACTTGGCCCTTTTTTTGATATCACTACTTTTCAGTGCTGAATTTTTAGATTTCTTCTATTTTTTTTATAGTTAAGAGACTTGGCTGGTATTTTTACACGGAGTGTTTTTTATGGGGATATCAATAATTTTTTTAGTTTATTTACACAACTTGTTCCTAACTTGTGACTTATTCCTTTAAAAAAATAGGCAATTTCCGAATTGGGTACTACGAAAAATTGTGTTTGGTACTAAATATAAGCTTAAAATGATATTCCATGAAGAATTGCGAAAGCATCGTTCCAATAGGTCCAACCGTTTTCGAGTTATGGCATCACTTCCTTTTTTAAAAATGGCGGCTGAAATTACTGCCACCTAGAATTTATTTTTATAAATGTTAAGTATCATTATAAGCTTTCTGAATATGTAGTTATTGTAGTAAGAGGTGATTCAAGTCTGATTCTTCATTTTTATGACGTCATTTACGGTTTCGGTAATAGTAAATGTATATTTTGACTATTGATATTCCATAAAGATGACCGTCTGAATCATTTGCCGATAGTTTTATTCCGATCGGTGTAGCCGTTTTCGAGATATGACGTCACTTCCGGTTTCAAAATGGCGGCTTCCGGTTGGTTTTATAAAAAGGCACCTCAGACGCCAAAAGTGCACATGTGGTAAAAATTTCAAGTCAATCGGTTTAGCCGTTTAGGCTGTGGCGGTGATAGCGGTGTTTCGTGATATCATCAGATAGGTTTTAAAAGGGGTGTAATTTCACTGTTTTCACGGCCCTCTAGCTCGCAAATGGCATAACCTGTTGTTCCCAAATTTGTTATATGGGGTGGGGTGGGCCATAGCTCGAAATTAAGATATTTCTCAACAATGTGAGATTTTTCAATTTTGAGATCCAGTAGGCCGAAAATGCTATGTTGTTGCTTACAGTAAAAGTGTTTGGTCTACTCCTCAGTTTATTAGGCATTTACGGTATGTTGAGTGACTGTGAGTGTACGGTACGACTTGGCTGGGTGGAGCGACCGCTCCACTAGATTTTACTTTACTGTGTCCTAGTGGCAGTCATGACCTATGACAGTGTTTTGTTTATTTGAATTAAAGTTTTCTCCGGAAAAATTATTTGTTCGAAAACTTATCTCAGTTCAACTTTTACGAACATTAGAGGCAACGTGAATTTAAATACTTATTTTTTTGTGGCTATAATATACAAGTTGAAAAAAAATTAATTCAGTTGAGTAGTACATACATAAAACTCCCCTGTCGAATGGTCTTGCACACAAAAGTGCATGGGAGGTGAACAGCAGAACAGAGTCGAATGTAATAAAGCCCCGGGCTATGTTGTACCCCCCTCATGGGGAGCATATTGCGTCCATTACCAGCGCCCGAGTGGCTAATGGTCGTGTAGTCTCGTGCTGTGGAGGTGAAACTTCAATAACTTCAGCAGTTTCTGCAGCGCGACAAATGTTCACACACTTCTGACTGAGGAAAACATTTACCCATTTAACACGTCGTCGAAACGTAGCTGAGATTTCACATTTGACGAAAATACCTTTGAGGAAGAATAACAAGAGATGTTTTTTCAAAACTCAATAAGGCCAAAAATCAAAAGTCAAAGAAAAATACATGGAAGTCATTGTCTTAGTCCATTTCTTGCATATATTAATTATTTTACTGGGAATTCGTACCGAGTTTCATAAGAGATGGGCTAAAAAGTACAAACAATGTTATTCCTTTTGTTTTGTCATTGACATACCCATTATACCCATTACCTTTTGTAAATATGCTAAAAATAGTTATACCTATTGAAGAACAAAATGTTCAATTGTTAACTTTTTACCTTATTAATAGAGATAATCTAGTGGTCTGGTAAATGATAATGTAAAAGGTTATTGTAAAATAAGACAATTATATTTATGGTATAGTATTGATTTTAATTATGATAATTTTTACAGTACATATCAAATTATACATTGATGGTCTTTCTCTCCTCTCGGCTGAAATTAAACAATATCCCAAATTGAAGAACACTGCTCATATTGTCAAAGACCTTTTTCCCCCTTGGGCCATAGAAAATGGTGGTATTTTTACTGCTAATGGTAATGGCAAGAGAGGTAGTGTTTGGCGTCATATTTGACACAATGTGTGCCGGCTTTAACCTCAAAACTGCTTGATTTATGCCGGCGATATTGCAATGTTGTGATGTTGATGCATTGCGTTTTGTGAATCAAATAACAAAACACCTTCAGGGGGTTTCCCTAACGACGGTTTCATTTATTTACGAATGTTTGTTTTCCTGAATTCAAACCTGAAGAAATGATGTTGCAATTACTTTTGTTGTTTGAAGGTAGGACATTTATTTCGAGCCGATCAGTTTTTAAGTTCATTCTGTTGGTACAGTCTGTGCAGCAATTATAGTCCCACAATGTTTGATAATGTGAATATTATGTACCTATAGCTTGTTCACTTAGTCAATGATCAATGGCCAATGATATCAGAAAAGGAATAAGAAGGGTTTTATTAGCTGTAATTATATTAAAATTATTAATAAAAGTGAATGTATATTACTATTTGCCAACATTTTTGCGGTTTCAAATCTAAGCAAATGCACTTTACATTGTATGATACAAATAGAATATTTATTGATATAATGTAGATATTATATGAAATGCGGTTATACTCTGATAACGTACACATTAACAAGCATTATCGATGCATCTCTTATCTATTAATAGGATCCATTATCTATTATTATGTGCATGTAATATAGTGTATTGTGAAGAATAATGGAAGTTTACCAAGTTTCCTTGATATTAACTTTGAGAAAGGTGTCATGTGCTGTATATTATGCTAGCCAGGGAAATTGCAATATTATTACGTGAGTAATAAAACATTAATTATTAATAATGATCGAACAATACAATTAAAGAATGTTTCAACGTTATGTTTATATTAATTAACAAAAACATCGACATGATCAAGAAACTTTACAATACACTTATTATATCACTCTTGTTTGATTTTACTAGGTAGCTATCAGTATCACGTTAAGTTATTTTACTTCATATATTTTCATCTTTTTTCTCTTGACCTTGAACCCACGGTCTTCCGTTCTTCCCAGAATACCCTGCGTCGAGTCTTCTCGTCTTGCTGTGTTCTTGTTAGCTGCCCAAAGGGTCTGAAGACACACTTCGCTGCACAACAGTAAACAATAAAACTCGGTTCATGGCTCATCGAGCACACAGCAAATGTAAACGAACTCTCGGACCAGTTGTGATGCCGTGAAACACTTCGGGTGAAGCAAATCATCTGTCTATAGGTGTGTAGGAGATGAAGAAGAAGTCGTTGATCTTAAGAGAAAACTCTGACTTGGGCCGATCATGACGGGAATGGAATAAAATTATGAAAATATATAAATGTGATTTAAAGATTTAAAGCTCTAGATATAGGCTGCAATTTGTGGGTTGCTCTCAGACACAATTATGTTGGTACATCAGAGGTAGAAGGCCGGGAGTTACTTTCTCGATTTTACACTGCCTACTCTTGGAATGATGTAGGTAATTCTCTATCAATTGTCATTTGACTGATGTCAACAACAAATATTGAAGTATTCTCTTACACAATGACTCATGTCACAATTTCAAATATTATTGAATGAAGGAAGAATTACTGTTTTTCGAGGTCACTTTAAGAATCAATGAAACGGACTTCCGTCTTTCTACCTCTGCGGTAAATAATTATTTCACAGATCTACTGTATTTTTCAAAGCGGTTATTAATTCAAATTCAGACCAATTTTTATTTTAGTGACTTTACATCGTAAGGTCACATGGATTGGTCATATTTAGACCTTTCTTCCAATAAAATGTGTAGGGTCAGCGTCAAAAGAAGCCAGCCAAACCTGTTGGTATATGGGAAACCGGTATAGGAGCTTGTGAGTGTGGGTGTAAAAACGAATGATATTGAGTTCAGGAATAGATGTCCATAATATCGCCACATTATGTAGCATCCATTCCTCGGTGAAACACGGTTTAACTCGGTGTATCCGGGGAAATGAATGCCTTCGGTTGGCTTCACTTTGCAATCATAGGCGTCATGTTGTTCCGTGTATGCCCGGGGCATTATGTCCTATGTATTATGTCAATCAACTGCCAATCAAATGATTGTTTGTTACACTGGCAATACGACACTCGATAATACAATAATAAAACGTTACGTGCACAATTTGTGGGAGGCCAATTGAGCGGTTTCTCGCGCTCTTCCCGCTAGCTGAGTTTAATCAGGATTAACTTCAAAGAAGATCTCGAGAAACAGACCCTCATTGTGATTCAAGGTCACATAACATGTATAGTAAATCCCCATAGAAACACTCCGTGTAAAAATACCAGCCAAATCTTTTCAAATAAAAGAAATTGGCACTTAAAAGTAGTAATATCAAAAAATTGGCCATGTCAAAACTTATTTAAAAATCAAAAAATACTTGGCTCATCGTGCATATAGAAGTATAGGCCAGAAATCAGATATACCTATCAAATAGTACACAAAATATACCTATAATATTCTAAATTCCCTGCTGCTTCCGAGGAGTAATAATAAGATAGTTTCCCGAATTGTCAACATTTTTTACACATTACTGCTCCAATAATAACCGAGATGAAATTCGAAATGAATGAAAATATTTGTGCATAACTAACGATATTGTGAACTCGGTTCTGGGATATTGAGGTAAATAAATATTTTAAATAATGCTTTCAAAATTCATTTTAAAACATAATGAAATCCAATAAATCTGAATCATGACACAAATCATCTCTGGAGATTCGTCACAGCATCTTCCCGAACATCTTGACCGACACATGAGGCTCAGGCGGTTTGAACACCGGAGCTCCATTCTCATCCAGATACTCGTCATACTTGATCTCCGCCAGACACTTCATCCCCATCTTCTCCACCAGATCGGCTGAGTACTTACTCGTACACGTAATACTCAGCATGGGGAACCCCTCCTCGGCCGCCATCTTGAATGTGTACTCCACTAGCGCCTTAGCAACGCCATTACGTCTCATGTCACTATGCACACTTAACACATGAATATCCAGGACGCGATCAAATCCTGTACTTTCCCAAATGTTAGCATCGTCGTTGATTTTCACGAGTAGATCGATTATTTTGAGGAGTTTGGAGCAGCGGTTTGAATCCTCGGGGAGTTCTTTGTCTGGTGTACTTTCACCGTTCAAGCAAACGCCGATGATTTCTTCGTCGTCGCCTTCTGGTGATGAAGTAATTGCCAAAAGTGAGCGACCTTCTCTTAAAGCGAGTATACTGAGTGGTGTCTTTGAGCATGTGTGACCTTCACGAAGACCGAAGTACATGTTGATTGGTTCATGAGGAAAGAAATGTTTCTTCGTGAAGTTGATAACGCGAGCGATATCTTTTTCTGTGGCTCTGATGATTTTGTAGTTACAACCCTTGTTGGCCATCTGAAATGTGAAGAAATGGTTATGTAATTAGAAATGAAACGATCAAAAACATCAAATTGTTTTTGCCAAAATTAATTAAGTATTGAACCCCTTTTCAGTAAAGGTGTCACATTATCTTGACTTTCAATGAATAACAAATGGAAGAAACCACCCCAAGTGAAAGTGAACTTTAACGATTTAATGTTTGATAGAAAAAATATTGGAGGTGGAGAAACCTGTTGTTACTTCAATTCGCAACAATGTATCTAGCAATTTAGTTTCATAGTTGAATTCCCTAATTTATTCACAATCAGATGCAGACACAAAACAATATTTCTTATAAGGACATGTAATTTGGACAACAATCATTCTACAACTTCAGTAGAATTTGAAGACGTCACTGACATCAGAGACATTATCACATCACAGGCATCACAGTACACGGACAGTGTGTACAGTGTGTACTATCATCAACATTTGATTAGATTAGATTAGATTACACCAAGACACAGTTTAACAGATTAAAACATACAAAAAGCAACTCCGTAAAAACAATAAATTAAAACGTACATTGAAGAATAGTTTAGCAACATTGTACTTTTTCATAGTTTTGCTGAAGATTATAACTATGTCTTGATGCAACAATTGGCATGTTTATTTTATATTTGACTTACGTTCCAGCCGTGTGTTTGATCAGTCGAAGTAACACCTACTTACTGCAGATGTAATCAATAGTCACATCGGTCAGCGCGTAACTAATAAGTGGAAGCCGCTGTCTAAAACAGCTGTTCAATGTTCATCAAGGTCCAACAATACAGAGACACGTACGTTCCGTGCTATTGTTAGTCGCGATGTCAGGAGCTTTGGACTCGGATGGCCTTCTTTACTTACTTGCAATGATTGCTTGGTTATCTTATCACAGTTGCATAATTATAAAGCATACAGGTCGATACAGGTAGTAATGCACATGGAATAAAATATTAAATTTAATTCTATGTCCAGTAGTTTTTATTACTGGCTGGTATGTTGGTATGCAAAATGTCATAGCCCATGATGAGATAATAATCATTTGTTAAAGTAGGTGCTTCAGCCTTTTTATATGATGTTAAGTTGTGTGAGAATGTGTGCGCCGTACGACCGCTCCACTAGATAGAAAAGTCATCTCTGATTGGGAATCCCGTTAACTTGAAGTAATTGTGTCAATTATATTGTAGTACGTTTTTTTCATCTTCTAAAACTCCAGTGAGAATTGCTATAACAATTATATCACATTTTTATTTACACCATGTTTCACGGCTACACATAAATATTCATGAAATATCGCTGTCCCCTTCACATGGCTGCTTTTCATACAACAAAATCAGCGTTTTCACAATAAAACCTTCCCCGGTTTTCGAAATGTTTCTCTGGGGGTACATGAAATAATTACATTCCCTATGCACCATTCTATTTCCTGTGCTGAAATCTCGATCGCGTTGCGATGCACTGGACGACTCACGCTCCCAGCTATACTGACAAATCTGGATGATGGAACTAAATTAGCCAAATTGCCAATATACATCGGGATGGCGTAATCAGGCGCGGCAAGGGGCTTTATGTTGGCATAAACTTGTCCTAAGCTGGAACTAGGTCGTACTGATAGTGCTTTAATACCTCGGTTGACGCATAGGTCGAGCCACTTTTTAAAGTAGCTGTTGGTTTATGATCGTTTCATTATTTTGTATTTTAGTTGTGTTTTTAACGTAGAGCGGTTCTGCGATTATTTTGTGTAATGGCGGCGATGCGAATGATGATGATGATGATGATTGGGAGATGATGATGTGAAATATAGATGAGAATGAATGGTAAAGAAGACACGGTTTGGTATATTATAAGGTAACCTTCCCAACATTTGACGAAACAGGCTTGGCTCATAGGTAACGCTCTGAACTTGTATTCCGGAGGTCTGGGGTTCGATTGCCGCGGCTGTCCTTTCTGTCTGGTACTTTCGTGGTATTTCCTCAGTCGACAGGCAAATGCTGGGAATACCCTACTATTATGCCACGACCGTCTCCTTCCATCCTTACCTACTCTTCACCATCATCTCCCAATCATCATCATAATCATTCATCCATTGCCATTTGCCTCGCTGCAGAACAGTGCGACGTTTACACTACTAAAAACAGCATTTGAAACCATGATAAAAGCTGAGTCACGAAAGAAGGTCTCAGGAATAGAACCTGGGACCTCCAGGCTGATGTCCAGAGCGTAATGCCTAAGACAAGGTGATGATTTAAATGTGCGAAAGAGCAAAAGAAATTGCAGGAATAAGTAAAGATACTCTCAGGAAATATTGCTTTTATAATATCTGGTAGAGTCGTAAAGTCTTTTTAGCAAACGTTAGAAGATATTACAATTATACCATCTAGGAAAATCCATGGATTTAAAATGTTGTACAATCTTTCTACCCACTCAAGAATTATTCTTCTTTCCTCACATTTATTATTACAAAGTGTTCATTAAGTGGTAATTTAAAATGAAATATACCAGGTTCTAATATAGTTTTCTCGGAATTCTGCTATAGCATGATCAACAAGAATAGTTTTTGTTAGCTCACCTCTAGCTCTTGCAATTGCAGAGGAAGTCTTTTTAATGCTGTGATGACGAATCATTTCGACCACAACCTACGAGTGTTCACTTTACATTAATGGCGTAAGTTGACTAAGTGAAATAAATGTGATAATAACATGTTCGGGAATGAGACTGATAAACTTATGTTTTTTTGTTCAATATTATTGGGAAGAAAAGGATAATGGAATCAAATCATATTGTATTGTTTTCAAATATGAGTCTATTTCAATCACTTTTATGAAACAAGATTTTTTTTCTTCTAGTACTTAGATTTCTTGTTATAAAAATGTTGTCCTTTTAAAAGTATGATTAACAAAATTGCGAAGTGGATTTGTTAACATAATGATCTACTATAAAAATTTTATATTTTCTCGCTATGGCTGAACATACTGCTTTTATCCAACAAATAATTAAATGCAACGATATTATGATTATGATGATGACTGGGAGATGATTTTGATGAAGAGATGGAAAGATCGAAATGGGAAGAATAGACTGTCGTGGTGGACTGAAGTAAACAACGAAATATCCTCAGTCAGGATCGAAAACCGCGAAGGTCCAGACCGCAGACGTGGGAATTGTGGACCAAAGTGCGTCACCCTCAGAACAATTCTCTCTATATCAATGACAATCATTGCCTGACACAACCTATAACCTAACAAAATAAATCCATTAATTTCCAGTGACAATTCAAAGACATGAACGCATTATAACTGGTAATCATATCTTCAGATACAAGACACGCATAACAATTCGCAATAATTCCAATCACCCTTGTCACGCCATATTCCCGTCACAATCATGTTCTCGAGGATCGAGACAACAACATATTGTCGCCTCCTCCGTCAAGACAGAAGATCAGCACATATTACCATGACATAAGCCGACATTCTCCCGAGCAGACAATCGGGTTACCCCCCTCCCCCCGCGCCGAGACGTGAGTGACGACGCCACAAAGTCTTTGTCACCTAGCGTCGCGACGCATGGGAGGATCAAACAGCGGGAATCAATTGCTTAGCCCGAGGATCAAAGAGTGGCGGGATGTATCGTGATGGCCGATGTGTTGGTGAGACGAACGGGGGTTCCGGACAGGGGTAGACATGACGATAAACAATATGTATTTGAAAACGGTTACGTTCTTGACATATTGTACCTCTGCCAGGAGATACATTTGAAAAGTAACACAAATTAGTCCGTTATATTGTTTACTTTTCTCAAGCTCGACTGCAAAAGAAAGCTTGGAAAAGTCATAAAACCTACCGAAATATCGCATTGTTTCATATGCGTTGTTTTTAATAAAAACCGGATCGTGTGTGTCACAATATTTATAAAATATTTTCAATTGTAACATACAAATAAACATAATTTATCCCCTCTTCAACAACCTACGCGTAGCCTACATAATTCCAGTCACACGACTCCCTTATCAACGCATTATGCAAAGCATTTTCCTATTCCATCATATTTTAAAGCCTTGAAATCCGCCTCCCATCAGATTTCCTCTCGCCACCGCATCTTGATCACCCCTGACACAAAGAAAGCCGCATGAAAAGAAAGAAGCGACACCTCAAGAGGATTCACTCCAGAAGAAAAACCAACGTCTTTGTTTGTCACCGAGTGAAATCTGCATAATACACTTCTCTTCGTGTCCGACATTTTATAAAGAACATCTCTTCTCCCGAAGGATTTATTCAACTACTATTCTTCGCATTTTATCTCGGTCCGAAGTCTCTTCGTTTGATTATTTATCGATCCACGTTTTCGATGTATGGATGCAGAGTAACTCTTCGTTGAAACATAGTTTATAGTTTACCATGAAGGAGGAATTATGTTGAGAAAATATAGTGCGAGAGTATTTGGGGTTACAAACATATATATTCTGCTTATTTAGAGCTGGAGAAGATGGAAATCGTGGTGCTCTGTTCAAACGTGAACTAGTTTTGCTTCATTAAAACGTAGTAACTTGTGATTCAATTGTGAAGTTACAATTGAGGTCAGGTTCAAATGTTGACAGAATGTAATACTATATTATTAAACACAAGGGAGGTTTGTTCGGTGGGAGGCGATCTCATAGGATTTCATATAAAAAGGGTGGATGTTGTAAAAACAACGTAAATGTGAATGTTCCATTAAATGCCGGAATTAAATGTTTTATGATGACATTTACTAGATAGGTCATAACTTCCTAATTTTATTTTGGGAGTTTAAAAAATTAGTCACCAGCTCATGCCAAAATAACATTCCAAAAAGAGCGTGTATGATCGCTTCATTTTTACGCATGGTTGTCAATACGAAGTGTTTATTGATACGAGACAAAAGAGCGTTTATTTTGAAACCTACTATAAATTCCAAATGGATATCAGATTTAAAAAAAAATGTTAGTGATATGGAGAAGGGGTAAATATTGATCGAAAGTGTCTCACATTATTTAAGTATAAAAGCACTGATAGAAAATATAAGTATCTTTTATTTTGTCCTCCTAACTCTTTTGAAGATAAATCGCCATCTACTCTCCTCCCCACGCCCCAGCATCTTGTGAATCTCAAGTTTGCGATACCGAGTCACCGTCTCAATCGTAATTCTCGCGGATATTCAATACTCGAGCTTCTGGCGCGAGAACGCGAGCAGATGACGCCGAAGCGAAGACGCGCCTCGCAACGCAACCATCGCACTTGCCACTTCGATATCAACTCAGACCGATATTAACACGTTGGGGAGACTTCGCTCGCGAGCACGTCACTCACACTTACTCTCACTTCGTGGATCAGAAGAGCGAGGAAATATGAAAACAAATCAATTCGGTACCTTATACCTTGTTCACACTAGGACTTTCAACTGCAGTTGAAATCTCGACTGCTAATTTCCAGAACTAAATTGAGATTTCAACTGCAGTTGAACTCGATCGCGTTCAGTTCACACTAGTTTTCAACTGCGATTGAGATTTCAACTGCATTTGAGAGTTATAGTGTGAACAAGGTATCAGAGGTAGAAGGGTGGAATTCCATTTTCTCGATTTTGCGTGGCACACTTTTTTAATTACCTATTCAAGCTCTGTCAATTGCGACTGATATCAACAATATTGATATGTGATATTGACGTATTCTCTTACACAATGGCTCAAGTTGCCATTACAAATATGATTGGATGAACAAAGACTGATTTGAATCATTGAAATGGACTTCCGTTTTTTTTTACCTCTGATGTACAGAATTGTTAAAATGCGCTGGTTAGACGAGAATACCGAATCGAATAATAATTATAGGAAATGAAATAGAGTGAATTTTCCGCAGTTGCGTGAATATAATTTTCATCTCATTCAATGATTTCACTCATCTTTAGCTTTCTAAGCGACGAATAAACATCACTGCCACTAAAAGATAATATTGAAAATTATAAATTACACCCGTGTATTATAACTCTACACAACTGACAACCGAAGTTTGTAACAAGGACACACCGAGGGCGCGTCAGTGATCAAGCTCCATCAGTTCTCTCCTCCTTGCTTTCACTTCAGATTATTATTCATTGGAAACGAAGGAAACTATCAAATTGAAGCTCATATTTTTTCGATAGAAAATCGATAACACATTCATAAATATTGTAATCATGGTTTCAGTCGTAGATCAAGAACGTTTTAAAAACAGCTCTAAAAAGTTTTAATGCATCGTGATTTTAATGAGCATTTAAAAATAGAACACAAATGGTATGTAGGCAATTGATTCGTTGATTCCACACATCCATAACCATTTTCCCTTCTTGCTTCATATTCCACTAAAGCTGTGAATGTTCTGAGCTATTCTATCTCCGATATTAGTCTTGCTCGTGAATAAGCTTGTATAACGACGCGTTCCGGAAGCGTCCAACTTGTCCGTAGCGCCGGGACGCCTGGAGGAACGCGACGCCTGACGTCACATTGACCACGTGTTATCGACTGATCACGTGACGACGTCGGACCGGCGTGTAACAGGTGTGAGGCGTCGACAAGTGTAACGCGAGCAGGACGCCGTCGTGGGATTAATGACGCACACTTCTGCAACCAGGGGGGGGGGGGAGGGGAATTCTGAATTACCATTTCTCCTTACCTGATGGAATAGAATAGAATAGAAGCGAATCTTGACAAATCCACCATGAAAGACAATCGCAATTAACTGACTCACAGTTTTATTATTTTACAAAAGCAAATGCAAACAACTGAAATCTGCTGAGCTGTAAATAGCTTTATTAGCAAGAGATTAATTATTTTATATATTTTCAAAATATACTACGTTTGTTTTACCACAATCTGAAATTCACCATCACAATCTAAAATCTGAAAATCACAATCTGGTGGTCACTTGTTGTGCATTTCAAACGCGTTGCAATTACCTACCGTCATATTACAATATTTAAATTGTCGTGTTAGTTCTGCAAGAACGAAGAAATTAGAACTAAAAATTTAACGTTTTAAGATGAACTTGTCTCTGAGTTTCGAATCACCAAATTTTCACAAAATCTTTGAAACAAACAGAAAACATGCTCTTGATCTAGTAATTTAGACTTTATTATTAATTTGAACTTACTGAAATATCTTTCTTTAATAAGTAATCACTCTTAATGAGAATGAGAATGGACACCTGTCAGATTTGTTTATCCCTAGGAGACATTTCTTTGGGCTATGCAACAATATTTCATTCATGAAGCCGGGAGAAAGCAGCAATGAAAGATTTCAGAAAAACTTAAAAAAAAACTTTTTCAAACACTTTTTCAGTTTGTGGATGGAGTGAGTAGTACTTAATTGCACATTGATTGAACAAACAGTCGATTTCATTTCTGATCAGCTCAATATCTGCCAATATTGATAACTCAATTCTACCGCCATCTTGATACTTCCAGTGAGAAGTTCTTATCTGAGTTTTCAAGCCAACTCTTCCCGGCCCAGTGGAGTTCCTGAAGGATTAAAGACTCAGGACAGTTATTCTGTGACAGGAAGTGAGATTACGTCACGTCCATTACAGAAGTCCTGGCCCGTGTAATTGTAGACCGGGCGAACCAATCACGATCCTGGATACAAGCGCAAGTGACGCTCACTCTCCCGGGGAGGAAAGTCCGCTGGTTTAGACGAGTTGAAACTAAATCATTCTTAAAACGTTTGTAATTTGGTCTTACATGATTGGAAGTTGTAAGATAAATTATGTTCATGATGGCTCTCAATTGACTAGATCCAAGAAACTTTTCTTTAAGTTGCTATAAATTGATAATAATTATTTTCTTTATTATCATGGCATAATAATATTTTGTTATTGATTATCAGGTTATTTCAAAACTCCAGTTCAAGATTAGGTACATTAATTTATTTGATATTAAAAAATTAAATTGGTGGTGGTCATTCGGATATCTCCGAAAAAACTGTACGGTTTATCTGATTCATAAAATGCTTGTATTATCAAATTTGACCGGATGGAAGTGAGATCTTCCTACAAATGTGAATAATTATCATCTACCTTTACAACGATAGTTTTGAAACGATGTTTTTTCAAATGCCATTGGGCATTTTTGATACACGCTCCTAGAACAATGTGTCATCTAGTGGAGCGGTCGCTCCACCCAGCCAAGTCGTACTATACACTCACAGTCACTCAACATACCGTAAATGCCTAATAAAACTGAGGAGCAGACCAAACACTTTTACTGTAAGCAACAACATGGCATTTTCGGCCTACTGGATCTCAAAATTGGTAAATCTCACATTGTTGCGAAATATCTTAATTTCGAGCTATGGCCCACCCCACTACATATACCAAATTTGGGAACAATAGGTTATGCCATTTGCGCGCTAGAGGACCGAGAAAACAGTGAAATTACACCACTTTCTGATTCTGAAGATGTTGATGATTCTGATGATATCACGAACGTCGCTATCACCGCCACAGCCTAAACGGCTAAACCGATCGACCTGAAATTTTTACCACATGTGCACTTTTGGCGTCTGAGGTGCCTTTTTATAAAACCAACCGGAAGCCGCCATTTTGAAACCGGAAGTGACGTCATAACTCAAAAACGTCTGGACCGATTAGAACGAAATTAGCGCCATTCGATTTAGATGGTCATCTATATGAAGTATCAATAAAAAAAATATTATTTTCTTATTTTCTAAACCGGAAGTGACGTCATAAATACGCAATATTTAACTTATTTCAACAAATTATACTTAAAATACGTACATAATTAACTAACATTGTAACATAGACAATACAATTTATATATTCAAGGTAGCAGTGTTCTCGGCCGCCATTCCTGAAACCGGAAGTGACGTCATATATCTAAAACGCCTGTACCGATTGCAACTGAACTAGCTCCTGCGTATTCATTCTGCTATTTATTTGAAAAATCAATTGTGAAAAATGAATAAATAAATTAATGGTACCGGAAATGGCGGCAGGAACCACTAAATGAAACCGGAAGTGACGTCATATATTACAAACGGCATGACCGATTTTACGGAAATATAGGGATTAGGAATTCAGATGGTCGCTCATGAAGGTATCAACTAGATAAAACTAGATTGTTTTCTTATTACCTATACCGGAATTCGGCCGCTATTTCAAAACCGGAAGTGACGTCATGTATCGAAAACGGCTGGATCGATTATAACGAAACTTAAGCTATTCTTCTTGGATAATCATTTTCATCTTATACCAAACGCAACTTTTCATAGTAACCAAATCGGTTGAGGCGTATTTTTTTAAAGAAATTAGTCCCTGCTCGGACATGTGCTACAAGCTGTATGAATAAACTAACAAAAGAAGTGATATCCCAGAAAAAACACTCCGTGTAAAAATACCAGCCAAGTCTCTTTAACTATAAAAAAAATAGAAGAAATCTAAAAATTCAGCACTGAAAAGGAGTGATATCAAAAAAGGAGCCAAGTCAACGAATTTTCCAAATTTTAATCGTACCATTGAAATAAAAATATCAACCCCCGAGAAATACTTAAAAAAAGGACTTGGCGCATCGTTTTTTTAAAGACATTTTTCTATTCTTAAGCTTATGCCACTCACATACTACGTAGTTCAGAAATGCCTATAAAAATTGGGACAAAACTTTCAAATTAAATATTGAACATTCTGTAAAATATTTTAAATTTAAATATAAGTACGCAAAGAAACATAGCATTGTCTTACAAGCAATAAATACAGAACAGTTGTGTTTGTGATTGGTAGGTACCTATAGTTTTGTGGGTACATCAACATACCTACTACAGCATTATACTTTGAACCTTCTCGCCGTGTAATTAATTGCTATTAATTAACATTTTATACCAAAAAAATTCATAAATTACATAACGTATTACTTTAGATAAAAATCTAGTCAGTAATTATTTGAGCAGCATGGCTCAGTGCACTAGTCACTTATACAAATCTCATTGACGGCCTTCTTGTAATGAGCGCTTTCGCTATTTCCCTCAGTCACGATATTGAGAAGTATGATTGATTAATATGACCCTAGAAATAGTGGCAATAACGAATAGACTAGGCCGCTTCCGTTTATTCGTTATTCGTTTATCCGTTTATTTCCTCTGAATATTGACAAAATACCAAAACTGCCAGTAGGTAAGAGTACTAGTTATATTAAAACGTAGTATGATTCGTCGATAATGAATGTGATATACTCAGGAAAATATACTTGTAGAGTTCTTCCTATACTTTTAGGATAGAAAAGTGTCTTTAAAAAAACGATGCGCCAAGTCCTTTTTTAAGTATTTCTCGGGGGTTGATATTTTTATTTCAATGGTACGATTAAAATTTGGAAAATTCGTTGACTTGGCTCCTTTTTTGATATCACTCCTTTTCAGTGCTGAATTTTTAGATTTCTTCTATTTTTTTTTATAGTTAAAGAGACTTGGCTGGTATTTTTACACGGAGTGTTTTTTCTGGGATATATCCTTACCTGAATTTAAATCTGTGAATAAGAAAATCTGTGAACGTGATATTTAGTTGTTGAGCGAGCGAAACAAGCGTCTCCTTTTGATTCTTTTGACACGGACCTCTATTTTTTATGATTTTTTTATGATTTTTTGGCTGCTACCTGGAGCAATGGAAGTCACACCGTTTCACCGATCGATCTGAAATTTTGCACACATGTAGAGACAACCTTTTCTGTTTGCTGACCCTATTTTTTTTGAAATCCATTGATTGGTTAAAATTTAAATAAATATCTCCTGATAGGCTGAAAAATGAAAATGGTCTTCGATAATTCTGATCAAACTCATATTTTGCATGGTCATTAAGACCAACGATGTCTCTTATTTTACAAATTTTCAGCCCTATCAGTTAAGAACGTATGCACCTATTGACATTTTTAATAGCTGTCAGAGATGAAGTATCGAAATAACTGTTTTTCCACTGCCACATGGATCTGATTTGCTTTAGGAACCACAGTGCTTAGATGCTATTTTCACGTTTCAATGAAAAGCAGCTACATTGATGTTGACTGAGTGGTTAATTTTTCAATTCAATATGGATGTATTATGTTTCTGTGCGTTCTGTACGCATTTCCGGGTCGAGAATTTGTACGAACCCGTGCTCGCTCATCAACGCGTTACACTGAGCGTTTTCCTAGTTTTAAAATTGGTGACTGCTATTTGATCTTTTTTATAGTGTATTTTTTCTGTTGTGTTTATTTTGTGGGTTTTTATCGAATTGTACTTGTGGGACAATTGTCCGGTTACAATAAAGAATACATTAAATAATAATAATAAAAAGTATATAAAGAGTAAACAAAGCACGCACAGGCTAAAGTAGAATGTAAAACGATGGCATTGCTTATTTGACAATTGAGAGCCGGTTTCAGCAAATGTTTATTCAAACTAACTGATTTGTTGTGAAGTTGATTCAGCCCAACAATCTCTGTGTTTTCCAAATTCCTTCCTCCGATGCAAAACGCTGCAACGAAGATTCGTAGTGATTTCAAACTCTGCCCGAACTAGAGCTTCTAATAACGTAAAACTCTGATCACTATTAAGCCTCTAAACTTCTTTTTATGCATCCCCGAGCTTTTACGTTTTGTTCCAAAATAAATTTGCATCCACTCAATTTCGCTGTTCCTCAGAAGAATATTGAAGAGTTGAAGGAAAGTTAATTTGGGAGATTGTAGGAAGGAGGAGAGAGTACGCTCGTGAACCTAATATGGGACCCCAGCTCAATAGGGGACACCGTGGTCCTAATGTGGGACCACAGCTCAATAGGGGACACCCGTGGTCCTAATGTGGGACCACAGCTCGATTCCCACAAATAAGTGATACGTGATGGAGCCACTTCTGGTAAGATGGCTACTATCAGGTCCACATATTAATTTGTTTGTTTTTACATTTCGTATTTCCATAAAGCAGTGAAAAAACAAAAAAACTAGTGAAATTGATATTTAGTTTTAAATTTACTTTCTTGGCCATAACAAACAACTATATCAAATATTTGTATTTATATTTATGCAAATGCGCCCTTGATAGCCGCCATTTACCTAGTACCACAAAATCCACCAGAGGTCAGTTGTATTCCTTATTTTCTCGAATAGGGTGAGATATATTGTGAACTTTTACACGTTTCTCAAAATTGCGAAATATTTGTGTTTCAATGGAAAATTATTTGTTTTCATTTAATCGTAAGAAAACCCCAGGAAGAACAGATAGAAAAATATTTGTTCAGTTATTAAAATATTGTGACAATATTTATCTTTATTTCCTTCGAGCTTCTAGAAAATAAGGTTGTATTTAATGCTCGTCTAAAATGCTGGAGTTTCTGAGAAAATGTGTATGTATACACATTTTCTTGCACACATTTTAATCAATCCTAGTAAAACAACCACACTGAAGAAAGCAACATAATGTAGTTCACGATATTTTCTAGCCTTCAACGTTTTCTTGATGTAGGGCTATTATTTTCATTTAGTTTACGCCCTAATGACCATTTTTCCAGCAATTAAGTTATCTTTGAGATAAGTTTCTGTCAGCTTTGTTTTCTGTACTATCACTAGTTTGCATTTTTTTTAAATGTAGTGAAAAAATTAAGTGAAACATAACTGTGGCTATTAAATTAAGGGAGAGTAGCTAGCGTCACCCTTGCCAACACTTTCTTTCGTGTTATTTTGGCATACACACAAATGTCATTAGAGGGGATTGGTTGACAATTTTAAATTAAACCGATCTGATCGATCAACATAAAATTTTGCATGTTCATTGGGACCAACATTTTAAGAGCTTTTGATTCAGCAACTTTCAAACTCGTACTAATTCGCATGCAATACAAAAGCTCAATTGTTTGTCTTTGTGTGGAAAGTGTACTTTTATTGTATTGTATGAATGAACCAATAAAAACGCCTTACATCCGAGAGATTTTTTAAAACAATTTCATTCGCTTACACGAATCTCTCACTTGCCATCCTTCCAGGCGCTATGGCGATGAAGCAATATGTTTGCTATTCATGATCCAAGTTCCATTAAGTGACATCACCACCCACGTGCCGTGCTGTTGACAGAAGCGAGCCAAAGTTTTAATCGACTCTCGGATTACCTGAAGAACACTGAACGTGTAGGAGGCAAATACTTCCCTCAAGATGCAGCTATTGTGTAGGCGAAGATGTGGAGGCTGATCACTAGCAGACTTTCAGCTCCTAGGTTACAATAACCATCACTCAGTAGAGTTATGATATCACACATTTGTATCACATTTGGGAATGTAAGGTGTTTATAATTAAACTACTTCAATCTAAATCAGATACATACATATCATTTAATTGCAGACTATTATTCTTAAATACGGATTTTCGAGGCGCTATTAATATCATTTTATGTGGCAAATGCTTTTTTTCTGATGACTTCAGAGGAATACCAACTGCAAATTGAAAATATTTTTCTCCTCTGAGATTCGAACCCAGATACTCGTATATGGTTTTTCACATATATATACACACTCTTCTGCTTACATGTATAGTGAAGACAGTCAGTTATCAAACGAAGATAAAATTTTACGGTCTTCTGACCATATCTTGAATCTCGGACTGCCAACGCAGTTTATATTGAAACACACCAGCTGGAAAATTATTAACTGCCTCCCCTTAGCACAGTGGTTAGTGCAATGGAATTTAATTCGAAGTACCTTAGTTCGATTCCCAGACGAAGAAAATCTATTATGTTTAATTGTTACTTAGTTGGTCACGCCAGGAAAGTAAATGTACAGCCATGGAAATATAATCCTAATCAACGTATGTCCGGGTTTCAATGCTTTATTAATCAGTTGTTAAGTTTAACAGATACTCAGCTGTCATTCTAGGAATGTCATTGGTTGTTGCTGTGGCAATTTGCTTAAATTTAAACAAAACATTTATATCAGAATGACACGTGTTTTTTCTTGCTTATCTCATAGCTATGCGGGTTTGCATCAACAACTCACCTGTTTCTGTTAATTTATTCTGTAATTAATTCCTCAAAAGAGTATAATTAAAGTGAGTTTCACGGGACAGATTCATTAGGTCATTGAACCTTGTACCTAATGAAGTCCGCAATGAACTTGACTGTAGAACAGCCGTCAAGAAATCCCCACCGAGGCGTAAAATGTAATAAGTTGCGTTTGAGCGGTGGAGCAGGACAACCCTGTAGTGTCCCATAGGGCGCCGAGTAAAGTGCCCCAGCGTCGCCCTGGTGCCGCCCATCGGGGGGTGCTTCGCCCTGCCCAATAGCCCGTGCGGCGTCGTCCAACCTGAACACATCCCTCACGGCCCAGACTAGACGGGGTCAAAATAAGAAACAATTACTACGAGCTTTTAGGTTGCTCATGCTGCATCGCGCGATCGATGAGAATAACACATTGATAGAAGAAAACTTTTGTCCAAACTAAAGGAACTGAACTTAGAGAAAATGACGTCTTTGAAACTTAAAAAGGTATTTTTTTTGAACTAAGAGAAGACTTGGATCACGTTGATACACGATTGATACACGAGCTTTCGAAATGTATGGAAATATCTATACTGTTTCAATTTTAATGAAACGTGTTTACCTAACAGATCTTTGACCACGTACATTTCTTTCAAATTTTCCATCAGCAAAAGAAAGTAAATACTACGATATTCTCACACTTGCTTACAAAGTTTTTAAACTTTCACTATTCGTTCGATATTATATCATCGTCAATAATATCGAAACATTAGATGGTGTTCATGAACTTACTTCTTAGATATTCATAGTTGAAGTTCAACTATCCTATACTTTATAATATTGAAAGTGTTAAGAATTGTGCGCTTTATTTTTTCCCCTCATTTAGAACTATGTTCCCACGGTAAGAATCTTTCCAAAAACTGCAGAGTAGAATGGATCTGGAACGCAAATTCGTCAGAAAAAAATATAAAATGTTAAAAATAAAAAAAAAAAAAAAAAAAAAAAAAAATAACGTAGTATTCTAACTACACGTTTTGAATGGGTTGTGATTGGTTTGGTGGATATTTTGCAGCATCAGTAAATTGGAATAAGGCGAATTAAAATTAACAGCACATGGATAGTTTCTCGAAATGCCACCTGCATTTCCAAGCACTTCCGAGGAGTTTGATTCGCGTGTGTGAATTGAAGACCAAGAAAGCACTTTAATTCATGTTTAATAAGCCTTATTAGTTCAAACGATTTTGAAGATGTGTTTTACGAACTTGCATTGGGATATTGTTTTCAGCTGTCTTGTACATAAAGTAGAGCAATTGTGTTGAATAAACATTATCAGAACGTACTCTAATTCCGCTCAGATGCACAATTGCAACTGGTGCATCTGCATTGCACTTGTATTGTGGGCGAATAATAAGTAATAGCGGAAAACGTAAGTAGAATGCAAACTATTATGTAAGTATGCAAATGTTATTATCATATGGCGGGCTTTGGAGTTTGAACTGAATAGTTAACGCCCTCATCAAAGCTCGGTTTACATGAATAACATGAGTCAAATAGAATAGAAAGGGTTGGAATAATAATATAACAATGATAATTATATGATCTAAACACAAAAGTAGCTCAGCTTCATCAAACTTTATGGCTGAAATCGCCTGTATTTAATATATTTTTAGCTTTAACGAAGTATCTGATCATCCAATTTATGACAAAAGATAAATTACCGTCCTGTTTCTTATTGATTTCTAGCAAGATCTGTATCTTGGTTTTACAAAATTTATATCACTTCGCTTTACTGATGGGGTATCTGAATAAAAATTCCGTTGTCCGTGAGTTTTCCATTCATTTCGAAGGCACGCTTATCGTCGCATCAACTGTGCGTTTTCCTAGTTTTATCAATGAAATAAAGTATATAGCTCCAAGGTTAAATTACGCAGCACTTCACCATTACTCTGGATGAATACTTTGCATGCAGAGTACACGAAAAAAGAGGGGTAATTTGATGCCAAAAAGAGAATACTTCACGTCAACCGTCAAATCCCATGAAACAACCCAAGCCGTCGTGCCATAAACAACAGTTGAAAAGTATCACGAAACATATAGCATCATCCGCCAGCGCTAAAGAAGGCAACAAGAATAAAACTGCTAGACAAAAGCACACACAGAGCCGATAGTATTTTATTGTCGCTCGTCTCCGGTCCGTTGTCGCCGGGGTGATAATCCTGCATCCCCGTTCTATGTCACGATGGCGGTAGTTGTCAAATCGGAGCACGTTCGACTAGACGTTCCAATATCACACATAGTCGTTTTACACAGCACGTGTGTTCAAGTTCCGGTCGGCCATTAAGCACAACTACCGCCATCTCATATTGAAAACAATAACTACAAACACATCTTTTTCTATTGCTGAGGAGATACGAGGAATACGAAATGGGGTTGTAAGATGTCCTATTCGGCCGCATATGGAAGATATATTTGGCAATTATGTGTTCCCCTCTATGTTCTAGTCTAGCGGAATGCCAGATACTCGAGTTTTAGTAGTCTAAGTATTGCCTACTTGAGGAAAGTATTAGGAGTCAAGTGTAATAATGGGTTATGTCACCGAAATTCACAAATCTGTTTTTTTATAATAAAATTTCAATTAAGAGCATTGTGCACGTCTGTGGAATAGTAGACAATTCTTGAGGAAACTTTACATTGTTACTACATATAAACGTTGCAGATGGAGCAACACACGATTCTTTGCTACGGTATAAATTTATAAATTTAATGAATAACGTAAATTTATTAAATTTTAGATGGACACAACTTTTTATTCTTAATCACAACAGCTCCTACGAATCAATCCTTGATTTTATCAATGAAATACGAGCTCACCTGCTAGAGTTATACCTAGATATCGGTTTAGCATAGACTTCATCGGATGAAGGCAGCATAATCTTTTACAGAAAATCCGTTTCTTTCTTACACTGCTTTTAGTTTTACCAAGTGTACATTAAAAAATACAACGTTTTAGTTTACATATTCATATTCCCTCTCTGCAGTCAGATGTTAATTCTATTCAAAACTAAAAGCATCTAATTGGATTATTTTTAAATATCAACTACAAATTTTAATGTTCCACGTCTTTGTGTTGGATTTCCAACGGCGCTACGTCGACCTTCAAAATATGCACTGATTTTATCGCACTTGAGGAAATCCACTGAACTTATTATTCATAACAAACATCGGAATTGTATTCAAATGCATCAGACTTGAGAATCGAATGTCACTACTACAGATTGTAACAGAAACTTCACAGAAAGTTTGTTTTAAAGTTGTTTATCTCCGATTTCAGGAAGCATTGAGAGAAAACTTGTAGCAGAATGCACTTTTATATAGCGAAAGTCGGCCAAGGGGACTTGACTTCCTCTCAAGAAAGTTAACTTTCAAGAAGAATCAGCTTTCAAAGAGCAATCGAGCTTTATTTCCGCCATAAAGTTCAAGTAATTGAAAGGAGATATTTTATTGCCTTGACACAGGGCATTAACGTTGTACCTGTACTGTGAAAATCGTTAATGGCGTAATTATCTCTGACATTATAAAAGTTAACTATCATCTCTGTTATATCTTAGTTATATCCAGACCTGGACCTAATGCATGGAGTGGAAAGAGGAGAAAACTAATTTAATTTCACTACTTTAATAGCGTTATCAAAACTGTAAAATGCTTGGAGAACAAAATACTAAAATGCATCATGAAGAAGGAACTTTGAGTAAAATCCAATGATGCATGAAAATATTATAGAGCGATGAGATTAAAATTTACTCTGGGAAAAATTCGGTTGCGAGAACTGAAGTTTTACGTGTAAAATGTCCAACATTTGAACGTAAATAAGGGAAAAGAAGTAGAGTAGATACTTGTTGGTCTGATGATCTAATAAGGTATCGGAACATGTCTCAGGTATTCAAACTTTTTCATTCACTTTTTGATTGGCATCAAAAACTGATTTTTTTGTTACGGTTTTTAGTTTTAGTTTTTTAGTTAGTTACGTTTAGTTACGGGAAAAATTTTAAAAAAATCGTGTCTTTTATAAGGTAGTACAATCGAGAATAAAAATATTTTCCTACTTACTCCAGTGCAAAATTTGTCGACAAAAATAACAATACATTGTATTTACTATAAAATAATTTTTAATCCCTCGATCAGACCAGCTATGAGAAAAAATGACAGGAAATGAAAGAAATATAACAGCAATATTACTAATGTATTCAACGAATCGGCAATAATTTAGTCAAATTATTCTGCCGATATCGATTGGTCTCAGTTTTTATACGCCTTTGAATTTCTATTTCAGTATTTTCAACAGTGTTTGTGTGGTATCGGGATAACAGGAACCAATAAAAGTACACCACGAGATACGTGAAACAACTCCACGGAATCTTGTGACTTGAATTGACGCGGGAATGTGTGAAATGTAATAAACATTGTCTTGTTCTTCAGGTGTGGCATTCCAGCCTGAGTTCGCAGAGCCGATCGCAAACCTGACAGTTCCTGTCGGCCGAGACGCCACGTTCAAGTGCATGGTGCTGCACCTTGGCGGCTACAGGGTGAGTTACACATTGCATTGACAAGCACTATCTGTCCGGGATATGCAAGTATGTAAGCGCAATTCCTAGTTCCAAAAATTGAGTATCAAGGTACACTTGGCCAAATAAAATATGGTTCATTAACAAATTTGAACTACTGCTGGTCTTGTTCCATAAAAATCAATGCTTGTTGTTATCATTTAAATGAGAGCTCACCTACTAGAGTGAGACAAGGAGATAGCATGTACTGATTTCTGATGGTGCGATCTAACATTTTTCAGTCAATCAGATTTATTGAGCGATCATTTCTAGTTGTGCCAAGAGACCACGTTATTTTGCGTAATTATGGCGTACACGTTTTGTAAAACTATACAAAATATTAGTACCTATAGTTTTGCACTAATTAAAAGTCATTCAAATTTTCACAATTGCTTTACAGTACACACATATAGCATAATTGATTTCAAGTCGTTACAGTAATTATTGCGACTCTTAAATTGTTTTATTAATGCACCTATATTTGTAGTGAAATTATCTGAAATCAACGGACTTAATTACTGCAACGTTGCAGCAATATGAATACATTTACACGTCTGCTTTGACTGCGTGAGAATTCCAACCACTCCCAGTTAGCTCCTCCTCTTCACTGCCTGACAACATCATGAGTTTAGAATGAGTTTAGTTTTCCGAATCTACCACTAACGAACATTGCACTCCGAGAAACTTCATCACTGAGGATGTAGAAGATTCTGTTTGATAAAATCAAACGGAACAGGTTTGGTTGAGTGGTAACGCTCTCAACTTGTATTCCGGAGGCCCGGGTTCGATTCCCGCGGCCTTCCTTCCTGACTGGGGTTTTTCGTGGTATTTTCTCAGTCGACAGGCAACTGCTGGGAAGGTACCCTACTAATAGGCCAAGACCGCCTCCTTCCCACCTTCCATCCTTACCTACACTTCGCCATCATCTCCCAATCATCATCATAATCATTCATCCGTCGCCATTAGCCTCGCTGCAGAACAATACGACGTTAAACACCACTAAAAAAAAAACAATCCGCATTACAGACTGCTTGATAAGACAATCAGCATTTCAGCCGTAAATTTAAAAAAGTGCATTTCTCCGCCGATACTAGTGATGTGAATCGTAACAAAATGTCGGCCCAGCGGACATTATGTGATTTCAAATCTAGCCCTTGAGCGGTCAGAGTGTAAACAATACGATGAGCTAATCAAGTAGGTGGTTGGTCATTTGCATTCAGAGCTCTAAAGTGTACGTTGATCTTAGCAAATTAAGACAACAGTGCCAACTAAACATTGCATTTTATTACAATAAATTATTAAGCAAGCGAAGTGAGCGTCACAATGGGACTCTTAAGGCATTGTTGTTTGTGTGTGTTTTATAGGCAATGTCCAGATGACACCGCTGAACTTATAAATTTGAAAGTTTGCATATACACTAATGTCAAATGAGAGCCGTATAGTTATTGAACGAGAACATGCGATTGGATCATCTGATTTGTTTAAAATAGAAGATGGAACCATTTGACCGATCAATTTGAAGTTGTACAGGGTCATTTGGGACCAAAATTTTAGGTGTTTAGGAAAATCTTACGATACATTTGTCCAGAACTTGACATACACACGGAAATTATGGATTAGGCTTGTTTTAAAATATTTGGCAAATGTATCCAAAGGAATTCCAAAAAAATAATCACCACTACTTTGTTGCATTTAATTAGATTGTCTCCGTAGTTATTCCCAAGATCTATAGACTGTAGAGCAGAAACTTTCACATGCATATCACAACGAATATGCAAATATCTCACAACGAAGGCTCGCTTATCAACGCGTTACACAGAGCGTTTTCCTGGTAATAATTATTACACTTATTTCACGTAGAATCACTATCGTCAGAAATGTAGGGGAACAAATCTCAATAACTGCAACATTACAAATGGTGGCAGAAGACGGATATTAAATGAAAATCGCGGTCTTCCATTCATTATCACCGACTTAAACTCTCCAGCCAAAAAGTTTCAACTTGGTCTGTAAGAAGTTGTTTCTCTCCGAAGCTCCGATGAGAGCTGGTTCCATTAAGTCGACGAGCACTCGCAGCAATTACTTGCTCAGACGCCGGCCATGTTGGGAGGTCGTTAACCATTTTCAGCCATAATCCTGAACAATCGAGAGATGTGATATGCAGCTCGCATTGTTTAGCCTCCTTTAGACAATTGTACAATTAGTACG
This sequence comes from Leuctra nigra, assembly GCA_934045905.1. NCBI lineage: Eukaryota > Metazoa > Arthropoda > Insecta > Plecoptera > Leuctridae > Leuctra > Leuctra nigra. The sequence goes on from OW203762.1 coordinate 18,293,743, forward strand.
TGGTCACAAACATAAATGAGCAGACATTTTATGTACTTGATAACGTCAATAGAGAAATCCCTGTGAGGAAAACTGATTTTGTCGTTTACCATACGATTCTAATTTGTTTTCTATAACAAATAAAATACTCAGTCGATCAAAAATAAAAATAAACAGTGATCTTTATTCGTGTAACTTTATACCTAGATCAGTAGAAGCAAGTAGAAGGGCACGAGCATTCCAAAAGGTTGCATAACTAACTACGAAAAGCAATAAGAAGCACAACGAGGATCTATAAATATTCAGTTCTTTCTTGTTCAAAATACATTCCATTCATCTGCTCAATAATCCTATTCATGATCGGAAAACGCATACAATCTCTCCTATAAAAAGAAAATATGTATGGAAATAATAATAGTTGTGCCAATAAGAATGAAGAGCTGCTATTGAGAAGTCCGTAATTATTGAGCCGATATACTTTCAATACCTACTTCTATCATTGACTAACACCTTTATACCGGGATAAGCAAATCGTTTACTTTTCACGGCACGACGGTTGTAGTCAAACGAAAATGCCGCACGCGAATCACAACACGTCTAGAGAAGGAGGGGGCGGGACTTCCGTAGCAACTTGTTCTAGAGATGTGAATGAATTACACCAAACTACTTTTACCTAAATACCTTAATCTCACAAAACATGTGAGCAATACCTTCTTAGATGATTGAAAAGTGTTATAGACATGGTCTACTGAGTTTTTATAACGGAAATAAGTTTGTATGCTGTGTCAAATATGACGGTTGCAGTGGCTGGACGCCCGGGAGGCGGGATCAGATTATCACGCAATGGTACAAACGTAGGGCCGTGCGTTATAGTGGTATTGGCATGGCAGTTACATATCCCGGTATAAAGGTGTTAGTCAATGCTTCTATTCTCATAATGTAACTGCGTTCCTCTGTATAAAGGAAGCATTCAAAATTGGAAAAAACATACAATGTACTGTACTAGTCTATTAGTTGTGAATTGTCTCGCAATTTGTCTTCTACAAAGTTCCATCAAGATAGACGCCAAATCACGAATATAACCCAGGTCTCCTGAATGACCATTAAGCTCTCTCGATTAACAACTCCAGGCGTTGATTGGTTCTGGACATAACTTTTAATAGCTCCATTAAAACATCGTGATAGAATAATATTGCTCCACGATTGTAATTAACACTGATTTGAAGTTAATTAGGGACGTTTAATGCGACCATTACTGTATTATTACTGATACACTATCAATCGATTTGTAATTATGTTTCATTGGCGATTTGTTTTAGTATGATGGAAAATACCGGGCCATGCGGTTTAATAATCACTGTGGAATGATGATTCGTCACTGAGCCACCGAGGTTGTGATTTGATTTTGTTGCGTCAAAGGATTAATATTTTGAGAGGAACTGCATACATCTTCTGTGTACCGGAGCTAATACAAGTATAGCCAAGCAATTGGTTGAGAAAAGTCATCGTTGGCAACCCCCATAACTTTGAATAAAAAGATTTTCTATAACCAAACAAAACTAAAGCTGATTCTTTAAATCATCAAGATTCTTACAATGATCGAGTTCTACTTTCTGTGCATTTTGAAGATATTCATTATGAAATTTATTTATGTATTACAAATGTGTATTTGTCTTTATTTACTTCTCTAACCGAATGTGGCTTACGAATTGTGGTAATGAATAATATTCATAGTATAATTATAAATTAATTTTAAATTCCCCTTATGTAAATCCGAATAAACAACATAAACCTTAATGGAAAACAAAACAAATGAAAATACAACAAAACAAAACAATCAAGTCTTTCAGCCATTCTTCTGCCAACATATTCTAAAGAAAATCATGATTCTAAATGACGTGTAGATTTTTAAAGACCAACTAATGAAGAACCGAAAAATACCACAGCTGCCACCAGATGTAATATTTCCAGTTGTTATATTATGCATAGTAGTCTGAAGTAAGCAAGTAAGCAAGCAAGTAAGCATATTTATTTACTTTACACAAGTTCCATCACTATAAAAGATTAGAACATTATCGTTTTAAAATAAAAAAAATCGCTCCTTTTCATCAAACACAATATGACAATTCTGTAAAAACTTTTGAATTCCACGATGTTCCATCTGAGTTTGCCTTTCAATAATAAATAAATCCAAATTCCTCCTCATCAACTTGATTGTCTCTTTGTCCCTGGTGCGCGTATCAACCGACTGAGCCATCTCAGCCTGTAATGAGCTCGCCGGAACGTCTTGAGAAATCGTCGGTAGCAACAGGTCGCCACTAACTCCATCTCACGGTGGAGCCGTGTAATTAATACCCCGAGAGCTCGGCCGGTAATTAACAGTCGGCAATATTCAATTACTCCGACACAATCGCAACGGCTTCCAGATGAAAGTTAAACGAGAATTAGTTTTAGATCGAACAATGGAGATGAACCGCGGAAATCTTTGGAAGTTCAAGTGGAAGTCAGGGAATGGTTTGGAAGTTAAGAAGTTTGACTTCAGCATTTGATCATTTTTATGATTTGTTATTAATAACAGAATTTCACAAATAACAGTAATTTTTGAATGATCATTATCCATTATTTATAACCCTAATTTAGTATGAATTTCCGATAATATGCATGTATGTTCTTCGAAAGGAAAATCAAAGAAATTATAACAAGAGCATGATAATGTCCATTATAAATTATAAATTATATTCTATTGTCTAACTCCATATAATATCGTTTCATAATAAGGTATTATCTTTGTTTGATATTGATGAAAATTTTTGTGAATCTCCTATAGGGATGTTTTTTTTTGTCTTAAGGCTGAACTTGCGAAATAAAAACGCGCACCCCGACTGGGATTCGAACCCAGATCACAGATATACCCAGATATATTTGTACTTTAACAACCGTCTCGTAGAACATCAAATTGACTCAGGAAATATCGCTTAATTTTGTCCGGATTCTATTTCCTCAGCCATCCTTCATTTCTGAGTTTCTTCTCCCTCAGTATATTTCCTCAGTCGTGAGGCAAACTCCTGTAATTTATCTCCTGTGTTTCGATGAGATACATCAAGAGTTGCTTAAAATAAGAAGTTGTAATCTGGATAGTCTTGCTCTAAAGGATCACGCTCTAAAGACCGATAGCTTTAATGTGGCAAACTCAAGGAAAGATTGGGCAAATATGATTGGCTACTTGTTGAGCATAGGATCAAGATAAGCATCGATCTTAATATCCTTCAAACCAAGCCAATATAAGAGCACAGCTGATTTAATAATAAAACCACAAATTCAATTTATTTGGCGCTTGGGGGAGTAATACAGAGCGGGATGGGGAAATATTCATTATAATGACGTCATGAATACAAGAGGTAGGGTTATCTTAGAATAGCTCTTAGTAACCAACTTTTCACACACATCCGTGTCCTGACGTCTGCTCTCCCCGAACCAATATGAAGTTGGAATATACTGCAGTAAATGAAACTGTTATAAAATTGGTTATTTTCCTTGGTGTCACGCTTTTGGAAGGAAAGTGGGAAAACTAAAAGAAAATGTGAGTTTATACACTATTTTTAACTTTCCAAAGGATCAAAACATGCTCAAAATCAAAAGAATAAATTATAGTATTACAAACAAAACTTTGTAAACACCAAACTAAGGTTTATGATTAAAAAGTCTACGTTCACGTATTCAGTGGGAAAACTAAAAGAAAATGTGTGTTCATACACTATTTTTAACTTTCTAAAGGATCAAAACATGCTCAAAATCAAAAGATTAAATTATAGTATTACAAACCAAAATTTTGTAAACACCAAACAAAGGTTTATGATAAAAAGTCTATGTTCACGTATTTTGCATCATGGAGTATTCACAAAAAATCGTATTGCTAGGAAAATCTTGAATAAACTCTTCGATAAGCGAGTAAATGCGCGTTCTTACATGTCATATTTGGCGGAAGAGACATACCCCAATAGACAAATTCAGACATTTACGGCATGACTGGCGTTTAAAATCAAATCAAATTCAGTTTGTTTTCTATCTCTTCATGATGATACATACCTATTGTTGCAAAACACACATGGATGTCAGGAAAATCAAAATGCATGAGACATATTATATTTAGAATCCCAAGCCACCCAGAAAATGTCTGCATTGCAATTTAAAAATGCTGGAAATGAAATTAATATTGTTGAATTGATATAAAAATGTAATCCTAAAAAAATACTCCTGCCCTATTGATCTGATAACAAGTCTAAGCTGTGAGATTTTGGGAAATTGGAAGTACAAAATATGTTGCTGTAAATTCTGTTAAATATATTGAAATTTTACCAAATTCAGGTTGGTCAGTGGAAAGGTCCTATCCGTACACAGCAAACACACTATAAAAACGAGATGAGAGGCAAAAGTTTCAACGTGTGTTTATTTTCCCAGCAATATAATGTTTCGTACATTGATATTTTTGTATAATACCGCATCAAAGCTGACATTCAAAAAAGGTTTGGAGACTACCTTTTTTCTCCCACTCAAATATTCTCAAAAGGAAAACCAGCGTTCATACAATTTCCCCAAAACATATAAACAACCTATTACGTTCATAAAACTAAGTGAAAGTGTTAGTTAAATAACAGTCCACATTACGCTAGATCGCAAGAGCCTACATGGCTGCCTTTTCGTCGCTCTTCGACTTTTCATCGTCACATAGCAAAAAGTCACATACAATAAATCCCGGAGAAAATCCGCGTAACTCTGAGTCTTATAGAATCTAAAGCCGAAAGCCGGCGCTCTGTAAGACGCTCAGTGGCGCCGCGACGCTATTCATAACCACAGCTGCTGCACCCCTTCCTGCCCCCCTCTACCCTACGTCGCGATAATGCCAGTCGGAGGAAATATTAGGGCGAATCTTATTAATATTTGGCATGGAGGGTGCTTCTGTTCCACACAGAAGTTTAAGCTGTTGAAATGTTGAAGTCATTAGGAGGGTCATCAGCATATACCAGAAACTTCTTGCCAATGCATCGGGTTGCATAGAATTTTAAGACTGTTTTATTCCATTTTTTGGGGAAAAAGTTTTAGTTGAAAATGATAAATCCCTTTTTTCGTGGAGCTAAGAGTATTATATACTTTATCTTGCATGTGATTCGATTTCATATGAATAAAAATAATAGAAATCTATTCTTTTTCACTGAGATGTCTTCTTTAAAGCGAGAGGACTCCATTGTTTTCTGTTGGCGCTGAATGCTAGCGGCTGCTTTGATTTATCATGAGTTTGCTCGCCAATATTACGTACAGTTTCCACCTTGTATCTTGAATCAAATTATTTGTTTCAAAAGGAAGGGAAGCAAAGTTATCATTGGTTCTTTCTGAATGTACATTGTAAATTGGTAATAAAATTAAATTGGGAGTAATATTGTTATATTTCAATACTAAAATTTACGTCAGTGATTTCTATTTCCTAGAATACTAAGGAAGAACTAAAAGTTGAAATAACGGCTAAGAGCTACATGCATCTAAAAGTTGTTTTGTCTTACATTTTCCACATTATAGCTTCCAAAATGTATCAAAACAAATGCTTTCCTTGTTCGATTAAAGGGTAGTCTGGTCGTGAATACACTGTTGTCTCTTAAATTTTACTTTTGTCGTCCTTCGTCATTTATCTTCTTATCATGTCTTCATAAAAACTGTATATTAATATCTTCCATCACTAAAAATGCATTTGATTTTAATGTGTATCTTCGTCGTTGGGCTTCCTTCTTTATTATGTTGATCGGGTCCTGCGAAACTTTTTACTTTTGCAAACGGCAATCGAGAAGGGACTCTGTGACGCGAAACAAAATAAAGAACAATGAACCGAAACCTCAAAGACTGACACAATTCAATGAGACATTTCCAGAATTTCAAGCTATTTCATTTTATATCCATTATTTTTCATTCCAAAGCTTTAAAATCACTGAGAATTTTCGCGTTCTCTGTTCTTTCAATGATATTAGATGCATAAAGTAAATATAAATGTATCACAATAAACGATGAAAAACATTAAACTCCCCCGTCCTGGCATCTTATCTTCACTACATCTCGCCCAGTGACTTGACAGAAAGCTTCCACATCACTGAACGAGTATCTCGAAAGTGTCGGTGTTAAAACATCAAACAACTCTTGTTGACAACACAGCTCCATATCCCATCGTAATCCCTTCTTTACGGCTAGTCTTTCCTCGCCTCTTTTACTCCCCCACAAACTCGCAAAACACAATAGAATTCCATCCACTCTCACGCACCTTCTAACCTTTCTACAATCATCACAAAAGAGAGAACAAAAGAAACACAATATTTCTCACCGCATTCGATACCCACCCTCGTGGTGGTGTGGGCGAGGGGTGAAGCGAGGGGGTGGATCAAGTGACAAATCCGATTGTGCCTTGTCAACACTCCAGCGAGACGACACCAGCGCTGTCAGCGGCAATGAGGCACACTAACGCCCGTGTTGATTTCAAGAACAAGTGTTAACTTGGTGTCAGCCACTCAATTAAGTTGGTGTGAGAGGAGAGCTGGCAACGACAGGGTTTGATATGTAATAACATTAACTTGGTTGTTAGATAGTTGACAAAGTGTGAAGATCCTTCTTCTTGGCAATAAACTGGCGAGTAGAATTAACTTTATGTACCAATGGATTAACTACAGAAGTGGTTGGTTAGGTTCAACCCTCACCTAACCTAAATGGCACTAAATTCAACTATACTTCATTATAAAATAATATTAACATTTCGAACATAATATTAATGTGAAGTTTCGGTACAATAATCTATATCTCAATAATACTGTCAAACGGATGCTATTACAGAAGAACCGAAGTAAAACTGTTTAAATTTTACGCAGTACACTTTTGGAATGATGTATTCAAGCCCACAAATGCAGTTATATTGAAGTATTCTCTTACACAATGACTCATGTCACCAATACAATTATGATTAGAAGAAGGCAGAATTACTGGTCAATGAGCTCACCTCGAGCATCATTGAGTAGGACTTCTGGCCTTCTACATTGGAAGTACATAATAAATCCCTATATGGTGAATGCCAACTTAACAAACTAATATGTAATTCAAGCGATTACACTTTACCAATAGTATGCAGTTTGTTTCATTAGCTCTTAGCTACTAGAAATTGTGTATATATTACAACTCATAAAAGCTGAACTAAAGTGTTGGTTTAGCCCATCTTTCAATATTAGTTTGATGTTTCGTTATCTTTTTATGAAAGGAAACATTCCAAACTTTTTTCCCATATGCTTAGTCATGCATAGTTTGGAATGTTCTCGTATCAAGAATTAAAATTGAATTATTGTATCAACAGCAATCTTGTTAGACTGAGGTGAACGTTTTGTTAAAAGAATTCAAATCATGATAAGAATTTTAGCTTGTAAAATTTCTACTTGCAATCTTCTGTTTATTGCTCGTAACAATGAAAATGACAAAGGTTGCAATTGACTGAGTAAAATAACGAGATCAAGAAGTTTACAACATTGTATAAGTTCCGTCATGCAACAGTGTATAGACGTATATGGCGCTTTTACAGCCCATCAGGTTTGACGACGCAAAGTTATGAAAATAGCCCACATTTCAGACCGTGTTTTTACAAGGATGTAAGTAGAATGTATGCCACTCCGGAACAACAATGAGACTGAAACACGACGGCACGCATTAACTCGCTCGTTAACTAATTAAGGAGACAAAGTTTTGCGAATTACAACAAGGTACACTCGAGCGACAACTTGAACATATGTGTTTGGTGTCTGATGAAACTAAATCTCGGGGAATACGTGACTACATGGAGACTTGTAGTTGTGTTTGTGTGTTGCATGTGATGGTTTGCTCAGAAGAAACATCATCTTCGGAACATTCTGATGAATACTTGAAACTGGAGAATGTGCACTTGAGTTTTTATGATTCAATTCTGAGATAGTTATTATCTTTTGAGATGGCAAAGACATGGTGTGTTCCGTTGGGGGAAAAGTTGTCCTGAAACTTATAGTTATTGATAGGTCGGTGGTTACCAAGGCAACGAGCACAACGAGCAGACAATGAGCACATACATCGAGACGGCTAAATTGAACTGTAACTCATATATTTGACATTGTACTCGTACAAACCACAATTAGCCAATTTTAACCTTAAATGTCATAATGTCATAACTTTATAATGTCAACAATGAGAAAATCAACATTTTAAGGTGGTGGTTCACAATTAGCATATTGTGACATATCTTTGCTGCAACCATCTTAATGGCACTATTCAGAATAGCTGTCAATCTGATCTTTTTTTCAGTAATTGATAGTTTTAATGGCTACCTAGGTAATTGCAGGCTCAGGAGATATCTTTTATATGAAGAGGAATCACTCGCATTACAAAAATACATCGATTAATCTGCTGTTATAAGTTAAATCTGACCCGTCAACGTGCCAACATAATGTCCATCTTTGAGGAAAATTATTTGTTTGCATTGTAAAACAGAAGAACTTCGTGCAAGTTGTGAATAGTCAGTACAATATTATTTCACATACAAATATTTGAAAAAGTGTACAGTCAACGCTTCGACGCTGGCCAATCAGATGGCTCAACGCCGAGCGCCAGAACACTGGGCATTCAAGTTCAATAGATAAACCATGTTCATCTTTCAGCGTTGAGCGTCGAACGTCAGCGCGTCAACGGCGAACACCTTTAATCTTGATCCGAGTAACTTTCAGTAACGTGTACGATGTTGTTTGTGCGCAGGTCGGTTGGGTCAAGGCCGACACCAAGGCCATCCAAGCCATCCACGACCACGTGATCACGCACAACCCACGTGTGTCCGTCACGCACAGCGACTTCTCCACGTGGAATCTGCACGTGCGAGGCGTGCAGGAGGAGGATCGGGGACAGTACATGTGTCAGATCAACACAGATCCGATGAAGAGTCAGGTGAGTCACGTGATATGTGTCAGTACATGTGTCAGATCAACACAGATCCGATGAAGAGTCAGGTGAGAGTCACGTGATATGTGTCAGTACATGTGTCAGATCAACACAGATCCGATGAAGAGTCAGGTGAGTCACGTGATATGTGTCAGTACATGTGTCAGATCAACACAGATCCGATGAAGAGTCAGGTGAGTCACGTGATATGTGTCAGTACATGTTAAAAACTCGAAACCACTCTTGGAACTACACCAGTACTGCGTTAAAATAAATCAAACAAACTGCACAATATTTCGCGAGTGCTTCGACTCGCTTCGTCCGGTGCCTACTGAATAAGGATGTCTATGATGTCAGACCATGTGTCAGATCAACACAGATCCGATGAAGAGTCAGGTGAGTCACTTGAGAGTTCCCAGGCTCATTCGTCCGATGAGGAACATAGAAGTGAACATTATAGAGGAACATTGTAGTGGATCCCGTCAAATACGACCAAACAGTTTGAAAACAAATACTACGAAGATACTCTTTTGCATTTTAATTCATTTTGGTTTAATAAACGAACTTTCTGCGAAGAGTTATGTTCCATGACAAAATATTACAAACTATTGACATAATTAATTCATAACTAAATTAATAATTATATTTTTAATATTAATAATTCATTTAATTCATAATACATTAATTGATTTACTTACAAATTTACATCCATACTGTTGTATACTGAACAATTGTATGATTCAGAATAAATAAATTATTTTATCAGTTCAGTACCGAGAAAGAAATTATAAAAATTAGGATAATTACCAATGCAATACACTCGTTTTACATACAAGCGGCAAAAGTAGCAATAACTTTTATACATTTTCCTTGTACAAGAACGTAATTATCTTTATTAAATACATAATTAAAATAGATATTTCAAGTTTATTAATTTGAACAAGATAACACCACGAATCTCTAAAGTATGCCAAAGTGAAGTTTAAACTTTAAACTTTTCTGACAAATTATTCCCCTTTGAAGAGGGAATAACTACCTATTCGAAGACCCAGAGAAATATGCTATCTTCTTCAAAAGACTAATTTACACGGAACAATTTCTTGTTCACTTCTGTGTCACACTTCCTGTTGGAAATTAGAACATGTTCTAAATTATATAAAAGTTGAGCTCAAGTTCTGTGACAAGAAATTGCTTCGTGTACATTTTATGAAACATGGTAATGTGACACCGAAATTGTTCAAGAATTTGTTCCGTATAAATCAGGCTTAAAAGAGCTCACGCAGTGTTGACAAATCGTCAATCCACAGGTGATAGAATCGTATTAATAGCGGGTTTACAGCAGGTAGATGACATCCCGATGCCATGGCGGCCAAGAAACCAATCACTCAAGAAACTTATTACACAATAAAATACAAGCTTGCTTTAAAGCGCTCTTGCCACACTTGAGGAATATAAGTTCGATTCCCAGTCAGCACAAAACTTGATCAGATGTAAAAAACAATCTCCTTTCGTTCCGAGTCACTGACTATTACAGTTTGTAGATGCACTATATTCAATTGTGAGTCATTGTAAATTAATCATGTAGAATTTTCATTGCTAGAATCCTGCTAACGTCTTACCTACCATTAAATTAGGATATGCATTTTCGTAAAAAAGCATTCTATTGTTTCACAGAAAATAATGCCACAAAAGTCTAACGGATTGTGACAATATGCTAAAAGTAGATGCAATCAACAAATTATCTCGCACTGTACTAACAAACATCTCCCTACAAAATCACAAGTATTAAAAATAACATGCACATAATAAGAAATAAAACCTGTAACATATAATCTACAGCTATACGATTCAACAAGGTTCTCTATGGTTCTAGATAAAGGGAGTTGAATTTGCTCAATTGCTTATAAAACATGAGGAAAAGAACTGCTTTTATAGCCATTTTGATGTATGTTGTACGGTGTTGACTTTTATTTTTATTGAGTAGTTTCTAGAAAACTTCACAAATAAATGTGAATATGCTATTGCGATATCAATATAGTACTTCAACGATAACCTTTCATGTATTTGCGAACTACAAAAGAGAATTATTTTCCGAAATAAAAATCATTCTCTTTGACATTTTCGTTAATTTTCTTATTCAGAATGCATCTAAAACTGACAGCTCATCTGCGAGACGGCGTCGGAATTAGCTGTATAATCTGCAAGAACATTATTAGCGTCGCGTCGAGGAGACACAAAAAGCGACGCCCTCAACGACGCCCCAAGTTTAATATTAACCCCCGGGTTTCAATACACTGCAGGAGATTCGCTGATATTTCGCGCCGAGACTTTGCGAAAGACTTAACCAAGTTAAGTTCTCTGAGATCTAGACTAAATCGCGTATACACTTTCATTATAACGAAAGCAAGAGTAAGTAATCTGAACTCTAGTTTGAAATAGTTTAATATGACAAGAAAAGACAAACCAGGGCAGCAACATTTTTAATATAAATGATCACGTTATGACATAAATATATTCTTCAATATGTGTAAGGAGGATTCATATACAGATTACTCATATTATTTTAATGCCTCGTGATGTAACGGATTTAAAAAAATTGTTTTGTGTCTTTGTTTGACAAAAAGATGCTGCAACTGTGAGTATCGCAATACAAGGACGCCTTCCATCCAAATCTAATCTTAAAGTGCTACCTAACTATAATAACAAGGGAATTTTAACAAAGATAGGTATGCAATTCTTATGAGTTTGCAGATTGTACATTCTACAATTGACAATTAATAATTTACTTTGTTGGATTGCAGCCTAAGCACATCTCAGGAGAAATCAACTTCGAAATGCGATGAAAAGAGAAGAAGTGTTTTATCCTTTCACGTTTTACATGAAACATCTAATCTACCATGTTCTCGGCAACACAAATAGCTGTACGTTTATTTTTCCTCAGTTTGTGAAGAATTGAAAAGTGTAAATCCCTTTGAAGCTTCTCGTTTGTCATTCAATTTGAAACGCCTTGATTCCAGAGAAAACCAATTAATCTATTGAAATCTCTGTTCGTAGAAAAACTGTGTAGTAATGATCATTAATGTTGTTCCAACATGAAGATCAAACTCGTAAGAGTTTGTACCAAAAGTGACTTAAATTCATTAACATTTTTTACTCATTTTTTATTATTTCTATTTCTCTCTGCCGACGTTAAGAGATGAGAATCTTTTTAACGGTCCGTCTGAGATTCTCCAAATTTCAGTCAATTTACTTTCCAAAATGCTCTTTCACTTTAGCTTTCCCCATCCTATTTTAATGCCAAATAAAGAACGAAGAGGCCTTGGATGATAAATGACCAGAGCTGCTCTCTTGAGAGCTCTTGAATATTCATCTCCTCGAGGCAGTGGCTCTAGGGGTGGCGCTAGGGGTGGCGCCAAGCGAGCCGAGTCTCTATCATCATGATGGTGATGGACAGCGATGCACAATGATGGCTACATAATGTGGAGTTAAACGAGGAGTCTCAACAAATATATCTTCTTGTGGGGAGGGGAGGGGGGAGGGGGTCGTTGGCTTGTTTATAAGAAATATCTTGAGCTTGATGGAGACATGAAAGATTCAGAACGCATTATGTCAATGCGTTGCTTTGAACATTTATGTGCCTCGGAAAAGTAAATTTCAATTATTTTTTAGATGATCTCAAATTTCAACTATAGGAAAACGCTCAGTGTAACGCGTTGATGAGCGAGCACGGGTACGTGCGAATTCTCGAACCGGAAATGCGTACACAACGCACAGAAAACATATACATCCATATTGAATTGAAATATGATCACTCAATCAACGTAAAAGTAGGTATATGCTTTTCATCGAAACTTGAAAATAGCATCTAAGCACCCTGGTTCATAAAGCAAATCAGATTCAATTCAATTGGCACTGGAAAACATTAATTTCGATACTTCATTTCTGACAGCTATTAAAAATGTCAAGAAGTGCATACGTTCTTAACTGATTGGGATGAAAATTTGTAAAATAAGAGAAAATGTTGGTCTTAATGAATATGCAAAATATGAGTTCGATCAGAATTATCGAATACAATTTTCATTTTTCAGCCTATCAGGAGATATTTATTTAAATTTTAACCAATGAATGGATTTCAAAATAATTAGGGTTTGCAAACAGAGAAGGTTGTCGCTACATGTGTGCAAAATTTCAGATCGATCGGTAACGCGGTGCGACCTGTGAATCGGTTAATAGCAGAAAAAAATAGAGGTCCGTGCCAAAAGAGCCAAAAGGAGACTCTCGCTTCGCTCGCTCAAAAACAGTAATTCTCTCTTCGTCAATTCATATTTGTAAGAGCACGTTTCAATAAAACTGGTAATTGACTGAGCTTGATTCAATAATTCCAAAAGTGGGAAACTCAATTCAATACTTAAATTCGAGAAAATGGACTTCCAGCATTCTACCTCTGAGGTACAGATTTTTTGTAGAGAGAGATTGCATATACATTCAAGGTACTGGTTCATGTACCTTGAATGTACAGGTCTTCACCCATTTACATCCTCCTCCAAGGGAGTGGGAGGCACTAATGAGCATATGCCAGGAATCATCACCGGTTGGGTTGTTAGGAATCAAATTGACATACTTCTTAGTTCTTCATCGCTTAGCGAAGCCAGGTTCGACTCGTGTCAAGTCGTGTGTGCTCGTGCAAGCTCGTGTGGTCACGTGATTAGACTCGTGTCAAGTCGTGTGTGCTCGTGCAAGCTCGTGTGGTCACGTGATTAGTACTAGTAGAAGAGCGAGTGTTCTCTCCAGTGAGATGGGATGTAATTAGCAGAGATCCACCTGCGTCCAACACTCTCAAGACACTTGTCGAGGGATCAAGTGAGAGGTCAGCTTCCACTGCCTTCTGGACCACACATAACCTGACAGAGTGCTGACGTGCGAGCTTTGTTGAGCGAGGATAAATAATTAATTCACTTTTAGTTATTTTGTAGTGTTTGTTTATATTTTTTATGACAGCACTACTTATAGTTGTAAAGTATGTGAAATAGGTACGAGTTAGCTTAGAAGGACGGATTTCAGCTCAAAAAGAGACGATTTCGTTCTGTCGGTAACTCACATTTCGCCACAATCTTTCGGAGTAAAATCTTACCTCTTAAAGGATTTTTTGTTTTTGTTTTTTTAAGCAAAAATGTCAAATCAATTTGGACGAATTTGGTCAATTAAATGCAAAGTTCTCTCCGTTTTGGGCGATTCATATTTAGCTGATTATACATTCAGAGGTTGGTACTAGCATAAGCAGCTGAATTATTCTTAGAGTGAATATGTTTTAGCAGTCCATTAAAAATCACCAGCTTAGTAACTAATTAAGACAGCATCTCTAACAACATGAACATTGTTGCCGCCCGCGTTAATGACGCACTTATCTGCAACAGAATCCCCTCGTTACCACGTGTCTGGCACCACACATGAATCACGTGTCAGTGGTGTCATGGCCGCCGGCGAGTAGCGCTCCACCTCACATCAATTACCTCAGCGTCCCCCCGGAGCCCCCCCCCCCCCCACCCACCGCGCAAAGACGCGAGTTAGTTGATTCTCGGCCGTCTAGGAGCGCATCAATCGTGGCTGACCCGCTGCTGTCACCATGTAGTGTCGTTTAGATGGGATGAGACGATTGGGACGCGACTTAACGGGTTAAGAGAGACGTCCAAGGTCGAATGTGTCGAAGATTTGCCAGGTTAGGGACAGATTTTCAATAGCTTGCTAAAACAAGTAGTTATGTTTAAACAGTCATTCAAGTAATGCCATATTATGTGTTACCGGGGCGATGTAATCCTAAACCCATAAAAAAACACTCCGTGTAAAAATACCAGCCAAGTCTCTTCAATTAAAAAAAAAATAGAAGAAATCTAAAAATTCAGCACTGAAAAGTAGTGATATCAAAAAATTGGCCAAGTCAAAACTTTTCAAAAAATACTTGGCGCATTGTTCATATAAATAGTATAGAAGTAGGCAGGAAATGAAATGTACTCATCTACACATGTCCTAAAAAAACGATGCGCCAAGTATTTTTTGAAAAGTTTTGACTTGGCCAATTTTTTGATATCACTACTTTTCAGTGCTGAATTTTTAGATTTCTTCTATTTTTTTTTAATTGAAGAGACTTGGCTGGTATTTTTACACGGAGTGTTTTTTTATGGGGATATCACTCCTTTTTTCAGTTTATTATTACAACTTGTAACATATTGTGGCACCAAAGATTATAATTCTTTTAAAAAATAAGATTTTGTTATTTGGTTGCTAAGAAAAGTTGTGCTTGTTACTGTGTTAATGCTATAAATAATATGTTACAAAGTATAGCAAAAGTTTCGTTCCAATCGGTCCAGCCGTTCTCGAGTTACGGCATCACTTCCGGTTTTCAAAATGGCGGTTGACATCACTGCCACCTAAAATTTGTTTCTATAAATGTTATGTATCATTATAAGCCTTCTGAATATGTTTTTTTATTGCATGAAGAGGTGATTAGTATGTTTTTCATTTTTATGACGTCATTTCCGGTTTCGGTTATAGTACAATTCTATTTCAACTATTGATATTCCACATAGATGATCTTCTAAATCGAATGGCGCTAATTTCGTTCTAATCGGTCCAGCCGTTTTTGATATATGACGTCACTTCCGGTTTCAAAATGGCGACTACCGGTTTGATTTATAAAAAGGCACCTCAGACGCCAAAAGTGCACATGTGGTAAAAATTTCAGGTCGATCGGCTAAGCCGTTTAGGCTGTGGCGGTGATAGCGGTGTTTCCTGATATCATCATCAGATAGGTTTTAAAAGGGGTGTAATTTCACTGTTTTCACGGCCCTCTAGCACGCAAATGGCATAACCTATTGTTCCCAAATTTAGTATATGGGGTGGGGTGGGCCATAGCTCAAAATTAAGATATTTCACAACAATGTGAGATTTTCCAATTTTATGATCCAGTAGGCCGAAAATGCCATGTTGTTGCTTACAGTAAAAGTGGTTGGTCTGCTCCTCAGTTTATTAGGCATTTACGGTATGTTGAGTGCGTGTGAGTGTACGGTACGACTTGGCTGGGTGGAGCGACCGCTCCACTAGATATATGTTAAAAATTAAGCAGAGATTTGAAAAACTGACCATTTACATCATATACATGTTGTAATCGAGGCTTTTTACGACCTAAAAACTAATTCGAAAATTTCTGCAATTTTTAGCAATACAAAATACATCTTTTTGTTGTTTGCAAACAATATTTTTTATTTTTGTATTTCGGTTACAATATTTTGCTCCGTGGTCATCGAGCCTCCTCAGGTTATGGCATAAAACAAAGTTAAAAACAATTACAAATCAACTATTCTATGTGTTAAAATTTCAAAGATTTTAAACAAAAGATATTTAGTACAAAATACAAATACAAATAATCCAAACTATCGACTGAGAAGATATTGTATAATCCGTCTATTTACAAATAATTGCGTCAGCTGCGATGTCTTGAATTTTAAAACAGATTTAAAAAATCGATGAATTTTCTTAGTTCCAGACGATATTCCGTTCAAATATTTAAAAATATATCTAATCCACATCTTTTATCAAATTGACAAAATATGTGCAGTGATTTTAATTAACAGTTGAGCAAGAAAAGTCCAAAATTGAAATCGCGCTTGTTTTTCCAGTTCACGTCATTTCTGCGACCGTGGAGTTGAAATTGTACACGGAATTGCGGTGAATGTGAGTCAATGTAAGCTCCATAACGATGCGATTGTCTCGGCGGGGATGGTGTCTATTACCACTAGCTGGAGGTGTACTTGTGCATACATTTCACTCATTACACGATATTACATTGCACTACACTCATGTTAATTTATTTTGTTGTTACTATGTGTGTTTGTTTTGTATTAGATTTTAACATCGTGTTACAACTAGGCTAATGGAATTCATGAATGATTACGAAGATGATTGGGAGATGATGATGATGATGATAAGGACCGGTAAAGATGAATGGTGAGCAGGAAGTGGTCGTGGCCTATTTGTGGGAACCTACCCAGCACATTTGCATACCGATTGAGGTCGAGGAAGGTGCACCGCGGGAATTGAACCTGGCATCCGAAGCGAGAGATGAAGGCTCGAGGGCTCGGGTGGGAATGAGACGCTCGTGGCATAGGGAACCTTCCCATCATTTGCTTCTTGATTGATGGAAATCACGAGAAACGGGTGATGAAGTAAACTTGCTGGCGAAAGTCGGAGACTCGAGAACGTTGCCCTGAACCAACTTGCTTTAAACTCAAACATCTTTATGCGGGAGAAAAAACGAACCTATTTGACGGTAGTCTCTAGTGGCCATAGTTTCTTCTTACGATTGTGCCAGAGGTGTATACTTGAATGTACTACACTTCACTCATTAGGCAGTAAAAACAGTATAAGGTAATAAAGGAAATCACAAGATGAATTCTTAATTGTTGTATCGGTAGCAAGGATTTTTTTGTCTCGACCTAATTTATGTATTTTTTTCTCATTATCTTGTTTAGATTGTGATGTACTGATTATTTCCAAAATAGGTAGGTATGACTACTACTAATGAATTTTAACGATTGCATACCACCACTGACTATTTTATCTGCCTATAGGCAGCGTGTTTAGAATACAGATAGCGCTGCAAAAAGTACAGACAGAGCCACCTAATCTGTGGGAAGGAATACTTTTGGCAAGGCGTCCAAGTCGCTGCAGTTATACGTTATGTTGCTGCACATATTACGCATTATCACTTCTTAAAATTTAAACAAGTTTATCTAATGTTTATTCGCCTACAAAATATTAATAATAAAGTGTTCACAATTTCACTGAATCTGATCACAATAGTAATTTGCGCGACTTGGTTCTGATTCCGAAATATTTTGAGTACATTTGTTGACATCTGATCGGTTGCTAGGTCACGGCCAATGAGAAATAAAACAGTTGAAGATCATTCCCACAAATGTTGCTTATTTCTTTCACTCGTGGCGCTGGGGGGTATGAACTCTCGGTGCCTATACAACTATGACATACACGTCAGAAGTTATATATTAATAAATCAATCAATTTAAAAGTTATCTATTTTGGCCATTCCTGGTTCTAAAGTACCTACTGGTCCAGATGACCTAACAATTTTCCCAAAAATTAAATAGTTCCTTTATCTTTAGGAAAAGCTCGTTTGTACAATTTAATCGCCATTTCTTTAATCGGAGTCTAAATTAACATAATATCAATATAATCTATCACGGGAAAACGAATGAAAACTGTTGCATTTTTTTGTCAAGATTCTTCCCACTCGTCTTCGCATAGAGATTTGTTCCACTGCTTGCTTTAAACCCGTCATTAATACAAGTTGTGCCCTACATTTTAATACATTCATTATCTGTAATCTCTAGCAGTGTTATCTCCGTGCACGAAGGAGCCCCCCCCTACCCCCCTCCACCACCCCACTGACTACATTGTGGTCACGGAGTAGTGTCTGCATCATCCATCAGGTGGCTTGTTTGAGATAAAGTAGGTGCAAGGAAGTGCAACATTGCACTTTACCAAGTTACATGAAATCTTAACATAATTAGTGTTTACAAAATGTTATATAGCTAATAAGTTTTGGATCATAATGCACTTACGATAAACAAACACAAAACACAACCATCTTGAGTAGTGACTTTCATAAGTTTATCGTCAGGAATATTGTGTATTTAATATTTATTATACATTTATTTTTTACTGAAGGGTCTCAAAAGCAATATTAAACACCTCAATATGAAATCGAAAGATTTTTCTTAACTGCCTATACTTTAAAATTTATGAGAAGTTTGAATTGCGAATCATGTCAGATTGTACGAGGTTACCTTGTCGATTTGATTACCGGGTTAGAATTTAAACTATTATCAGTGCCTGTGATTTCAAGATTTTCTCGCGTCAATCATATCAATTGAGATCATTGACGCGATGACCTATCGTATACTTAGTTACTGAGCGACTTCATAATGGCCAGTGCAATATTACTCATTGTCTTATATAAATACATGTACTATTGTGAAGGTTGGTACAGGTTACAGTTGACCACTGTCTAGAAATGTGGAGAAATGCTAATGAGATAATTCAACAGGATAGAACATTTAGTCTCGATGGCTCCACGATACCCGTGTCTTACTTGACTCATGGGGCACTTGGACGTGGTGGTTCCTCCAGACTTCGTGGCGAGGACACGTCTGAGACGTGATGGTGCCTGAAGGCGTGTCGTGCACGTGGCTAATGTTGCTTGTCTTGCTTGACAGATGGGCCACCTGGACGTGGTGGTTCCTCCAGACTTCGTGAGCGTGGACACGTCTGAGACGTGATGGTGCCTGAAGGCGTGTCGTGCACGTGGCTAATGTTGCTTGTCTTGCTTGACAGATGGGGCACCTGGACGTGGTGGTTTCTCCAGACTTCGTGAGCGAGGACACGTCTGAGACGTGATGGTGCCTGAAGGCGTGTCGTGCACGTGGCTAATATTGCTTGTCTTGCTTGACAGATGGGGCACCTGGACGTGGTGGTTCCTCCAGACTTCGTGAGCGAGGACACGTCTGAGACGTGATGGTGCCTGAAGACGTGTCGTGCACGTGGCTAATGTTGCTTGTCTTGCTTGACAGATGGGGCACCTGGACGTGGTGGTTCCTCCAGACTTCGTGAGCGAGGACACGTCTGAGACGTGATGGTGCCTGAAGACGTGTCGTGCACGTGGCTAATGTTGCTTGTCTTGCTTGACAGATGGGGCACCTGGACGTGGTGGTTCCTCCAGACTTCGTGAGCGAGGACACGTCTGAGACGTGATGGTGCCTGAAGACGTGTCGTGCACGTAGCTAATGTTGCTTGTCTTGCTTGACAGATGGGGCACCTGGACGTGGTGGTTCCTCCAGACTTCGTGAGCGAGGACACGTCTGGGGACGTGATGGTGCCTGAAGGAGGCACCGTGAAGCTCACGTGTCGAGCACGTGGCTATCCGACGCCGCACGTGCTCTGGCGTCGCGAGGACGGCGTCGACCTGGTCATCAAGGAGCCGACAGGCGTCAAGACTAAAGGTAAGCGCAGGATGAAGAGAGCTCGGGTTCGATTCTAGTCATTGTAGTCATTTCATTTACGTACAATGTTTCTTTCGGGTGTCATAACTGTAAAAAGCCACAATGATCTAAGTATTATCAAAGGATATTCTCAACGCTATTATCAAATAATAATGAAAGAAGTTTTTAGGTATTTTTAAATTTATTAACTCAATTTAATACGTAGATGATTTAGAATAGGAATAATGGAAGAGAAAGTATAGCTTAATCAATTATGAAAAATTACTTCGAACGTGCTTTATTAATAGGCCTCGACCGCGTTCTTCCCCCGGTCATCTGGAGCTTTTCATGTATAGTTATTATAACGACCGTATAAAGACAGAAATATAAAAAAATACACTTTTCAAATTTAAGGAAGTTAAAAACAAACTGATGACGTTAAAGTCCAGATATTTAAACTTTGAATCAGTGAGGATCCATCTTTTTCTGGAGGCGACGCTAGCTTGTTGAAAGTGGTATATCTTCCAAGATGTCTGTACAGAATATTATTTTAATACTATATATACTTAGTGATACTGCGTTTAATGTTAGCTTCACGTCTGTTGAAAACTTCCCGACAAAAGAAACGAACGGAAAAGCAGCGAGCCCTTGCGAATATTTTCTTCTGGCTCCCCGCAAAGTGGCCATATATTTCGACAATAGTTGCTTACTGAGGAAACAATTCCATCTCCATTGTATCTTCGCGGCGTCTCGAGGAGCCGGGCATGGAACCCGGGACAATGAGACGAGGGGGGGGGGAGTCAGGGGTCATCTGGCTCGTGGCCAACCCATCAACTGACCCCTCGGGGGCCGCGGGGCCACGGCAGAACCGAAATGAGTTCCCCTTCCCCCGAACACAAACCCCCACATGATGTGGTTTCCTGGCAGAACGAAAGTGAGTGAAAACACTAAAACATAGAACAAAAACGAGATAATAAAGCTGTGAGGCGAATGGATTCGAACGAACAGTGTATCAAGCAACGGGAAAGAATACACTTTTTCTTCTTCCTCGTTCTTTGACGACAATGCATTGCGAAGACAAGGGACTTCTTTCCAACTCTATGCCCCGCCATCTTTTATAAATGAGGTTCTTTTAGAAACTGATGTAGCGGAACGCCTCGTCAAGCATACATTAATTTATCATCAAATCTCAAATCGCAAGAAAAATACAAATGACTTTTGCAGGCGTCAAACCGTGGCGTTCTAGGCGGCGTTATAGATTGATTGAAATCAAACGGTTTTCGATTCATTGCTGCCTATTCAATGAATACAATGTAATACAATGCGCGTATCTGTTGCTGGAATGTTGCTTGTAGAATGCAGTATATATCGCCCTTTAATTCTTTCCCCCATTGTCAAATTTTGAGTAGAGATATTTTTTAGTAGAAAATATTGAAAATATATGTGTTCTCCATTTATTCAAAAGTTATTGATTTTCAGCCCATAATAATTTCTATCATTTAAATTTAATTTTCAGTTTGTTTTTACTGTAGGTAAAAGTCACGTCCATGATTTAGTTGTTTTTATTTATTTTGTGTACAATGGTCTTATATTATTCACACAATATACCAGAAACTAAAAATAGAACCGAATAGTTTTATCAGCTGCCATTTGCCAAACTGCATAATAAATAGGACTTAATAGTTTATTATTTAAAACTTCATTGGAAAATGTGAATTGTGTAAACAGGTTATTACATCACATTTAAATATTTTATGTTACAGTAGTAGAAGAAATAAAACTAAATGGGAAACCATTTAAAATCTCAATTTCCATTTGTATTGAGTCAAAATAAGTAATTCTAAAATGTAACACTTTGAATGATTTATCCCAATATCAAAACATTCCTTAGTGAATCGAATGATCGAAGTAGAAAATTCGAAGAATTGTCAACGTAGTGAAAAAGTTTGATTTGCTCTGAAGTTTGTTGCCTTATCATCTCTAGTGCGTTTTCATTGTTTCAACTATTCATCGCATAGAATCTTCCACTTGTTCTGTGCGATCTCAGCTTGCCACAATGTAGTAACTGCATCCGTATGAAATCTATGCCGTGATTGGCTGCATGTGTAATGAATATGAAATCACCTCCGGCCGCCTGAGGTGTGTGATCTATATTGCATCCTGTGTGTTGACTCCTGCAAGTAGGCTACCCGCTGTGCATGCCGGCACTGCGGGCGGCATGTCATAACGTGTATGTGAGTCGTGTGCAACACAAACACCGAACTCGATAAGCCTTACGAACACAATGACACAGTTTAGTAGAAGTGATAGCAAATCATGGACGTAAAGTATCTCTCACGAACTTACATTTTTTTTAATATACGCAGAAAATTTAGTAAGAAAACTTTAAGTTATTTTACATTTCATACAAACTTAACATGTAATGCATATTCTGTTCTAGTTTGTACCACTTTAAATTCTTAACAAAATGTAATTCATATCAGTAAAGGTCCTACGAAAGGTCGTGATTAACTAAAACATTGACATCGCCGACTTTCAAAAACTACGTATTCAAATGCAATGCAATTTTAATTTCATTCGACGCCTTCAGTTGAAACTCAGTTTATAACCAAGACGCTATCAATCTCAAGCATTGAAATGATAGTGGCCAAAGCTTTATCCGTTAATTAAAATTAATATGGCCTTTGCTGAAATATAATTTTAAGTAACCATTTTTTGCGTATCTGTGGAAAGTAGCTTCTATCCATAAAATAAAATTACCTGCATCAATACAAAGAGCATAATAATAATTGGTTAACAAACAAATGAAATTATAGAGAGTAGTACATTTATATTTATCTTTATACCTACCTTAGATTGCGAGTAGTACACATAAATTAATAAATTATCAGTATAAACCACAATAACATATTGGTCAAAGAAGGATTATTGTGAAATTCGTTGAAAAAAACTTGAAACCTAAAATCTGGTAGGAAATCAGAGTACCTACATAGAAACAAACGATCAATAAAAGCATAGTCTTTCCTAATTACTTAATTCGCAGCATATTCGCTCCTCAATATCCAGCGTTTTCATGTTCAATATCGTGTAATCGCGTTGTTATTACAAACTGAATCTGATATTTGGACAAGTAAATGCGTTGTTAAGTGTTTTTACCGGCTATAATAACGAGAAGTGAGGCCAGGACAAAGACGGGGTTAATCTCAAGGATCAAGCTGTCCGACTATTTTAAGCCCAGTCACGTGCTTTAAAGGACCTTCATAGAGGGATTTGGAGTTAAGGATTGTTATCCTGCAGGATTCACTAGGCACAATCGTTTTTCATGTACAATACGATGCCATAGTCACCAATTACAACATCATAATAGACCCGATGACCTTTTTCTCGATATTGTGTTGCACACTTTTAGATTCTTGAAATCAAGCACTCAATTTCAATTTGACTGAAGGAAACGAATACAGTTATATTGTTTTATTCTCTATTTATTCTCTTTCAATATGACTGTATCACTGTTACAAAGTTATTGGAGGACAAATTACTGGTTTTTAAGCTAACCTCAAGAATAATTGAAATTGACTTAAGGTCTTCTGCATGTGAGGTACAGAATTGATTACCACTGATATTGAAGCACAATTTTAATGACTATTATGAATTAAGAAGAAGTAGGTAAATGGTGAAGATGTGAAGCAGCTGAAGAGAAGAGATGGATGTATGGAAGATCAACGACTCGATTGTTGAATACAGACCAATTATGTACCTATTTTATGTGCTCAATAAATTACATTATTATTATTATTATTATTATTATAGTTCTCATATGAAAATGTAAGTTTGTTAATATGACTTTAAATCCCTATATAAATCAGAAATCTAAACAGTTATTTCACAACACCGCTTTGTATTCTTGTAATCCACATGAGTTGTAGCACAGGTGAAAATTATTGCTGATATTCTGGAATATTCTGAATATAGTAATTTAGAGTATTAAAACATCACCGAATTCTTCAATTGGAATGAAGAGTAAATCAACTTGCATAATATATGAAAATGAGAAAATATATGACATCAAGTTCAGCAAGTAAGCACTGATCCAGTGTGCCCTTATTGCTTACAAACATAAACATTTATTGATTAAAATAATGATAATGTGTAATAAAGTTCAATACTTTTAAGTGTGTATTTTCTCAATCAAACAAAAATTGGTTTGGCAGTCTTTTGGATGGACTTAGTTTATAATCTTGTTTGAAGCTTTGTTATTGGACGTGGTCGTTTATCTTGATGGCTCTTCTATTTTCCACCAATATTCCGGAATGATTTAATAATTCAGAAATTAATATTGTTTATTAATTATTATGAATGTCATATGAATTCCATCATTATTTACGTCATTCATTAATAAAATACATTACCAAAATCACACAACTTTTCTAACTCTCCTGCACAATATCAATTAACAACTTAACACTCTAATGCAGCTGATAAGTTGTAATATTCGCCTGTAGCTGTGAAACTTGGATGATATATCAGAGTCATCAGCTAATTATAATCCCACATTGTATTGATAATACCATCATCCATATTTCACTCATTGTACAGTCCAATAATCTGCGGTCTTTCCTCATGAATTCCAGAAACAATAGGTTCATTATCTCCATAGAATATCGCTGCTGCCTTTTAGGTTTCAATTTAGTGTGTCCACGAGAGTTGGGGGTCAAAAATAGTTGGATAATATAGTAACTGCATCTAATTGATGTACGCTGTTGTGTTGAGGATTAAATATGACACAGATTTGATGGAGCATGTTCGTAATGTTGTTGATGCGATTACATGTGGTGGGGCGAGTTAAGCTCATGAGTAGTCAGAGCCTATAGAATATCAGATTAATCTGATTGGTGGTCCATGAAAGAGATTCACAGCATCCTTTTAGTTAAATTATATTAATCTGGTGATTTAACTGTATGGTTTTTTGAAATATAAAGTACTGATAAATATAATTTATTAAAACAATACACATCTGTATAACGAAAATTTCTAACTTTTGAAGATTTGGGCGAGGTTTTGACTTTTGTCAAGGGGCACTGTGCATAAGCTGCTCAAGCGAAATTTTTAAATTGTTTAATGTACAGTCAATTTGATGCTCATATTTTTATTTACATTTCTTGTTCAGGAGAACTGGAGATCAATTTCTTTAACACTTCTGAACAATGTATTAAAATGTACAGAAAACGAAAGTGCTTGAAAATTCTTTCGAAAATAATTAAATTGCTCGCAACAATAAAATTTGGTAATAATGTAGTAATACTTTAACTTCCCCATTCCATCAACAAAATTTGGTCAGAGAATTCGCTGTCATTGTGATACAGACTTCACAATAATTTTAAGTTCATAGTTTTGATCGTCTACTATTTTTTTCACAAGACCAAGAATAAAATTACATTTGACTCAAATTTACTTAGTCTGACTACACGTGCAGAGTGTTCAGTAGCCCTACCACCTATGTTCAAAGTATTAAAAGATTAAACACCTTATTGGATTATTGAGAACACTGAACACGAATGGTACGTTCGACTCGGTCAGTAATATTTGATGAGTCTGAGCTTTTGTTCTGTTCACGCACTTGTGTCAGATTCATCGAACTCCGGCGATTGCATCATTTGCTGCGTAGAGCGCGAGAACGGTCCACGTAGAGAGCATTGAGCAGTTCTCTGCTTCATTTGCTAAGTGCTTAAAAACATACAGACGCAGCGAGAATGGACCTCGGAGAACAGTGGAAAACATTTTGCAGATTCCTCTCATCTGAGGAAAGTAAAAACATGATATCATTTCATCATTTTCTGTGCATTAAGAGCTAAATTACCTATGGATAAGATCAACAGTTTCAATTATTCTCATCTGTCACATTGGATGTGCAACACATTTATTTAAATGAGTTAATGTGCCATACTTTTAAGTTGGTAACACAGGTATTAACAAACAACATCCCAAGCCTCATCTCATAATAAATATCCCAATAAATTGGGATTCTTCTAAAATAAATGTCATGGCTTTGTTTTCATGTGCACGTACTTCAATCGCGGAAAACCTCCATACTGAATACAATGGAGTGAAAAACACCCAAACGATAGTATATTTAGATAGTAAAGTACATTTTCACTATAGAGAGCCAAAATCAAGCCACTCTATCAAACTAGCCGAGCCTTTTTCATTCTTTCGTAGCAATACCACTCCATTAAATAGAGTAGGTATATGACTAATTATCTTGTTGAATCGTTTTAAAAATCAGTGTAGATTATTCTCGTTTTACAGGCATAAATGTCAGGAGAAACGGTTCAACACTGTACATTTGAATCCTATACCGAAACTAAAGGATTAAATCACTACCAAAGGTAGAATTCCAATGGACAGAAGTGTTGTTAATTTACTCAATCAACTTTATTGATGTATCTGATAATAATTTTGATTCGTTTAAGAACATTTTCATCTCCCCTTGTTCAAAGAATCCACATTGAAAAGTCACGTTGTATAAAAGGAAGCGTCATAATCTGCTGTCTCAAGATGGCATTCACTACAACATCTGCATGCGGTGTCTTCTGATTCCCGAACAATCTCAACTTTTCGATTCCCAACTGAGATTGCTTCATTCGTCGCTCAGAGAAAGCAGAAGCGACAGGATTAATTTTTTTCCCTTTTACCCCCCAAAAAAACTTTTTTTTCAGTTGCGTGTCAACGCTGATTTTCTCGAATAGAAAAGCGCTTTCCCGCCCTCGATATATCGATCCTTTCTTCAAGTCTATCTTGTTTTGTTGACTTTCTCTCATGGGATAGATTTGTAATCTGATTTCCTGACTGACCAAAGGCCGTGGATGTGAGAGCTTCTTGAAGACCGCACGCTAAAGGTGATCATTAACCTCCTCCAATCAGAAGGTACAGGGGTAATAGCCGAGAACCTCAAAGAGGGTCCAATTCAGCCCCTATCCGAACTACGAAATGTTTACAGAAACAAAGTTTCAGATGAAAGGGGAAGTTTAGCTTCGGCCGATTGGGATTCGCAAACTTTGAATGTCGGCAAATACTAAATGTGTTTGTTTTCCATATGAGTGTGATCCCAAAGCAGGTGTGAATGAGAACTTTTAGTGTTGCCGCGTCGGTGATTCGGGAATGAAATCGGACTGTTGCGTTTGTTTCGCCATTTGTTTCTTAGTTTTATGCGATCCTGTTTAAACCAGAAACTGAGTATAATTTACTAAATTTAGGTTGATGTTACTTTGTCTATGCACTGCAAATTTGTTAATAGCTCATGTGTGATGAAACATTTTAGTTCTTGTAACCGAGGACAAATAAAAATACGAGAAGTTTTGCAAAAGAAACCAAGTTTTTTAATCCTCTAGCGAAACGTATGCTCTTTATTAAACATTCAAAGTAATTATTTAGCACTCGCGTCTTCACCAAAATCTCTTCCATTTTTAAATCTCTTTTATAAGTCAAGTTAACAAGATTGGAAACAAGTCTCTGAAATCATGTCTAATGTTTGTTGAAATGTACTAGCAACAATGGAACACCGAGAGATGACGTTTATAGTCAAAATGTCACAAGATTGGCATGGAAAATGAACGAAAAGCTGAAAATATCGTCTTGAAAGTATAATCGTAGTGACTGTTTTATATCTTGACTCACGGCAACTGGTTGAGCGAGAAGTGACTCCTCTCGGGCAAAACACATTCCAGCAAGACGTATTGCCATCCATTATTTACAGCTTGAGTGAAGCTCTGGCGCTTCGATATCTTCAGCTATCAATAAACTCTCGTTGCACCTTACAGAACATCCTGGAAGCAGGTGATGATGTTAACACTGATCAATATTAGATGTAATAGTTGTTTTGTCTTGGTTGCCATCAGCGAATTTGCTCATAAAATTGTCGTCAAATTTAAGTATTAATAATTCAGAATACAAAATGATTATAATAACCTTCACGTTCTAGCGGAGTATTTTGAATTTTTGTAAAACTACAAATGGTGGCATATGTGGGATGATTGAAAAATAACTAAGTACAACCGACAAAAAGAATCTAGAATTCAAAAAAATATCCAAATAACTACTTCGACGATATTGTAGTAAATGGTGCAATAATTGTTTCCATAATTCCTTGATGAAATTGCTTTGTTATTAAAAGTATTAATCAATTAATTTTCATTAATTTGATCCCAAATGTTGATCTTTATATGTTAAAAAGGAATCATTGATAAAATACCTGCCGTTCCCATGAATCTAACATTCACACGCGCCCGTTTTGGAATCTATCAACGCTTTTAAAATGAAACGACAGTTGATTTTCATCCATCAAAGCGAACATGAAAAAAATCAAAATTTTCCGTCAACCATTTCATGAATGGACTTTGACTGAAAGCTCGCCTCTCTGTTATTGAAATCTCCATCACGCGATAACAAGATGGCCGCTGCGTTCGACGCGTCACGTGCGAAAAAAATTCTAACGAGGTGGCTTGACCAACTCGTGCGGAACACTGCGAATTCCCGAACCCTTTGATCCATTCCACTAGCCAATAGGAGCACAGAATCTACATAATTACGTTGCGGATTGAAACACGGAATTAGCGCACTCGTATTATTTCAATATCAGATTATTAGCAGAATAAATCTTCCTGTGCGGATGCTCTCATTGAATTTTTAAGATACTGTCTAGTTTAACGGTTATTATTATTTGATGTGGTTGTCTTCTTGTTTTGTTTGAAATCGTTATCGAAAACTTTTCAAGAGAAGAAGAAACTTCAAAGCCACGAAAGACGCGATATAAAATGGAATAACGACTAGCTTCACGTGAAGACTTGTCTTCGACAATTTGTTTTCTTTCTTTTTGTTTATTTTGCCTCACTGTCACTTTATTATCCTACGAATAGCTATACATTCCCCCAGCGAGCAACGCAGCAGCAGTATACCCTTGGCACTACTTTAAACAAAATGTACTTTGTGAGAATGTTTTATATAAATATTTTATGTGTTTGCAATATTATTAGAATCGTGCAGAAGAATGAGAGATTGATTTCTTATAGCCATCAATTGTATTGATTGACTCATTCAACATAACACATTCATTAACTTCTAAATTTATTTATTTTTTATCTACTAAAAACTTGTTTCCCTAAAGAAACTAACGAACTTGGAAAATATATCTTCGTTGATTTAGAACTATCAGTAGAGGTGAGTTTGGTACTTACCAACGCAATTTACGCTTAACTCTAGAAAATTATCTACCTACTTACTTCTGTAGTTTTCGTTTATCACAATGTCACGATAAGTTGGAGTTGGGTCAACTTTTTCCGCTTTGCAATTAAGCTAAGTTCATAAAAAGAGGCCTTCACCAGTTCAACACAGTTGATGGCTATTTCGGTAATTTTCTTCGCGCTTTTTATTCTGTCACAAGCGACGTGCGTATTCGTAGTGATGTAGCAAAGCGAGTGTTAAACTTCCTCTTTTCAGTCACTCATTCACAATCATGTTTTACTTGCACTATCGCAGTTTTTGTCTGTACCTACTGTCTGTAAACTCTGTAAAATACTGTATACATACAGTTTTATTTTCTTGAGTATTTTCTTGACGTATTCCTATAAAAAAAATAGTGAGTTCCAAAATTTGAAAAATAATTACTTTATTTATATTTCTTCCAAAAATTCTATAAAAGAAAAGCGATAACTTGCAATTTACTTAAACTACTTAAACTACTTAAACTACTTAAACTTTGTGCTTTGAAAGCTCATAAATATTTTATTAGGCACCTTTATAATGAGAAAATCATTACGTACTCGTAAAATTATGGCGAATCATCCATTGGTAGTCTGAGAAAGATTATTAGTTCAGTCACCACATCAGCGTATTCTTTTCACGTATACCGGGTGGCGCATAGAAAACGCACAATGTCCGAGACATTGCTGTAACAAAACTACTGCATACATCGGGCTGAAAATTTGATATAATATAAAAACTATACTAAGGTTTAATGTTTGAAAGTTTCAAAAACATTACTTCTGTGGGGAAAAAGTTACAGCAGTTCGAATTTGGTTGTCGAAAAGACGATTAAACCGAGCTCAAATAGGGCGCGTCCAGAAAACGTGCATGGGTTGGGACGCTGTTTATTCAACACTACGCATGATAAAAAGCTCAAAATATGAAATTTTATGCACAATTCAATTGCCATCAATAGTGTAAAACAAAAAAAATTTAATAAATTGAACGAATGTTATGGTACCTTGAAGTTGAGATTAAAAGCTGAATTAGTGTAAGATAATTACACTTTTTGAAATTAACGAGCGTAAAAAAACTTAGAAATGATACTCTGCTTTTAGGCTCAACATAAAGAACCCATAAATTTCGTTGCATCGATCCTAATGTATTGAATTTTTACTGAATTCATAGCAATATAATTTGTTTAAAATTTAAAATTTTCAGATTGATATCGCAAGCAGATTTTAAGAAACAGCTTCCCGGACAATTTACGTTTTCTGTACGAGGGGCTGTTTGAGCTCCATATACCTAATCGATTTTTCCGCAATCAAATTCGAACAGCTATAACTTTTTTTCAACAAAAGAAATGTTTTTGAAACTTTCACACAATAAACCTCAGTATGTTGTTTATATTTTGTGAAACTTTCAGCACGATGTATGCAGTAATTTTGTCACAGCGATGTCTCGCCCATTGTGCGTTTTTTATGCGCCACCCGGTATATTTAATTGCAAATGGTAATCATAATATTATTATAATTTCAATTAATCTATTAATTACGACATGAAGCACAAAATCCAGTGTAATTTGTGTGCAATTTCCTTGCGCTCCTGAGCCTTGTGGTCGTGACGTGTTGTGACGTTGTGATGTGTGACGTTGTGACGTGTTGCCTGTTTGTCCGCAGTGTCATCGTACCAGGGCGAGATCCTGAAGCTGGCCAAGATCACGCGCTCAGAGATGGGCGCGTACCTCTGCATCGCCTCCAACGGCGTCCCCCCGTCAGTCAGCTGTGCTCCTGAGCCATGTTGTGACGTGTTGCCTGTTTGTCCGCAGTGTCATCGTACCAGGGCGAGATCCTGAAGCTGGCCAAGATCACGCGCTCAGAGATGGGCGCGTACCTCTGCATCGCCTCCAACGGCGTCCCCCCGTCAGTCAGCTGTGCTCCTGAGCCATGTTGTGACGTGTTGTCCGTTTGTCCGCAGTGTCATCGTACCAGGGCGAGATCCTGAAGCTGGCCAAGATCACGCGCTCAGAGATGGGCGCGTACCTCTGCATCGCCTCCAACGGCGTCCCCCCGTCAGTCAGCTGTGCTCCTGAGCCATGTTGTGACGTGTTGTCTGTTTGTCCGCAGTGTCATCGTACCAGGGCGAGATCCTGAAGCTGGCCAAGATCACGCGCTCAGAGATGGGCGCGTACCTCTGCATCGCCTCCAACGGCGTCCCCCCGTCAGTCAGCAAGAGGATCATGGTCAACGTGCACTGTGAGTTACATTCTATCACCTATTAGTCGTTGACTTTCATGACGAAGTTGGACTAGACGTAGATGATGTATGCTGGGATGATAACTCACAAAAAATCGTAATTAACTGTGTGTACACTCAAACCAATAAAAATTGGTACTCGAAAAGAAAAGGATTGGCTGCTGCTGGTAAGGTTCCTTGACAATCATCCTTGTTATTATCAATGAAATAAGATCTGACCTACTAGAAGTAGATGATGCGTTAACACAGCCTTCATGGGATGTTGCCATGAAACCTTAATCAGCCAATTTCTTTTCGAGTACCGATTTGTATTGGTTTGAGTGTACCATAGTGGTAGAAGGCCGGAAGTCAATTTTATTGATTCGTGAGGTAAGCTGATAAACCAGTAATTCTTCCTTCATTCCAATCATATTGTAATAGGACATGAGTCATTGTTTAAGAGAATACTCCAATATATGTATTTGTTAACATCACTTAAACGGTTATGATTTAATAATTCCAAAAGTGTGCAGCGCAAAATTGTGTAAATTTACTTCCGCCCTTCTACCTGTGAGATACATAACTAATTCATTCCTCGTCGTCTCCCAATATCCACCGTTCACCTTTCATGTAGCTCTCCACGGCTATCGTAATAATAACATGGTTTAGTCAATTTGCTAAATAAACAGGAACTCGCCGGCAAGGTTCCCGTAAAGCTGCAGGAAAGTTTCAAGATGAAGCAACCAATCTGAGGAGCATGCGCTGTTATGAAACTACACTAGTTATAGTTATGTTCTGCATTGTAAATTATACACATAAAAAACACTCCGTGTAAAAATACCAGCCAAGTCTCTACAACTAAAAAAAATTATGAAATCTAAAAAATTCTGCATTGAAAAGTAGTGATATCAAAAAATGGTCCAAGTCAAAACTTTATTTGAAAATCAAAAAATACTTGGCGCATCGTGTATACATAGTTTAGAAGTATAGACCAGATAGAAAATATACATCAAATATACATAATACATGTAGTATACCTATTATGCCCTAAAAAAACCATGCGCCAAGTATTTTTTGATTTTCAAATAAAGTTTTGACTTGGACCATTTTTTGATATCACTACTTTTCAATGCAGAATTTTTTAGATTTCATAATTTTTTTTAGTTGTAGAGACTTGGCTGGTATTTTTACACGGAGTGTTTTTTATGTGGATATCACTCCTTTTTTTAGTTTATTCTTAGAACTTGTGACGTCAATTGAACAATTACTAAATCCATTAAAAATAGTCGCCATTGACAATTTGGTTTACTAATGAAAATCTGCGTATGGTACTATATATTTGCTTTAAATGATCTTTCATGAAGAATAGCAAAGGTTTCATTCCTATCAGTTAACCGAGTTCCGAGATATGGCAACACTTCGGTTTTCAAAATGGCTGCTGAACTTACTGCACTGCCACAAAGAATGTATATCTATAAATGATGTGTATCATTTTAAGTTTTCTGAATATGTATTCATTATATAGGAGGGGATTATAATAATTTTTAAATTTGAATGATGTAATTTCCGGTCTTATAAATAGGAAATTTCTAGTGTGACTGTTCCCATTTCATAGAGATGACCTTCCGAATCGTTTGGCGGTAGTTTCATACCGATCAGTCAACCAATTTTCAAGATATGACGTTACTTCCTGTTTCAAAATGGCTGCTGAAATCACTGACCCCTTGAATTATAATTTAAACATGATTACATTTTATTATAAGCTGACTCAAATAGTATATTTATTGTATCAAAATGTAAATTTGTGAGATTTTAAAAATGTGTGACGTCATTTCCGGTTTCGGTATGGGAAACTGCAAATATTATTGATGATAATACATAAAGTTGACCGTCTAAATTGTTTAGCGCTGGTTTCGTTCAAATCTATTTAGCCGTTATTGACATATGATGTCACTTCCGGTTTCAAAATGGCGGCTTCCGGTTGGTTTTATAATAAGTCAAATGAGATATCAAAAGTACATACGTTACATAAATAACAAAATAATCGGATCAAATTTGTTGCCGAAATGCCAATCGATGTATTTCAAATTTCATGACGTCATTTCCAGTTTCGTTAACATAAATTTTAGTCTGTTGCTATTGATAATCCATATAGTTTACCGTCTGAATCGTTTGGCGCAAATTTCGTTCCGATCGGTATAGCCGTTGTTGAGATATGACGTCACTTCCGGTTTCAAAATGGCGGCACAAAAAATTAATGGGGTGAAGGTTAAATCAGACGCCAAAAGTGCACACGTGGTAAAAATGTGAGATCAATCGGTTCAGCCGTTTAGGCTGTGGCCATGTTACCGGATTTGAATTCCAGGAGACTACTACTACTACTACTGAGATTATTATTATTATGAAAACCGCCCTAAAACACTGTTTTCACGGCCCTCTAGCGCGCAAAGGGCGTAACCTATTGTTCCCAAATTTGGTATATGTTGTAGGGTGGGGCCATAGCTCGAAATTAAGATATATCGCAACAATGTGAGATTTTCCAATTTTAAGATCCAGTAGGCCGAAAATGCCACTTTGATGCTTACAGTAAAAGTGGGTTTGCTCCAGCCTTTATATGAGAGTGTGCGCGCGCCGTACGACTTGGCTGGCGTGGAGCGACCGCTCCACTAGATTTCTATGTGAATAAATAGGACGTGTCAAGTCATGGGCTCAAACAAATACTGTTTATATTTCCAAATAATTATGTTAGATCTCTATTTTTGAATTTCGTTTAATTTCAAAATTTCAAAATTCCATACATTTTATGTAGGTCTGAAGCATGTTTTAAAAGATTTTGACGATATTGGTATGAGCAAAGATAATTGTGTAGAGAAATGATACGCAAATTTATCCAACAGGCGAAGTGAGAGCCTTATTCCGACCTTGTGACGCATCCTCACGGAAAAGTCCGGAAAATCTTAATGGATGTGATTATAAACGTATGCAAAACACATTATCCTTGGGAGATTATAAATGAACTTCTCACATTAATTCTTCATCATGATCCTTCAGTTTTCCCAACATGTAACTCAACTTTTCCAAGAAGCCTCCAAGCACATTTTCCAGTACGATGTTCTAGGGCTATATCTACTTTCATCCCTTATTTCGTTGGGTGCACTAAAACCAAGAATTACATCTTTTCCAGCTTGCAAACAAAGTGCGCGATCGATACTGCTGTTGTGTAGTTAAGTTTAACCCCCTGATAATTCGGGGATCTCGGGTCCTCCCTGCCTTTCCTTCCCAACCTCCAGAGATTTGTTTTTCTTATTCCCAGCGTCGTAAGGCTGTTTTCCTGTTCTAGACAAGGATAAATTACCAAACAAAAGGCACATTAATTCTCTCGATGAAGAATTGTTCGGCTATTGGTTCTGAGCGGAGTTAATTTGCATGGTATTTTCTTACTTCTTGCGATGTCCACTTCGGTTCGCGAGAGTAAAACGCCGGTCTAATGGCGTCCTAACGACCGGACATTCGTCAGTGGTCAGTCTTGTGTTTGGTGCCAGTGTTGTTGACATTCTCAGTTGCAGGGAGGCCCATCAGAGATTAGGGAGCTTCCATTTCACTTTTCCGACATGTCAAGTTGTTTATCATTATTATTTGTTTGTGTATAACAGTTCAGACCTTAAAATGTATGATGAAGAATTTTTTTACTCTTATTAACTTTACTAGGAAAACGCTCTGTGTACCGCGTTGATAAGCGAGCACGGATACGTGCGACACCTCGAACCATAATTCCTTAAAACACGGCAATAATATACTGAAGGCTAGAAGCATGATTCACTAAATTATATAAAAAATAACTGCATTTGTGTCTCATTGCAAGTTAGTAACAGACACACCTCATGCGTATTTTTTGGAGTATTTAGGTGTGTATCAAAGGGATTTATTCCAAATAATAATTACAGAAACAAAACAGATAATTAAACAATACAGATAAATACAGAGATTGAGACTCACAAAATAGGCAACATGACATAATTTAAGAAATAGTATTCAAACAGTTACTTGCCGTTCCGTACAATAGAGCAATTTCCTATTACCCAACACATTGTATTGTAACTATAAATATAACGTATTGACTGAATAAATAAAATAATTCATAAACGTAATTTCATTTATCAACCAACCAATCTATTTCTACAATCAAGCAGACATTTCGCCGGTCTACAAAAAATTTGCTTAGCATTTGAAAGGATTGAAAGTAAGACTGCATGTTAAAACTTTTATAAACAATAAATACCTATACTATCGGTTAAAATAAAATAAAAACTATAACCTCGCAGGTATTGCTATAACTATACCTATTTAACCGTAAAACGTATTCTAATAATAATCTATAGACAGCTGACTGCTTCCGAGTTTGTTTTGAATGGGGTGCATCGAGCGGCCGCAACGGACTCCTCGAACCTACAATGCAATTTATATGGAAAAACACGATTTTTTTTATTTATGGACGGATCTTTCTCAAAAACTATACAGGTCTAAGTTAGTATGAGATGAAGGTGTGTGCAAAATTTCAGATCGATACGTTGACCGGTGCGACCTGGGTTGAAGCGACAAAAAAAAAACACACACACAGAGAAAGTGCCGCAAGAGTCAAGTAGAGACGCTCGCTCCGCTCGCTTAAATATACTTGACTTTAACTTCGTTTTAATGGTCTGAGAGTAGCTGTAAAAAGATCAAACCCTGATATATTGTTTTATTCCCGGGCGAATAACAAAATGATGTATAGTTATCGTAAGATGAGAATACCGGAAAAATATTGTATTATGTTACCAATCTCATATTCTATGTAATGCAATAATAAATACAGTGGAATGCAATACCACCTCGTATCTCTCTGTATGAGTCACTCTTACAGATATTACAGGGGTTGTAGAGATTGTTTTCAGGAGTGAAACTACTTTATGGTGAAACCAATCTGAAATTAAAGATAAAGTGCCAAGATCGCAAAATCTCGTTACATATTTGTGAGGTTTTGACTTTTCACTCAATTAAGAGTGTTCAAAGACAACTAACTTTTTATCCACGACCGGTCTTCTAATCATTTTGTGAGTTCTGATTGTCTGATGGAGAGAATGTATTTATAATTTATTTAAATTCCATCGTACCGATCATAAAGCACCCGGGTGACATTTTTAAAATTATTGAGTTATTGGTATCGTTGGAATCCAACTGATAATATTCTAACTATTGTACTTTTAAAAGAGTCCTAAGTCCACATAAACTTGGATTAACATAGTGGATTTACCCTGTAACTCACCCCTAACAGGTTTCATGTAGGTTTGGTGCTTTATGGCTTGTAAAGCAGTAGACGTCATTGTATTTATATTTTACAGTTTTATATTGCAACTACATTTATGAAATCGTGCTCTCTTGGGTAAATGGTAAAGGACAGAGTATTTTTCTAGAGATATGAAACAAGAAATAATTTTAACGACAGAAGAGCTTCTTTTCTGGAAACAAAACTAGTGTATGAACCAGATAAAACGCAATAAATCGTGTGTCAATGGTGTTTCCTGAGACGACGGATCTTCTTTGTGCATCGTCTGTCCTCCCACGGCCCGCTGTGATTTAAGCTTTCGTATTGTTGACAGTCAATTGTTCACTCACTGTACTCGCTGTTGAAATGTCGCTGTTGATGAAATTATTACACCATTTATTTACCCCTTTTATAACAATAATACATTTGTCTTGTTCATTCCGTACTGGACTGACTGCCCACCAAATGCTTCTTATGGCATCCATTATTTAATCCCAGAGAAGAGTTTTTAACTATGAGTCAAACAAGTGGAACATTTTATATCACTATTAGGTATGATACTCTTACAAAAGCATGGACAGAGTAACACACATGAAGCTTACAGAGCGTATAGTTTAGAAATTAGTAAACCTTGTCTTTTGAAAACTGATCACATTTTATTTATACAAGAAATTAAGGTGATTGCGAAATTATTGGAAAACTAATGATGATGATTATGCAAAGTGGGAAAGAGGTGGTCGTGGCCTATAAAAAGGGAACCTTCCCCTAATTTTCCTCTAGACTGGGAGAAACCACGAAGAAAACTCAGTCCGGAAGGAAAGCAGAAGGAATCGAAGCTAGGGCTCCGGAGTGCAAGTCCAGAGCGTTACTGCCCAAACTAATGTGCTGCAATTTCAGAAAACCGAGTCAAATGAATTTCATGTGTAACCGAAAACACTTTATAACCTAATTCTGCGGACACTTCATGTAAAACGGACTGTATATTATTACCTGTCAGGTGGCATGTTATCTCGTCATTTATGACGTCACAACGATGTCCGAATGACCCTCTATCAATCTCCCCGTGTCTTGGTCGGGTAGCGAGGGTGGCGCCCTCCCCCTGATGCGGTCAACCCTCCAATTAGTCACTAATGACTCGGCCTGCCTCGCCGGCTCGGTCGTTCAGGGAGTCGTCTGTGTCACGTGGTGTCGCCTCATCAACGCTCCAAGTGGCAAGATGACGATTTACTGACGCGTTTCCTTCTCGTTGTGTTCAATTCATTCTGTTGGCACGTCGCTTTTCCAGCCGATGTTAGCGGGAAAGCGGGAAACAGGGAGAGGCACACCGCATTATGATCGCATTTTGGAAAATATCTTATCGGAAATATAGCGCACTAAATAATTTAACAACTTACATGATTTGCCCTTAAGTTGTAAAGAACCATCATTATGTAAAATTGTACCACATGTTGAGGTCTATGACGATATATTTTTGAAAATAGAAGTTAAACATTTGTTTGGTTGATTTTTTTTTTTTTTTTACTGGGGCTTAACGTCGCACTGTTTTGCAGCGAGGATAATGGCGACGGATGAATGATTCTGAGGATGATTGGGAGATGATGATGAAGAGTAGGAAGGGATGGAAGGGGGGAAGGAGGCGGTCGTGGCCTATTAGTAGGGTACCTTCCCAGCATTTGCCTGTCGACTGAGGGAAACCCACGAAAAAACCCCAGCCAGGAAGGACGGCCGCGGGAATCGAACCCGGGCCTCCGGAATACAAGCGGAATACAAGAGTTTTGAGAAAGTTTTATTGCACTCTGTAAAATATGATATAATATAATAACAAGGAAGGATTGATTGTCAGGGAGCAGCAAATCCGTTTCGTTCATATGCCGTTTTTTACTTTGGACAACCTGTACCTATTGGAGGTATACTTTGTTGTCTGGAATATAGGTATTAATATTTTTATAACAGAGAGCCACAATGTTATGTGTTATTCCCTGTAGAGCCGAATGAATGGAATAAAATATACACTTGGCAGAATATTTTTATAGCTCACCCAGAGTCAAATTTTTATGCCACAAAATTGCATTTCACACACCATATTTATTTTATAGATTGAGTAGGTATGTCGATCTTAAACTTTCATCTACACTATCTTAAACATCTGCTGAAATCCCAACAAAATGCATCTGCTCTGGCAATAAAACACAATTAATAAAACGAATCGTCCGCCCACACTCCGGTTTTATTTCTCACGAGCGAGTTTTATTATCTCCCGGCAGGGGGCAGCACAATTGCCGTCTTCGTTTCCTGTTTGGCTCGCAAGAGTGCGTTAACGGCGACATCGTGCCACGTGATGATGGACTCGTGTTGAGGCCGAGGAGCACGGGAATCTCCATCACTCATCCCATGCCTTCCAGCGTACAAGTCTGCGTCGACTCCCACTTAAACCATCAAATATAGGAGGGAAAATAAATCTTCCCTCATGAAGAAATGACAAGTTTTTCCCAACAACTTATCATCGAAGAGTCAATTAAATTCGGCTATGTTGTAACAAGAAGGGGGGAGAAGACTGACCCTTGAGGGGAACTTGCGTTGACTTTGAAAGTACATTAGAAGATTGTCATGTGGTCCACGTACAAAATATATGTCTTGCTTTATTTTATCAAGCCAATCAATTTTGGTGTCGCAGGAAATATATTTGGTCCAGTTTTAATGGCAGAGGAACGAAAAAGACAAAGGTGTATGTATTTTTGTCTAAGATCTAGTTGATAGTTTAGTAAAATCGAGTCCCTGGAAGTCGCCTTAATTTCGCCCTGGAAAGTTCACAAGGGAGAGTTTATTCTAGACGCAAAAACAAGGAAAACGCTTCATGTAACGCGTTGTTAAGCGAGACATTTTCATGTATGAGAAGCTGATGAAAAGCCACACTCCGGAGTGAAAATTAAAGAAAATAACTTGCAAATTACAATCGGTATCTTGTATGTTATTTAGTTTAATTTTCAATCCAGAGTGCAGATTTTGATCAGCAGCTCATAATCGATACATCAATAATATTTTTGTCAACATTTTAGTATCAAGAACCTGGATAAGCATGACGTTCCTCAACATATACTTGCCTCCACCTTCAATGCCGATGTAATGTGTCGAAGTGACAAATGACTCGAGTGAGTGGGTGGTTTTGATTGATAACACTATCTCTTCTGTTGCAGTCCACCCCGTGATCCAAGTGCCCAACCAGCTGGTCGGTGCGCCACTGGGCACTGACGTCACTCTCGAGTGAGTGGGTGGTTTTGATTGATAACACTATCTCTTCTGTTGCAGTCCACCCCGTGATCCAAGTGCCCAACCAGCTGGTCGGTGCGCCACTGGGCACTGACGTCACTCTCGAGTGAGTGCGTGGTTTTGATTGATAACACTATCTCTTCTGTTGCAGTCCACCCCGTGATCCAAGTGCCCAACCAGCTGGTCGGTGCGCCACTGGGCACTGACGTCACTCTCGAGTGAGTGCGTGGTTTTGATTGATAACACTATCTCTTCTGTTGCAGTCCACCCCGTGATCCAAGTGC
Source organism: Leuctra nigra (assembly GCA_934045905.1). Lineage (NCBI taxonomy): Eukaryota > Metazoa > Arthropoda > Insecta > Plecoptera > Leuctridae > Leuctra > Leuctra nigra. Next base: position 18,334,070 of record OW203762.1, read on the forward strand.
CCAACCAGCTGGTCGGTGCGCCACTGGGCACTGACGTCACTCTAGAGTGAGTGCGTGGTTTTGATTGATAACACTATCTCTTCTGTTGCAGTCCACCCCGTGATCCAAGTGCCCAACCAGCTGGTCGGTGCGCCACTGGGCACTGACGTCACTCTCGAGTGAGTGCGTGGTTTTGATTGATAACACTATCTCTTCTGTTGCAGTCCACCCCGTGATCCAAGTGCCCAACCAGCTGGTCGGTGCGCCACTGGGCACTGACGTCACTCTCGAGTGAGTGCGTGGTTTTGATTGATAACACTATCTCTTCTGTTGCAGTCCACCCCGTGATCCAAGTGCCCAACCAGCTGGTCGGTGCGCCACTGGGCACTGACGTCACTCTCGAGTGAGTGCGTGGTTTTGATTGATAACACTATCTCTTCTGTTGCAGTCCACCCCGTGATCCAAGTGCCCAACCAGCTGGTCGGTGCGCCACTGGGCACTGACGTCACTCTCGAGTGAGTGCGTGGTTTTGATTGATAACACTATCTCTTCTGTTGCAGTCCACCCCGTGATCCAAGTGCCCAACCCGCTGGTCGGTGCGATACTGGGCACTGACGTCACTCTAGAGTGAGTGCGTGGTTTTGATTGATAACACTATCTCTTCTGTTGCAGTCCACCCCGTGATCCAAGTGCCCAACCAGCTGGTCGGTGCGCCACTGGGCACTGACGTCACTCTCGAGTGAGTGCGTGGTTTTGATTGATAACACTATCTCTTCTGTTGCAGTCCACCCCGTGATCCAAGTGCCCAACCAGCTGGTCGGTGCGCCACTGGGCACTGACGTCACTCTCGAGTGAGTGCGTGGTTTTGATTGATAACACTATCTCTTCTGTTGCAGTCCACCCCGTGATCCAAGTGCCCAACCAGCTGGTCGGTGCGCCACTGGGCACTGACGTCACTCTCGAGTGAGTGCGTGGTTTTGATTGATAACACTATCTCTTCTGTTGCAGTCCACCCCGTGATCCAAGTGCCCAACCAGCTGGTCGGTGCGCCACTGGGCACTGACGTCACTCTAGAGTGAGTGCGTGGTTTTGATTGATAACACTATCTCTTCTGTTGCAGTCCACCCCGTGATCCAAGTGCCCAACCAGCTGGTCGGTGCGCCACTGGGCACTGACGTCACTCTCGAGTGAGTGCGTGGTTTTGATTGATAACACTATCTCTTCTGTTGCAGTCCACCCCGTGATCCAAGTGCCCAACCAGCTGGTCGGTGCGCCACTGGGCACTGACGTCACTCTCGAGTGAGTGCGTGGTTTTGATTGATAACACTATCTCTTCTGTTGCAGTCCACCCCGTGATCCAAGTGCCCAACCAGCTGGTCGGTGCGCCACTGGGCACTGACGTCACGCTCGAGTGCTACGTCGAGGCGTCGCCCAAGTCCATCAACTACTGGCTCAGAGACACGGGTGAGTCTGGGGTTCGATTCCCGATCATTTTCCAAACATCCCTCTACTTTCCTCGTCATCTCCTAGTTACAGATTCGAAACTATCGCTGTCGCACTGACAAAGTTTAAATATCATATTAAACAATACAAATACATCATCATACATCTCATCCTGCCTTGATCTCAAAGCATTTTTAATCTCAATCCATTGATGGGCGCAGTTTGTCATGACAACAACCAATAACATCGCTTATAGAATGACCACTAATTAAGTGTTAAACTTCACTATACTGAAAACAAGCGTATTTATACAATAATTAATGTTCTATTTTTTACATCATTTTTCACTGCTCACAAAACCTACTGTAGTGTACTGTTCCTTTTTTACCATGTTAAATTTTGCTCGTTTAAGTTTGAATTGTCACGTGTGGAAGAAATCCCCTACAGCTAACCTACCCAATTTGTCATCTTATTTGTCAAATAAATAAAGATGTAAGTTAATATATAATATGCAAGTCACTTACTGCCACAATTCGACTATCTGTTATCGAACTAATGTGATTATATCCCACTTTATCAAACACATCCTTCACCAGCTCCGACTCTCTCACTATCAATAGTCTCAGTTGGAGGAAGCGAAAGGAGCAGTCGAGTGACGTAAATCTGGCTTTCTTCTTACAATAATTCTTCAACGATTTATGAAACCCTGAATCATCCATGCCAATGTAGGATAGTATTTTCATGTATTGAAATCCATAGCACAAAATACCTACAATTCAAATGAGACATTTTCAATTTCTAACCAATGAAATTCCATTTTGAGTGAAACTCTGAAATTCAATTGGCTTATGATTGAAATTGACCAATTAGTATTTGTAAAGTGTGATATGGACGTAATGTATCCGTAATTGCACGAATGACAAGCGATGGCAATAAGATTCAAGAAGTTTTACGATTTATAAATGTTTTCCCATTTATTACGTTGGTTGTCACAGCGTTTTATTCTCATTTTATTCTCATTCTCAACAGACCTTTTATTCTCGGTCAGGTATATGAAAAGAAAGCTTATAAACATTATAGATGTTAGAAGATCATAAAATAAATCTTCTCTTCCAGGAAAAAGTATTTGATCTTTTATGTATTTAGACATATGAAATGTTTACAAGTTCAAATCCGATTTATGTCATGCTTTGTGGAGACTAAATTTCCATGAATTTCAATAAAATCTCATAAAAAACGTACGGTTAATCTCTATGACAGCTATTTCATATTTTCCCTGATAAGGTAGATGAAAGGTTTGAGATCTGTATTCGCTATTTTCAAGGAACGAAAACGAATTTAGAGCGTGAGTTTGAAAACATCGGCTCTTCCAATTAGTCCTCCTCCGCTTATTGATGTCTTATCTCAGGGGTTATCAACGATTGACCGGAAGTGACGTGAGGGCGTGGTGATTGACGCCACGCACGCTAGGGGCAGCACAGCACTGGATCCGGTCTGTCAAGCTCGACAATCACCTGCGATAGTGTGATAGTGCGATAGGGTGATAGAGTGATTGATATGAGGCAGAAGATAGTGTGAATGGGATCTAGTGAGCAAGTGCTAATTAATAATTATAAATTAAATAAAAGTATATTTTTTACGAGTCAAATTCTTCAATTGATATTTGGATTGCTTTCCTAAAAGCAACTGCATGGGCTGGAAAATTAAATTCGTCAATTTGATTCATAGCATTCGTTTCGAGCAGTTTATTTCACAAAAATGTCTGATTTAATACAAGAATATTTCTTTTCTTTTCTATGTTGTCTTTTTCTAGGGCAATTGTCTGTTGCTTTGACATGAAGTCTTATTAGACTATTATTGCCTAAAATGAACTCGTACCGTACAAGTGGGATGTCACAAATATGAAATTGTATATCTGTCCAACATTTATCTGGTGGACAGATAAGATATTCGAAATACTCAAATAAAGAGTTTTACTCCGTCCTTCGCTATTGCATTAGTTTGCCTTCCTAATCTATAAAAAGTGTAAATTTACAGATCCGATTTAATTACTAGAATCTAGATGTTCTAGATGTATTTATTTTATCGAATTCTCTAACTTTTTCTACTGTTTTCTGTAATACGATTTAACATAATAATACGACAAATTAAAATACCCATTCTTGCCAGCCCCATTTTCCACAACAATATCGACAGAAGAAAAACACCCACAAGAAAATAATTACAAAACACAATTAATCACATCTATCCCAGTATGATCATTAGTTAAAATATCCCCTTATCTTAATTGCTTTCTTGATCTGGCTTGCGTCATGTTTTGCGTCAACTCGTCTGCATTCGACAAGCGATGACGATGATGACCTGTCAACGAATCATCACACGGCACCTCAATCTCGCCAGGTGCTCAGGAACCATCTAATAAGGCTAATTACTCTATTGATCGCCCATCAACTAATTAATCTCTATCAGATCTGAGCTAGGCGCTAATTATCTGAGAGCATTAATTATGAAAGAGCCCTGATGAAAGGTTCTTCGATCACCGAGGAGTTGAGTGCCAAGAAGCTGCGGAACAACAGAAGGCAATGGCAGCTGGGTGAAGGGGGGGGGGGGGCTTTCAACCACCCTTCGGTGTCTTTGGCGGACACTTTTTATGCGTGGGAAATCAATTATTAATTATCGTTAAGAAGAGAGAAGTTTTATTATTGCGATGATGATGGAAATATGGATTTTGGAGTTGGTGGGGGGCGGAAGTGCCAAGTTCACGGACCGGGATTTTAATGGCCTTTAAGGTAGCGAATAACAGGAAAATTGGACATGGTAATTACTTTTATCTTTCATCTTTGGGAGGAGCTAGGAAGCTATATTTCTATCGACTTTCTATTTACCTGACTGTATTTTATGTTATATGTTATTTAATACTAATTGATAGAGGAAGTTGTAAAACTTCTCGGGATTTACTATCTCATAATACCAGCCTTTACTTAATAGCGGACTTAAAATTGTATTAAATATTATTTCTAGTCTTTCTATTCAGGTGAACACTTGCCGATAGCTTTTCAATGTGATGGCGCAAGATAAGAAAGGTTGTGCTAGTCCCAGAGAACACACCATTTGGTTTTCAAGGACACAAGTGCCTTTGCAAGCGAGAAATTTCGCGAAAGAATCACTGACAGAGAATTACAGTTGAGAGCGTCATGAGCTAGTCTACACTTTTGATGAAAATTTCTGGGAAAATTAAAGTAATCAAAGTTCTAATTGTATCAAAATTTAAGCCAATATTAGGGCGTTTGTAATTTATATTATTCGGTGGATGTTCATGGATCCTGGGAATCAACCAGCGTCAAAACCAGCGTCAATCAAAATGACATTTTAAAATAAAATTATGCAAATTGCAGTTACGTTCTCCGAATAGAAATATCACGAAAATATGCAAATCCCCTGAAACAGTTCTAATTGATACGTTGATTGCCAGATCTCTGGAAGTGAACCATTATCGAGCGCTCGCAACCCTCCGGCGTTGTCAACGATCTGGCAACGCATCGTGGACTCTGTACACGAGCGATTAATCGACGGAATGCAAGTGACACTTTATTGGCGGAGATTCAGCCACTCGTTCGACAATAGTGTCTGCTAATGAGCCAATCCCGTGCCACCTCCAGCACGAGAAGCAGCAGACACAATGGATTATTCTTAAGAACCGAGAGAGAGAGGTTTCGGCTCAGGGAGGATTTGAAATACAGAAGCAGGGGTTGGAAATGTATCACAGAGAAGAAGGCAAACTTCAACTTGAGTTTGACTTGAGAGCTTATTTCTTAGTGATTTACTTCACTGAAATATGTGAATTCTTTGACATTTTCTCCAAGGGTTTATATTTTAGCGAAATTTAGATGGTGTGAAATCTATCGTCCCTTTAAGAAAGGTTACAAACGAAATTGTATGCAACGAGGGCTAACTTACATGTAAAACCAAATACCCATCTCAGAACTCTGAAACTCTGAACTTTGAAATGTTAATTTAACATGGAAAACTCAAGATAATGATTCAATTTGAGCGATCATTTTATGGATTATATTTCTGATTAACATTTTACTTAGTATTGGGTGAATTAGTTTAGGTTTTGGGCAAGTTTCGTGTACTTTCATGTTGATGCGCATAAAATACTACAATTATGACTGTGCAATATTAAGCAATGGATTGTGTATTAAAAAGTATTCTGAACTCTGAAAAACTGTTATTATAAACCGGTGCCTCGACATTATATTAGAATGTAGGAAAAGTCTTGACATTACTTTACTGAAATTCTTACGAGACGCTCTCCGAAGCTTCAAATTGCATTCTTAAGTTTTTAGGTATTGAGATCTTGGAATTTTGAAGGGGCAGGTTGAATTTTAAATTATAAACCCCTTTACGAAAAAACGTTAGAAATTAATAAATAAATATTGCGTCGCTTTAGAACAGCTTTCAATAATGCAGAATGCCGAAGAATCCCTTCCAATACTCAGTAGGTATTTAATAAAAGGTGTTACGTTAATTAAATATCGGGGGGAAATATCAATATTAGCGCTGAGTGAAGGAGAAAAGGCAATAAGAAAAGAGCAAGATTGTCTAGACTCATCGGTCAACTGATGTCAGTCCCTGAAGTCGTCAAGAGAAGTGAAACATAAGCAGCTTGGCAGTCGTGAGACGTCAAGAGAGCTTAGAGCGTCTCTTTGTGACAAATATAAACACACAATCCGAGTGCTTTGTAAGAATCATGGATAGGTACGCACTGACAAGGCCGTGAGGGAGGCACCAACTAAACTTTACACCAAAAAATATATTGTGATATTTCATCTAACTCTGATATCAATTTCAATAAAAGTCATACTTTTCATATTCATAAGTTGACATTGTTCTTACCTCATATTCAAATATGTCTTATAATTTTACGTCCTTAGAAACTGAACTTATTTAAATATATTTCAAAGGCACGTCACAATATTGACCCCACCAACAGAACTTCTCGGCTGTTACCCTATAATCCAATGCAAAGTTTTTCAGTCATTATCACACTAAAGTATGTGAAAATTCTTCATACCCTTTGGAATAATTTCATTGCTCCACACTCTCTAAGACCCAGCATCTTAAAATACGTGAAATAAGATTTTATCGCGTCTTTTTCATGCATCCTTATTTGAGTTCCTAAAATGAGTATAGAACCTTATAGGCTTTAAGGGCTGTCTTCCAATACTCTGCTCTTTTAAATTGTTGATTAGGACTGTATTGTCATGGCAACAACCAATTGAAAGACAGAGTTTTGTACTGACTAACTGTTAACAGCTAATTGAGCCTTTAGCAGAGTATTGAAAGACGGCCCCTAAGAGTCTTACATGTTTCTTTATTTGAGGTTAAGACGCTATTTAGCAACTACTAAGGATGCTTCATTTCAGTATGCTTGTATTGACGCCGACCTCTACGCGATGATTTCAACTGGGCCGTGTTGGTTGCTTGGTTACAGGAGAGATGGTGATCTCCAGCGAGAAGTACGAAGTGAAGCTGCTGAGTCGCTCTGCGTTCGAGGTCCGCATGGTGCTGATCATCCGATCTCTCCACCACAAGGACGTCGGGTCGTATCGCTGCATCGCCAAGAACTCGCTGGGCGAAGTCGAGTCCAACATCCGACTCTATGGTGAGAATCACAACATTCCCTGTCGTCGGGATTGGTCCAGCTTTTCCATTTACAACACTTATCATTCAGCAGACATAAACTAGCAATGTTGTTTTTCCAGAGTTCTAGTTAAAACATTCCGAATCTCTAAGTATTATCCACAGAGGAAATATTTGTTCCTATAGACGAAACGATGTCCAGCTATAGATATTTACCAGCGTATGAATTACTACACTCAACGAATTTATTGTGTGATTCTCTTATTTTGTGTTCGCGTTACAGGTCAAACGAATAACGGGACAGACCATTTGTTTCACAAAAGATTCATTACTATCCAGCTTTGCTGCCTATTGATTTCTAGCAAGATCAATCTATTGGTTTCACCGGAAAAGTGATTTATAGTTTATAGTCCGCTTTACTGACGGATAATTTGAAAGAAATTTCCGTCTTTAAAGACATGAATTTCGAAGCCTTGCTTAGCAACGTGTTCAATGAACGTTCTCCTAAAAACAAATCATATGTTTACGTTATATTGTTTGGAAGTTTCTCAATCGTGCTCGTCATTGTCCGCAGAGATCCCTGGTCCAACGAGGCGCGTCTTCCCGCAAGTGATCTTCGACGACGAGGAGTTGGTCGATCAGTACGGGTCGGCCGAGGAGGAGCGCGACGACACCGACCTCCCGAACACCGTGGACCTCCTGCTGCCGAGCATCGAACCTCCGACCCTCCACGGCACGCACAACACTCTCGTCGAGAACCACACGCCGGGCGGCAAGAAGTCGCTGTCCGCTAGCAGCAGTGCGACGCGACATCACCTCTTCATCGGCCTCCTCGTCGTCGGCGTCGTCGTCGTGTGTTGAAGAACAGTGATGCGACGCGACATCACCTCTTCATCGGCCTCCTCGTCGTCGGCGTCGCCGCCGTGTGTTGAAGAACAGTGATGCGACGCGACAATACCTCTTCATCGGCCTCCTCGTCGTCGTCGGCGTCGTCGGCGTCGCCGTCGTGTGTTGAAGAACAGTGATGCGACGCGACATCACCTCTTCATCGGCCTCCTCGTCGTCGTCGGCGTCGCCGTCGTGTGTTGAAGAACAGTGATGCGACGCGACATCACCTCTTCATCGGCCTCCTCGGCGTCGGCGCCGTCGTGTGTTGAAGAACAGTGATGCGAGAGACATGAACGGAAAGAACTTCATATCGATAGTGTTTGGACACTTTGTACCAAAGTGATGACGGACAAAGAGGAGTTGGTTGAGTGAGAAGAAAGTTATAGCTATTTGTATAGTGGAAATATGATATCGTATCATTTCAGATCAATTCATTTGCGTATTACGGATCGCAGAAAGGTTTGTTAATAATGTAATAATAATTGTTAAATAGTCATCAACATTCCTGCTGTGTGAAGAGTATGTCCTGCAATAATACGTTTTCGAAACTATTTGAATAATCGGAAGCTTTGATACGCAAATCGTGCACAAGAGCCTCGATAACCTTCGACAGCTTCAATTCAACTAAACGATCGCATACTTAAAAAACTATGGCAATATATTTTGTAAATGAGAAAATGCAAACGCGAATTTTGAAACAAAAAACTGAGACTCTTTTTCTAAGGGTTTTGGTTTTACGAAATCAGAATGCATTTTATTTGGACAAAATCTTGACTTCCACGTTCTCAGAATCATTGTGGTGGGATTATTTGATCATATTCGACAAAATACGTGTCTGTCTAACTTACTCATTGTTACGCTGTCCCAAAAAAGTAAATGAAAAATACACATTTAGCAGATCGAAGCATATTGATGGAGTAACTTACATACATCATAAATGCAATCCAAAAAGTAAATAAACTGTATGTTACGTTCACATCTGCATTCCTGTGGTCATTTCATCGAACAATTGCAATCGTCAGTTGACTTTCCCGCGCTTCAACTGATGAAAATCAATTTATTTTCTATGTGAGGCTTGTAAATAATTGCTTTCTCCTTAAGACTGACTGACATGGAATGACTTGCAAACTACGAACGAATGACACGGAAATCCGTGCACAAAATGGCGGACACCATACACTGTGTTTTGACAATAAACATATAATTCCACATGTAAATACGGGACGAATGAATTATAAGAGAATTGTGACGTAACGAATGAATATCTTGACCATTGTTGTTTGTTGCCTTATTTTTGGTGTAAAATGTTAGCTAAAGAAGAGTTTTAAAACGAGATATTTATTGTAAATATTGATTACTATAGAGTGTGTTGAAATATCAATTACTATCCTACTTATAAGTTGACTATCTCTCCGTGTGTCTTATCCAATCACAATCACGCTATCAGTCACGTGTTTGTTGAATTTGTGTTGAGTCATCAAGATGGTGGTTCTGAAAGTCGAATCGATGCTGAGATGTATGTTCATTTCGGCACACGGAGGGGATTCTGGGAAGAATTCTTGGCGCAAGTTCTTATCAAAGGAGCTGAATTCTGCTTTCGATGTTATCTTCCAAAAGTTTTACTTGATCAATGTTACAATTAAAAAACAGGAATGAATCAAATCTTCAAATAATCTGTTTCTTGCTTCCAATAAGCAATCTACACACTGTCATCCGCAAAGGGTGTCTTTATTCAAATCATCTTCGTTCACAATCCAAAATGGCGTCATTACTTGACTTCAGTACAAGGTGGACCTGAACTAAAATATGCTGATTACAGAAATCAACAGTATTAAAATCATAATCATAATTTACAAGTGAATGACCAGTTAGAAGTCAAAAGTCAAAAACTAATTATTTCTGTCGCTTTGGCGAGATGTCATGTGTACGTTGTTTCAAGATGGCCGCCAACAATGAACCTTCTTTAATTGCAAGTTCAAAAAACGTAATTTTAACGATTTAACAGAGCATAGGTATTGTGACGCCATCTGAGAGCTGTGGAAACAAAACGATCGAGTCGTTGATTAAATGAAAACAGAATATGCTTCATTTCACTTCCTATCCTTTGTGAGGTTATGTAACTCTTGAAAACTACAATAATATCCATACAGATCGTTGCAATAACATAATAAGAACTTGATTAGAGGGATTGTGTTGCCAAATACCTTTGTTGTGTGTTACGACAAATGTTATACCTATTTATAAGTTGCCTAAAAGATTGATCAAGTATTTGATGACGTCATTCCTGTAATGACGATTCTTTCAACCTCCATCTTCTTCTCTTCCTCTCTTCCTTATTCGATCACAGAAATAAATAAAATCTTTAAGACTCTCCTAATTATTATTAAGGCAAATGAGAAAACGGCAATGTATTGTAAAAAAGTGTATCATATAAACATTAATTGAAAATGATATTATCTAATATTGTTGAAATGACCCCAATGTATACCTCATTGCAGTGTATGGAAAAAATATATAAATGAAATAAATGTAATGTTACTTCAATTTCTGATACAACCTGATTCCAATGTCGTCTTTCATCCCGAACTTTGAGCTACAACAATAGCCTCCAAAACATGAAACGGAAAAATAAAGCTGGAGTAGGTACTCCGCGGTTGCAAGGTCATTGGTCTGACGAGCATTATACTTATATAACATTACCTATTAGACTTAAAAGATATGCACTAGATATTTCTTGGACAGCAATTCCAATATCGTATTGTTCATTGGGAAAACTTAGGAAAGCAGCTTTACTTCAAGGATATGAAAAGTATTACCAAATATAAGTAAAAGTGTGCGGAAGGAATTCTATTTTCATCACAGCTTTTCTTGCTCAATTACTTTTTACATTATGTGTTTCTTCTCTCACAAAAATTGTTCATTAAAAAAAATCGCACAAAGATCATTCAGGAGAGTGGGGACTCGAACACATGGACTCTTGCAGTTGTTTTTACTATGACCATTGCATAAGTACGTACGAGAGCGTTATGAGTGATACTACGTGAATATTTTGGTAACAAAGAAGGTGATGTAGAGGAGTGCAAGGCGTCAAGTCTAGCAAAGCAGGCGAATCTCCTGAAAATCATTTCGAATTGTAGTTTTGAAATTGGATTTTTTTGTACGCCCCTTACTGGAAAATCATTAAATAAAAATAAATAAATAATTATAAATATATGAACACATTTTTATTCTGATGTCCATATTAGATCACAAACGATTGAAACGTAATCATTGTTACGAATTACAAATGTGACGACAAAAATGGATGTCATGTTTCAAACTGATTCTGAAAACTTCGCTGATGACATCTACTTTCCCCACAAATATCTTCTAGTTTTTATTTGCTTTGGATTTAATATGAGAACTGAGAATCTGTTTTTAATGAAATAAAATTGTAGAAGTTTAATAATATGGTCTAAAATTGAATGAGCCCGTCAAGTTGCAAACATGCTCTGCAGAAAATGGAACTTTTCACGTAGAGTTTATTAGCCTTTCAGAATGAATTTCAAGAATCTCCTCAGAGTATGGAAATTATGTTCATCCATTTTACAATTAAATTATCTGCTCCTACATGAATCTAACTTGCGAAGGCTCATATAACATCTTCAGGTTGAATGTGTTACTCCAAGCAATAACTAATTCAATAAAAAGAAATTTCACAAAATTGACAAAATTGAAATTCTGTACGCCTCAAAAAGAGAAGGCATGGAAGTGATTAAATCATATTAGGCATTTTGTTAATTAAATATTGAGGACAAAAATATGATTCACGTATCCTTACGTTGCTTTTAATAGCAGAGATCAATAATTTTGTCTGATTCTATACGTAAAATACGAAGGGTCTTTTCATTCAAGACCTCATTAGGTGTCGAATGTTTAAAAATGTTCGTAGACTTCGAGTTATCTAATTATATTCCTCTAAATTTACGAACAACTGCCTAATATGATGTTAATTTAACACTAACACCGGTCCCAGGCACTCCACTGACGAATAGTTGCTATGGCAACAATGGCAATTGATAATTCATATGGATAAAACCATTTAAAATGGAAGGGTAGTTTTTGATTCGTTGACGGAATACAGATAGGATACAGAGTCAAAATTCTGCGTTATTAGATGAAAGTAGTAGGTTCAATAAATCGAAAGTTTGATGATAGAATTCAGAAGTTGAGTATACGGGAAAAAGGGAAGGGAATGATGCAACAGAGAATAACGATGTATTGTTAATAATGTCGTCCAAATGTATTCAAACCCAACAGCAAGAAAAACAATGCAGGTCATTACAAATACAACCCTACAATGTATTCAAAATACTGTTTAGTTCTTTCATTTAGGCGGAGAAGCACACGGCGCTTGTGACGACATATTCCTCGACGTCGCAGTGACGGCGTCGTCGGCGTCGTCGGCGTCAGCCACAGTAGGATCTTTACCAACCCGAGGGTTGACAGCGAGTGTGGTATTCACAGCGTCGTCATCGGCGTCCTCCACAGTATTAACGCGAGGGTCAACTGCCAGTGTGGTGTTCGCAGCGTCGTCGTCATCCGTGGTGGAGGTGCCGACGTCCATAGTCTCGACGTCTGGAGTGGCGGGAGGAGTTGTCACGGGGAAGGCAGCTCTGGACACGACGCCGGCAGAGGATGTGGCGGCATCGTCGTCGTCGTTATCGGTAGTCTCGGGAGCTGGTGTGGTGGTCGTCGTTGTCCTCTTTCTACGGCGTCTTCTGTTCTGACATGCCTTCAAGTCGTCAAGGAACCAGGATAACTTGGGGCCCTGATGTACCGGGACCCCCAGGGATGTGTCCTGTGGAATACAGGAGTAAGAAAACACACATTCCCTGTTACCAGCGTGATTAATTGACCGAGGACCGCATATATACTTGATAGAGTCTTTGATTTTTACTAGTTAAATGATAAAATAATACGGTATACTACTACTTTTAATTGCATTAATGCAACATTTAGAGGACTTTTATCGCCTGAATTTAAAACGGAACATGTATTATTTGATCATATCTAATGCTGCCTTTTGCACACTCAAAATAACAATACAAATCTATTTAGAGTTGAAAATAAACATATTTCAAAATTATATTAAGTATCATGTACCTCAGAGGTAGAAGGCCGAAATCCATTCCAATGATTCTTCCTTCATCCAATCATATTTGTTATTGTGACATGAGTCATTGTGTAAGAGAATACTTCAATATAAATTTGTTGACATGAGTCAAATTGCAATGAATAGACTTGATTACAAAAGTGTGCAAAGCAAGACTTCCGGCCTTCTACCTCTGATGTACAGATCTCTAGCAAGACTCACCCCCGTGCATACGACAGCTCCAAGAGCGAGCAACGGCAGAAGAAGTTCCCAGCAGCGCATGGTTCTAGTGAATGTGACCTCATGCAACCCCATCGCTTTATATCCACACCTCACATTGTCCGCCACGCATCCGCTACGCATTCACGCATCCAGAAGAAAGAAGAGAAACAAATGAGAGTCAATCACTGTGACAATCATTCAGAGCGTTGTGAGGTATCCCGTTATTAAATGTTTCTATATTTTGTCCTCGTGTATTTTTATATTTAGGACAAAGGGTTATTTATATGTCACTAAATTTATATCTCAATAGAAGTTAAGTATAATGAGTTACCTATACAAGAATAGTTTCTTTATAAATAATAATTTTAAAATAGATGTCAAAAAGCAATGACCTTGATTGTCAATCATCAAATGATATGTAGTTTTACAACGAATGCTTAGGCTGCAGTAAACCATTCGAACGTGGTGATCATGACAATGATTTGGAAATGAGAATGATAGAAGGTGGGAGGAAGTGGTTGATACCTATTATTAGTATGAAGCCTTCCACGAATTTGCCTCGCGACTGAGGTAAACTCAGGCAGCAAGGTCATCCACAGATCTTTTCTGTCCAGAAGCCGATCGGTCCAAGAATAATGTCATAATGAATATACAAATAATTAGGTAATTGATTATGTATATTCTAAAGCACCATTCACTATCGTTTACCAATCAGGGCCAAGAAGTACGAATGTCGCAAAAGATTGGGTGATGAAGGGAGGTGGAGCGGAGCTCTAGGTAATTGCTACATTTCTACACATAGCTCTAAAAATAGTTTTTATTTTTTTAAATGCCTTTAGGTCAACATTGTTATCGAGACAATGTGACAGTTATAAATACACGTTTTACCTGATCAGATTTCTCGAAATGAAGTTACTATACAGGTCATCTTAGAATGAACTGAAGTGAACCCTCACTACTCCACAAATTAGACTAATTGCTCTTCCCAATAATTACAATGGAGCTTCCTTAGCGACCGAATCTCTCCTTAGCTCTTGTTTTTCAGCATCTTCTCCGTGCTTTAAGCCGAGAGCTTTGCGCGCACTGGTGTTAATGACAGCCGGCCGATGTAATTTATCAGCAAGCTCGGGTCCGGGCCCCGGACGCAAATTACACTTTATTAAACTGCTTTCAAGAAATCGGGCAACACAGATAGTCCGGAGCATAAGAAACATGTATTTATAACATATATCATCCTCAGGGCTACAGTTTTGCCGACGTATTTACTCGAAAGTGGTGAAATGTTGTGTACTCTGGATGATTGGCTAAGATCATGGCAAGGGGAGAAGCAGTTGGGAGAAAGTAGCCGAGACCATTTCTAACATGTTCAAGTTTCCTTGAACTGAAAAACTGATGATACTGAATTAATGATAATGGTACGAATTGTGCATGAGGAGTTATAGGGCAAGGTAATTAATTATCATTTTGAATTGTAATGCTCAATTGGAATTAATTATATTTGGTTTTGAGTTGATTCACGGTGAACAGATTGTGTTACAGTTTAGCAAACAGTCGGCACGTAAGGATTAATCATAAATAATTAGTCCAATACTATTAATTGTCTCACATTTCAGCTTAGGTCAGTTTGTTTTAATTATCGTACAGATTCTCATTTAGGGCCAGTTTTTCAATACTCTGCTACATTTTAAACAGTTGATTAGGACTAGATTGCTATGGCAACAACCATTCCTTAAATGACCATTCGAACTAAACTACTGTTTTTAGAAGAGTAACTATTGAAAAACTGGCCCTTAGAGGCTAAGAAATAATAAGGCAAATGTGATCAGGTATAATGGTGGGAATTTAATAAAACTGATATTTGAATTTGATGTCATTGTTATCTATACAGTGACGTTTAAAAAAATATCGTCTGATTGATCGAAAATCAAAATGTTCCGATCAAGATAAAAATTTGCGTGGTGTTCGAAACCAACACTGTATCTCATATTTTCCAAATTCTTAGCCCAATTGGTCAGGCATTTACAGACTAATTTCCAATTTAAGAGTTTTGAAGTATTGAAAATTGTTTCAAATACATTTATCATTGATCTATTATACAATTATTCTAGAGTGCATAAGCGTAAAGTTGCATTGAAAATCGGATAAAATGTAGTAACTATAATTGATTTAGTGGCCCGTGTTCGTTAAAGTTGTCGATGCTCGCTCACCGCGTAACACTGAGCGTATTCCTAGTTATTACTACGCCCGACTTCGCAATATGATTCTCATCAATAAGACTGGACGGCTGTGACGTCACAGCATCTTTCATCTTGAAGATATGAAGTTGTCACAGCGAGAGGAGACTTCACAGTGTTTGTGTAGCTTGTTGCTCGGCCGAGTCGCACGGTTATTGCCTACCCTCGCCTCGGGTCTCTCGACAACTTGGTCGCTCGCATTCCCAACGACCTGACCTTTTACAACCACTCGCACTTCAATTAAATTGGTAGATATTTGCAGTAGTGAATGTGTTAGATAATGTTTAAAAAAAATAGTTTTATTATTTCAACATACAGTGGCTCCAATATTTTTACTTCATTTAGTAATTTTACTATAATTTGTTACAATAGTTTTACAATGATTTAATTTTTACTATATTTTGACAATATTCTTACTAATGAAGATAGCATTTCTTTAACGAGATAACTTCAAGATTTGTACAGTTAAAATAGTAAATGATACTGCTAAAGTTTTTTTTTTTTTTTTTTAGATATTTGGGCACGTCTTTGGTATTGTCTTAAGTGCTACAATTCAATATTAAACTATGATTCCATAACATCTTCCGGACCTTTCCAATGTCATCACATATACATTCTATAATCACAAAGTTAGCATATTTTAAATGAGATTCTCACTTTGAAAATAAATCGACTATGCAGAATAGTTTCTCATAATATGTTCGATATTCAACACATTACACTACACTAGTCAGACGCTATAATCTGATGATTACAACTAGAATCCATAACCATTGGTCCAGATATCCATCATAAACTCCAGACATGCCCCCCCCCCCCCCCTCACTCCAACTACCGACGCCAGTCTGCTGAAGAGTGGATCATTTCAGTCGAACAAACTGGAGTGCCTCCGGGGCTGGATATTGTACTCGTGGCAGTATCAAGAGGGCAGTGAGTATTCGAGCCACGTTGCCAATAAGTCCGCGCCACTTGTGATGTTTAGCATGGCAACACTGCCGCGAGCGCAGCGCCACGCCACGGCGGATCAGCGAAACTCGGCACGTTAGAAGGCAAACATTTGGTGGTGGGAAGAAGAACTAAATCAACTTTCACGGAGTTAATTACAGAGTTCCTCAAATCCAGAGGAAACATTCTCCAAATAACCACTAACGCCCACATTCAACAAGCTTGGACTGCTATATAATGTGATAAACTCATCTAAATCATTTGATTTTAAGGCATTATTCGCTACGTCATTGCCCAAGGAAAAAAACTTGGAAACTAAGCAATGGAAGCTGAAGAACGTTAAGTATGAAGACCCATCGGAATTGGTTTGGTCGTCTTAAGTAATAGCTACCAAGATGGATATCGTGATTGCCAACTTCAGCCGAAAGTAGAGCACCAGGAAAATAAGAGAGAAGTTTCTTTTAGAAACGGGCAGTTAGTATTTTCTATGGTCAAAGAATCATTGCATTTTCTTGAGACTCCGAAATTCTTCAAGTCATTCAAATGAATTATATCATTTTCCCGCTGATGTTTATTATCATGTTTCATGTACAAATTATAGAGTATATTTATTTATTATAAGTATTAAATAATAAGGCTCGATGACTTCTCGAACAAGCCTAAAAAGTTTTGAAACTTTTAATATAAAAAGTTTCCAATATTTATTGGTTAGTTATTGTATCATCCTCAATAATATCGAAACCTTATGGTGGAACTGAACTAAATGATGAGATATTCACAGTTGACGTGCCACTTTTGTCCTATATTTTAACATAAGAACTAGGAAGTGTTAAAGGGTCTGTTTAAACTTGTTCCTTTCAATTTAAACTAATTTTCTCACAGTGAGAATTTTACCAAAAACTATAACGAAGGTAGAATACATATGAAGGACATAATTTCGTCAAGAAACTGTAACCATTAGCTGAAATATTTCAAATGATATTCATCTTTAATATTACTACTTTTCTGATATTCCCATAAGAGCCATACAAATAAATAGTTTGAAGATAAAACATTGACTGATTTAAACATTAATTAGGCCACAAAACTTGGCAAATTTAAAACTTAAACCAATCACTTCCATATTTTAGTTTTGACTTAAATCGAGGTAAATGTTTTCATCGATATCATCGACCAACCACGGTTTAAAACAATACTGAAATATCGAACGTTTGTCTGAAATCATCATTTCTTAAAGAATCTATCCAAACTTGAAAGCAATCAAACTTTAGGCTTAGCTTTTCCTTTCCTCTCGATTTATTCTGCTTCTTATTATAATATGCTCTTCTTCCAGCTCCAGCAACCACGCCTTAATGTTCTTAAAGGTATGCACAAGATAATGATTCGCGAATGTAGAACCTGTAACTAATAAATATTCAAATCTAATCAATCATATGGCTGAAGGCAGCTCAAAAGTGAGAGCAAATCAAGGAAAGTCTTGTACGTCATAATTTGTGTTAAACTTTGAGAAGTAATTAGTTAAAAGTTTTCACACACCAAAACGCGTTAACAAAAGCATTAAAATCAGGAAAGAAATCTAAGTTTTAACGTCATATATAGCGCAAATCTTTAGATCGCAATAAAAAATAAGACAATCATATGAAATTATGTTGAATATAATATAATTCACACAGCTTATAGATAAGATGAAATTGACCAGAAATCTCTTGCCATCGAAATAAAATACATTTAAAGAAAAGCAGACAAACACATTTTCAAATATTGTATCTCCAAACAAAGTTACTTAAAAAATTACGAAATAAAATTTAAAAATGAGATTCTTAGAAACGATTCTAATAGGATAAAATATCGTGAGACTCAAAGACTTAGTTTTTACTGTCATATCACTGAATTCGTTCGAAAAAAAATACAAAGAGAGTTAGACGCAAACAGGATAAAGAAAATGTGAAGAAAATTCTTTAGACAAACGGAATAACGAAGTAAAAGTCACATTCTTCGTCTAGCTATGATGAAGATGATGGGAGAGAAGAGAGAGAAAAGTTGTTTGAAAAGTTGTGTGTTAAGCTCTTCTGCAGCATCCAATTTGCGTGTTTTGAGACGTGCAGCTGTCGAGATGAGAGACGCTTATGAACTGCGCCATCGAAAGAGGCCAGGGAGTGGAGTTAACTTATTAAAATCTTCCAGCGTCAGAAGTATATGGCTGACGGACTAAGCCGCCAGATACGTCCGCGCTTAAATCCTTTATTCCAACCAATCCGAAGACGAGAAAAACTTTCAATGATTCCTGCAAGTTTAACTTATAGGAGAGAATAATAATATGAAGTCAGATGAGACGCCAGAAAGAGATAAGCCCAGTCGACATTTTCAGTTTTCAACTTTTTGAATTTGCTTCTCACTTCATGGCAGTTGTTTTGATTTCGACGCGAATGGAATTCGCTTTGCGATTTTCCTAGATTATTTTGACATGCAGCTCTTATCATAGTTTGTATAATTATGATAAGTAAGCATTTAAATATTTTATCGCAACACAAATAGGAATTTAATAACCGGTACTTCTATCAAGATTACGTTCGTCATAATACCTACTCTACTGGAATACTTAATCGGATTATATGACTTTACTTTGAGTTTATCATAGATGAAGAAACTTGGCTGAAATGCTAAGTACTTACGACATTCTATTATGCACAGATGTATTTAAAAAATGGGGTATCCCGCCTCTCCAAGACTCTCAACAACATTTACAGAACCTACCATGAAACATATGAGACTGAAGTTACGTATGAAATTGTGTGCGTTCTGCACATAGAAAGAGTGAGGATATGAACGTTAATAATGTTATGTTTGAACTTTCCATCAGCAACACCACAGTTCCCTTTTGACTCTTTAATCTCTGTACTTTTCGGTTGTTGGTGCGAAACACGGCACACTGTTTCGCTGACGGAACGTAAAATTATATTTTTATACCAGTTACGTTGTGATTAGTTTGCAGTACGATTTTTTAAAACAAAATTCTCTGATTGGTTTCCGAATGACATGACATTTTCAAGGTCATCAATATAAAATGTCTCATTTTACACAATTTTAGCAACATCAGCTAAGAGTTTTAAGACTGACAGTTGATCGGATGCAGTATTTGCTCTGGTGGTAATGCAGTAAAAAAGCATTTACAGAAAAGTAAATGCAGTAATCAAATCAAACTCTCTAAATCTAGCGCTCTTTGCAGTGGTCGTCTACAGATTACAACAACTTACGTCGAGAATATTCGTATTCGTTACACATCTTTCCAGTAACATCAAATGTATAGGATGTTTGCATTGACGCCAACGCCGTACACATTTCTGACAATCTTTAATAAAAAAAAGGCATTACGTTATCACGAAACGAAGAATAGTTAAGCAGAGCATAAAATATTACTCGTCTTCTATAAAATATCTCTAAAAACATAACGATTCATTTAATAATTTAATTTGAATTCGTCGTCGCGTCGTTCGGGAGGTTCCAATGTGCGTCTCGGCGCCCGGCGTCGGTTTGAAGGCGTCGCGACGACGATATTGAGACGTAATCAATTCTGTGCGAGACGGCGCCTACACCGGGCCCTCGAGGGCCACCTGGGCCCACGCAGGCAATCCTGATGACACATTGGCTCGCACAAGATTCTGTCATACATGTGACGGCTATTATCGAAATACAAGATTAATTGATGGGAAATCGGTGTTATTATTAGTAATAGATTGTTACAATAAGACGGATTGTTTTTTACAGACTTGATAGAGCTAGAGAATGGTTTAATATTATCGGATATAATCTGATCAAGAATATCAAATGGGTGGAAAAGAGGAATGCTTGAAGTGAGCGACAATCTATGTTGATCCCCAGGCAAGCCGAGTTTATTTCTCATTTCTTTCCATACTTTCATCGAAATAATAAAATATGAAACGCCATAGAAAGATATTCTATTCAATGATATAGAAGAATAATACTTACGAGTCATTGGGGATACGAGTACTTGTTACTTTTTGGGCAATTCGTTTTTTTTTCAATAAAGAAGGGTAAAACGGATTTACATTAAATCCAAATCTTCATCTCCAGTCTCCTTTTCCTCTGGCATCTACGCCAAATACGTAGTTAGTGATGAAGCTAGACACCAATAAATGCGTGATCTAATAAATTAAGTAACCATGTATTTATGTATATAATCTAGCGTGCTCATAGATAACAGTATGTTTACTCTCTCACACTTGTACATACTTCTCCCGAACCCTGTGTGAAAACTTTGTCCCCGACTCCAGTCTCTTCCCAACATTTGTCGAGCAAGTTTCGCCCAAGTTTCTTCGTCACTAATTAAGAATATTGTCTGACCTCATTAAGGTCGGGTGATGTCGGAGCTAATCGGCTCTCTGGCTATCCTCTTCGGACTTGTTCGACGACCGCAACGGGAGTCTTAGCGACCGCAACGAGTGCAGACGGAGTTCGGTGAGGTCGTTGGGAAATGGCGCTGCTCGATGCCAAGCGAGTCTAGTCTTGTAGCAGAAACATTCTTGCATATGAGGTTCAATAAGAGAAGACAATATGAATATGAAAAGATTTGTATTCAAACATAAAACACACGCGAGGTTAAACTAAAATCTGTACCTCAAAGGTAAAGGGCCCGTAGTCCATTTCAAAGATTCTTCAGGTAAACACCAGTCATTCTGCCTTCACCGAAACATATTTTTTAAGGGTGACATTAGTCACTGTGTAAGAGAACACTTCAATATAACTGTTTGTGTTGACATCAGTCAAATAGCAACAATTAGAGCTTGATAACATCATTCCAAAAGTGTAGAACGTAAAATCGAGAAAATAGACTTCCGGCCTTCTACCTCTGAGGAACAGAAATGTGAGTAGCATCAAAATCTATCAGCATCTATCCTGGAAGCTTAATAGGTAAAGAACAGAGCCAGTAACCAAAAGGATCTGGGTTCGAATCCCAGTCGGGTGCGCGGTTTTATTGCGCAGGTTCCCTCTTAAAGCATTAAAATATGTAGCACGGACGACAATTAATTTTGTTATGCTGTTAAATCCAGGGGCCAGATTCACAAAAAGTATTATCTCCTACCTGTACTATCTTTGGTATTATCTTTCATTTAACATGGTGTTTTGGTATTAAATCAAAAGATAATACGTATTAGCAGATAATACCTTTTGTGAATCCAGCCCAATTTTGAATTGAAAACCAGAATTGTATGAAATTAATTATGTAATTATTATCAACATAGTATCAACATAGGTACATACTTTCTAATTAGTTATTAGTTAATTTAAGAATAAAAAATTCTTCAATATGTTATTTTAATATGTTTTAATTATGTAATTTAATGCATAACATCCTGTTTCCAAATAACAAGGGGGGACTGACTCCCTATTGTTTTGTCGGTTACATTCATATTAATATTTTGTACATTTAATACAATGAAGTATTAAAAATTTCAACAGAAACCTGAACTCGAGTTCCTCGAGAACATGCAATCTCTACCATCACAAACATTTATTCCATCTTGTCGTCTGGCGATGTTTTATTTATACCCAGTTTCAAAACATACCACATCTGATGTGGCGCACATCGAATGTGTAAATTTAATCATGGCAAACTATAATAACATCCATAAAGGCTCTAGAGACATTCAAAAGCGGAATATTTCGAGATTCTCTTTATCATTTCATAACTTCAGTCATCTTGTACTTCTCAACAACAGTAGCTGCGTAAAAAATTCGTTAAATCAAAAATTATCGAGTAAAAACAACAGTAATCTTCTAATTCGCCAATAAAATTTTTAGAATTATTGCAATCGGGTAGCGAATTTATATTTTCGCAATCCTAATTGAACTTATATCCAAACTCAAAATTTGCATTCGTTCTCCGAAACAGAAAATGTCTATATTAAATCCAATAATCAGTTGTTTGTGTGATCTTGCATCTCGTGCCACGCGCTGCGTCTACTGCCACCCCCCCCCCCCCCAGTGACTACTGCCACCCCCCAGTGTCTACAGCCACGCAATGCGTATTAATCACGCCATTATCAAGACTCACTGCAGTTACGTATAGACCTGGCCGTGACTTCAATGGCAGTCACGGCCCATTAAACACGTTATTCAAAATATTAGAATCGAACTCAACTGCCAAAGAATGGCTACAAATAATAAGATCACTTTCACTCTTCTAAGATCGGATGCCAGAAGGCAGTGGGATCTGGTTTTGCCACTTCCGGTTGCGAATGTAGGGGGGAGGGGAGGAGATTGTAGCTGATGATTTATAAAGCAATGATTATCTTCAAGCGAATTCGGTTTAGAAAAGTTCGTAAAGAAGAGTGTGTGTATTCATACACAAAACGGATTAAGTTGGTGCGAGCAAATATAAGAGCGCTCAAATCAAAATGTTACAAAAAACAACTTTCCTATGGCTCTATTCATACTGGAATCGTAGACATCTGAAAAATTTGTAACACCCATTTAGTAATGCCGTCTAAAGGCCGATGCACAATTGACGCAGATGGACGACGCGGACGGACGACGGAGACGGATACGAAGTTTAGGTGTGACACATTCACTCTGGCTGTTCACAATGGGACGCGGACGGACGACGACTTTAACATTGTATCCGTCTCCGTCGTCCGTCCGCGTCGTCCGTCTGCGTCAATTGTGCATCGTCCTTAAGACGTTATCAGCAAATGAGGGGTACAGGGGAAGATGTTTGCAAGTCTATTTTTGTTATCTAAAAGATGTCAGTCACTGTGCAAGTTGGCTCAGGAAGTAACAATCTGGATTTGTACAATCGGTTCCCGCGGCCGGTATTCCTGGATGGGATATATACTCCTTCGTCATCGTCATCATTATCATCATCACATCTGTATCACAACCATACATCGTCACCGTTATTATAATGGTAGAATAGTGCGACATTAAATTCCAGGATTAACTTTTAGTACCTATAACGGTCGTACCACAGGTTTCTTTTCTGGATAATCCATATAATATGAATCAATAATATCTGTAATTATTAAATCTAGTTGTGAACTATTAAGGCCGGGTAGGACCAACTTTGGATCTAACTATCGATAGTTAGTGAGCAGTTAACTGAATCCAGTTGGCGCGAATTCCACAGCCAATGGGATTCACTAACTTCCACTAACTATCGATAATTAACTTAATCCAATTTTGGTCCTACCCGGCCTAAGTGATGAACTGTACTGAATAGAATAATAATTCAATTTTTTGAAATATTACATTTGGTGGCAGATGTAGGACTTATATTTGAATGATTGTTTTATTCCCAGTGTTCTAAATAAAGTTACCTCTTACATGATTCTGTCACTAAACACATCAAATGGCGTATAAAGGTAAGCGTAACTACGGTATTCTTATGGCACTTTCTCTGGTCACTTTTGGTGTTTCCTAATAACACCGCTAAACCAATCGATCTGAAATTTTGCGCGCACACTTATGTCATTTGAGCGGTCACCTCAGGAGAGTTTATGAACGGGGTCCTGTCATTGGATGAAAATTAAAAATGTAATCTTTCGACCGATTAAGTTCAAATTTTGATGGTTATTCCATCAAAATTTGTTATTAGTATCAACATTTTAGGTGAAATATGGTTTTTACTGATTCCCTCAGATGTTTTTGACAAATCGGTGAAGAATTCAATTGTTATTGACATTTTACTGACAATGTATGCTTCTTTTGAAATATTTTAAAAATGTATTATTAAATATTAAAAGTAAATTAACAATAATGTCATAAAATATTTCGTGATAGTCGTCAGCACTCAGCACTCAGCAGTGCGTCCTTAACAACTTCAATGATAATTCCATATAAATAAACCATGATATCTCGACATGCCAATAAACTGAGCTAACACGAATTCATCTCCATAATCTCAGCTCTACACGAAAACCATATTGAAAATCATTCGTCACGACCTTAGTTGTTAGTTCGCAGACCAACCTACCAAACATCATGCATAAGTTTGTGAAAATTTGAATATACGTAATATCATCTCCACCCCCTTCATTCCCTATTCAATGCCCTCCAGTAATTCAATATGGAAGCCGCTAATCGGGCCAAGCGAAGGTGTTCAAAGAAGAAAACTGAGCGTCGTTCTTCAACAATTTCCCAAGCTTCATTTACCACCGCATCGTTTCGCTTCCAACTGGCTCTGATCCAAACCTGCGCTCGCGATGACACGTCAAGAAGGCAGTGAGATAAGCGTCATGACCGACTGAGCCACGGTGGCACCAACGCATTGTGTGTGACGCTCTAGCAATCATCATAAAACATGAGCTTCATTGCCTACTTCACACTGCATTTCAACATTACGATGGAAGGTTGACGTTCATTGCGTTTAGTACACTATATTTCTTAGCGTGGTTTCAATCTGAGGGAAGATGGGGTGTCATACGGGAGAGGGAATCCCACTGAATATCTATGAGGCGTTAAATCTGTGTGGCAATTTCATGCAATTTATGTTTTGAAATACGAGTGTCGCTCCAGACGTAACTAACTTCATTTTGCTAATATAGTTGTGAAAAGTAGCTATAAACATTTGAGCAGTATGTCGGCAAATAGCAACATCCACTTAGCATGGTGAGCGGAAAACAAGCAAATCCTTTTGCACTTCCCATTCAGCAATTCACTTTTAACTTTCTTGACAACTTCAACCCAGGAATTTAAGGGGAATTTGTATTTTATCAAATTATGTTGTATTTATAAGATGAAAAAATGAAAATTATACAAAATTACTTCGAACCCAAAAATGATTTTAGTGAAGATGTTTCTTTTTGTAAATTTACTACTCCTTTGTGTAACCAAATTTGAACGGATATACTGCTAATTATTTAGCAGTATTTATTTTCTTATCCTGCCATTCATTCAGCACGGATATAAATTAGTACAAATTAAGTACGAATTTTCATACTTCTTCCATTAGATGGCAATAATAGCCAAGTTTTATAAAATTATTAAGAAAACTACATAATCATACTTTTATAAGTAGATACGATTTTAGTTTATTTTCGTTTTGTGGCCACAATCATGGTCTCTCCGAACCATATGTACAAATATTCCTTCAGTGTCCGTTCACAAATAATATCTATGCTTTTTCTTATAAAAGCCGTGGCTGGTTCAAATGCCTCAAAGGGATACGGTTTGTTTCTGAATTCAATTTCATTTTTTCCAAAGAAGAAAAAACGAACTCCAGTATAGTCAATGCATTGTATAATATTATAATAATATTTGCATTGTATTATTTGGTATTATTGTACTGTGCAGTTGTATTTTCACGTGTGCTAAATAACATCCAAAAAACAAGCCATAAGACATAATAATAAAAAAGCAACAAGCATTTAACAACTCTTGAAGAGTGGCAACGCTGCACACTGAAAGACTTTGTCTGTTTCTTCTAATGAACGTGTTCTCTCTCTTGCTCAACATCAGAACACATCTCTGCACTCTCCTAATTGGCGCACTGTCTGCACTATAAAGCACTAACAACAAGGTGTTATAAAATCCACGAGTTCACGCATTCCCAAGATTGCCAAGAGTTTAATTGTAGCGCCGAGAAGTCTGACGCCAGAACATTATTAACAAGCGTCGAAAATACGACCATTCAGAAATTGCAAATATTGCCTAATAAAAGTGGGTTTATTTGAGAGACGTGCTGTTTACTTTTAGTACCAGACCTACAAAAGCATGAAGTTAGCACCAGGAATATTGCTGGCAGA
The DNA here is from genome assembly GCA_934045905.1 of Leuctra nigra. Classification (NCBI taxonomy): domain Eukaryota; kingdom Metazoa; phylum Arthropoda; class Insecta; order Plecoptera; family Leuctridae; genus Leuctra; species Leuctra nigra. The sequence continues at coordinate 18,360,322 of OW203762.1, forward strand.
AGATCTAATAGATTCTTGTCAAAATGCAGGCCATCTTCTGAGCGTTCGCAGAGTTTCGAATCTCGAATAAAGGGAAATTGATAATTTATGGACCAGGATTATGTGTTAACGCGTTGATTTAGAATGGCTGTGTTGTAAATGGATTATTGATCTCTAAATAGAGAACAGGGTCCATGTAAATTAAACAGATAATATCTACACACTTGCCATATTGTTACAAGTCACAACGCATACAATATAATTACACACGACAAAAGAGAAAACGGTGTTCGTAAGAAAATGAATGTCTTAAAAGATTTTTAGGCACTATCCATAGTAGTCGTTTCGAGAAAATTCGGTATCTAACTCTGGTAGGTGATACAAGGAACCTGACCAGCAGCCAATCCGTGTTGATCGAATACCGTTTTTTTGTGGGAAATGTACTTATGTATTAAAATTAACACACTTCCTGTACCTAATCAGTGATCAGTTATTTTAAAATACCAATTAATTTGTACATTAAAATATTTTAAACGCATATGCATTAATTTCAAGCAAATCTAGTTTTATTGTTTAATTAAATAGTTTAAAGTTTATGTATTATGTCATTGCTTTTAATGAAATTGAATTGAAACGAAATGGCTGTTAGATTTTCATGCATATGAGGTGCTTTTATTTTAACACACGCTGTACTGCACGCTCATGGTGCATTTAAACGCAATTCAATTCAATAGTGTATGGAATTACATAAAATATGAAACAATTGTTTACATTCGCATTTACTTTCAATTCAGTACTCTTATGACAGTAGAATATTAACCATTAATAATTAGTGTAACAAGAGAAGGGACTCAACCCGTAAATTCGTCATTCAAAATGATTTAAAAAAAATGCGGATCATCGTTTTTTTTTAGTATTTACATTTCAAGTATAAGTATTTTTAAACACTATATAAACAAGTATATTTTATGTGAAAACCATGTGTGCAGAATTGTTTGATTTTCTGTCTTTAGACACGTCTGAGGTGCTGTTTGAACAAGTCATAGGTGGTGCCTTTATTCCGTAGTGCATTTCAGTGATTCTTTAGGATGTAATGAATCTTTCAGTTCCTAATTATCATTTATTTGTTTTATAATGTTGTTGGCAATGTATACAGTGTTTTCCACAGCATAGTAGAAAGGTAATTAGGTAGAAAAAGGAAGGTGTTATTTTTTTAGTAGAAACATGTCTAGCTTAAGGTTTGGTTGTGCACGGTATTACCAAAGTTTCCTTAAAATTAGATTTCAGAATAATAGTTATTAAGCGAGCGGAGCGAGCGTCTCCACTTGACTCTTGCGGCACTTTCTCTGTGTGTGTGTTTGTTTTTTTTTTGCTGGTTCAACCCAGGCCGCACCGGTCAACGTATCGATCTGAAATTTTGCACACACCTTCATCTCATACTAACTTAGACCTGAATAGTTTTTGAGAAAGATCCGTTCACAAAAAAAAAATCGCGTTTTCCCATATAAATAGCATTGTAGGTTCGAGGAGTCCGTTGCGGCCGCCCGATGCGCTCCATTCAAAACAACTCGGAAGCAAGCAGCTGTCTATCTATTATTGTTTGAATACGTAACAATTATTTCATTGCGGTTAGATAATAGTTAAAGCAATACATGCGAGGTTATACTTAGGGTTTATTTTATTATTTTTGAAGATGTAGTTAATAGGTATAGGTTAATAGGTATTTATTGTTTATGAGAGTTTTAACATGCAGTCTTACTTCCAATCTTTTCAAAGGCTTGTAACAAGTTGGCCTATCTAAGTTAGAAAATTAACTTTAAAAATAATAATGTTTGCTTGAAATAGGTTTAAAGAATGAACAAGCTTGTAGCATGGCATTCTTAGAGTCAAGGTTAACTGAACACAAAGTAATTAATTAGAATCATTATGTAAACTTACAATCTTTAAAATTCAACAGCAATCAAAATATAGACAAAAATATAACGAGCAATCAAATAAGTTTAACAATGTGCAATTATATCAAGAAAGTGAGTGAATCCATATAAAAAGTATGTGACCTTACCTAAATTGTGATGTCACCACGTAATAACAAGTGAACCAGTCATTGTGATAACGCTACAAAACCAGTCAGCCAGACTAGTTTTCAGTGATTCTAAGAAAAGCATGGGCCTACGTGCAGAAAGAAAGTCGTTTCGCGGGCTTTAGAAATGACAGAATGTCTAAAATTAGCTATCACGTGTACGAAACCAACCAATCAGATTCTTTGGAGGGAAAACGATGTCAGAGGGTATAAAACGTCAGGCTACCAGCCAAACATCATCAGTCGGAGTTTTCTCAGAGCAGTGAGACCTGCCTCGCGAACCGTGAAGCCTTGTGCACGCAACATAGTATAATTTCAGCGAGACAGTGCCGATGTGATCGAAGGTAAACATTTAAATAACATTTTTGTATAAACGTCAACCCAGTAAATTCAAAACTTCAAGCCTAATGCTGAGGCAAATAATATCGCATTAAGACAATTTCAAGTTACAAGTGATCAACTGAACAGTTTCAACATTAAAGTCAGTAAATGTTAAAGTATAAAAGTTAGTGAATTGCAACTCCGGGAGAAACCGACGAGTCTGCAGCCACGAACGTCATCAGCCTGAGCCAACTTGATCCAACTGCTCAAGGAGGTCACTCCTTGTGCACGGACTGCTGGACGTCCTGGTAACCAAGGGGTTATTAGACAACATCATCGCATCGCAGCTGAAGGAGGTGACGTATCCAGTCATTTCATTCTGCTGGTGGACTGGAGTTCACGGGACACACTACGCAAGAGTCAACGCCATCCACTTGTTTACGCGGAAGTAAACAAACCAGACGACATCATCACTACTGCCGACGTATCGAACGTAATATTGTTTTTCATAATTTTTGATTGCTCTTTTCACATCAATGAACATTTATTTTCTCTGTAATAAACAAATTATAATATTGCTGATTCTTTGTGTTCTACCCTCTGAGCCAAATCCCGCAGGTTTCAGGCTGAGCAAATTATTTGTAGACCGATGAAATGTCTGCTTGATTGTAGAAATAGATTGGTTGGTTGATAATTGAAATTATGTTTATGAAATATTTATTTCATTTGTATCAGATACAATGTGTTAGGTTTGTGTTAGGTAAGCAATGTGCTAGAAGAAATAAGCTCTTTTATACGGAACGGCAAGTAACTGTTTGGATAATGTTTCTTAAATTATGTTTGCTCATATTAGCACTTAGATAATGGCCTATTTTGTGGTTTGAATCTCTTTATTTTTTATTTATAATAATTCCATTACCTACGTACCTAAATACTGAAATAAATACACATGAGTGTGTATCATGTTGCAATGACTTGCAATAACTGTTGCAATAACTTGCAATAACTGTTGCAATAACTTGCAATGAGAAGCAAATTCAGCTATTTTTTATATAATTTAGTGGATCGTGCTTCTAGATTTCAGTTGTTTTAGGTATATTATTGCCGGCTTTTAAGGAATTATGGTTCGAGGTTTTGCACGTATCCGTGCTCGCTTATCAACGCGTTACACAGAGCGTTTTCCTAGTTTTATGAAACTTGAGATGTTGCTGAACACAGATGTGGTATTATTTTTGTTGTGAGATGAATAGTTTTCAAGGAATGAATTAACAAAGTTTGAAATATTTCTTACAATTATTTCAAAACAGGAAAATTGACAATGACATCACAATTTGCTATATTGCCATGGCAACAAAGGAAACACCATGGTACCACATTGTCGGAGACTTGGAAATGACATCACAATCCTGATTCTAGATGCAGACCGTTTTTCCCGCCAAAATATCCAATGACATTTGAATTTGATTTTTATTAATGAAAATTTTAAATTTCGCTGGTGATAAGTGTGTTTGTCATTGTTATTTGTGTTGGTATTTACAAATTTACTAGAATAAAATTTCACGAGACTTCCCTATTGTGCTGGATTAACTAACTTTTGGATTAAATTCAATGTTTCAATTTAAAAATATCTGATTGGCTGTGCCGTCAACTTAGTCCATTATTTAGTTAATCCGGCTCAGATTAACTTTGGTTATACCGGCCCTTCTCAAAATGAGTGAAACAATTGAATTTAATCCAAAAGTTAGTTAATCCAGCACAATTTAACTTTGGTTATTCCGGGCCTATAAGATAATTTTCCAGTCAAATGTAATGAATATACCTTGATTACATGTTTCCAAAAGAGTGCAGACAGATAGAGTCGATGGACTCCTGACCTTGTGCTTCTGAAGCACCCTGGACGAATGTTCGCGCGAGATAAGATGAAACAAGATGGCGTCATGGTCGTTGTCATGGTAGCTGTATCGTCTCGGCGGGTTTAACGAGAAGACCAAGTGGGGGACTAATTGAATCCAGAAGACTTGTTGCTGGTATGATCAAACAAGGAAGGGTTGCCAACTTGAGCGGGTTTATCGCGACTTTTACGACTTGTTATCAGCTACGGCTACCAACACAACAAAATAATACAACCAGTTGGATTTTTCTTCAGTTCATAGGGTGGTCAAAAATTTAGCGATGGGAAGAAAAGGGTATTTGGGAAATATTTGCAGATGACAATTCGTAGTTTGAATTAAGCATATTGTATTACTTCAAAATGATGGAATAACACGTTTTAAGACAGTCAATGGAGACTTTCTTTTTCTTTAGCTCATAAAATATGGGCTGAACTAAAATTCAAATATCATGCCTTTCCTTGCCGGGCGTGTGATCTAAAAACTGAGTCACTATGAGTCACCGATTCGATGCAATGTTAATCCATGTGGCCGTGTCCACAGACGTTGGCCGTGTCCCTCTGATAAGACTAAAGGAACAGATGTGTCTCAGAGGTAACGCTCTGAACTTGTATTCCGGAGGTCCGGGGTTCGATTACCGCGGCCGTCCTTCCTGAATCCTGACTAGCGTTTTTCGTGGTATTCTAACAGGCCACGATCGTCTTCTTCCCACCTTCCATCTTTTCGCACTCTTCATCTACATCATCATAACCATCATAATCAGTCATCCGTCGCCATTAGACTAGCTGCAGACCAGTGCGACTAAAAAAAGGATAAATTAGTACTTTCTTTAAACTTTTAAGAGAAAATCCTTGACCACACAAGATCACCTAACATTTTGTTGATCGAGATCATAAATTCAAAATTGTATGCTTTTAATTCAATCTGAGCCTGAAGAGACTTCCCTAATCGTGTATTCCAAAGAGATTCCAAAGATATTTTCATTCCGACGCCTTCTGTATGATCGGCTGAGCCACCGCGTCGATTGCGAGTCACCGTGTGGCCGTTTGAGCGGTGGCGTCGGTCGGGAGCTGCAATTAGGATAAAAAACGGAAACCGTCTCGATGGAATATCAACTTCCGGGAGACTTGAATTGTCTCCGAGTTACTCGGTCTGCATTCGTAATGCACAGATAGCATCCCGATGTCGCCGCCCGGTCGGTAAAACAGTCCACGACATGCCTGCTAAGAGAAAGGGAGACATGGGGAGAAACGTGAGGAAATCTTGTTCCTAAATGGAGTCAATACAAGGAGACATTCTCAGTTTTCTGGATTAAATCTAGTCTTCGGGCTGAAAGCTTTGATATGTTTTGATGACATTCTCAATCTTATACACGTTAGGCCTAGAGTTTTGATTCGCCTTACAATTAGCTATCATTTGGCGAGACAATTACCAAAATGTCTTACAGTTACAACCTATTCTAAAAATTATACCCATAAATAGAAGATAAAAAGTTGTAGAACTATCATATCATGGGATGATAAGAGGATTTTCTGTAGTTATTGCTTAACGTCGCACTGTTCTGCAACTAGGCGTGATGGATGAATAATTATGATGATGATGATGATGATGATGATGATGATGATAAGGAGACGATCGTGGCCAATTAGTATATTGAGCCTTCCCCCCGTCGACTAGACGAAATGGGCGTCCGCAGGATTTCTACAAAGTCCTGCAAGGCAGGAAGGCAAGGAATGGTTCAATTGCTAGAAAAATTATTTCCCTCGGAATAAAGGGAGCCGCATTAAAAAGAATTTCAACAATTTAAAAGTGATTTTGGGACTCTAAAATGAACAAACTGAATCGAATAACCTTCCAAATGTTGCCCCGCATGGCGTTTTTTTTTCTTCGAATTTTCATATTTTTCGATTCTAGATTTGTATTTAAATTCTAAAGAGCCATTCAAGAACCACCAAGGAGCCGCAGGTTTCCGACCCCTGGTTTAGCTCAATCCATTGTGCAGTGGCGCAATTCCAAATGGCGAACATTTTCAACAACCTCGAGAATCGGCACCCAGGAACCAGTCTAAATACTCGGATAACTCTTTTGTTTTACTTTAAAAAGAAATCGAATCTTCCGGATGAAAATATATAATCAATTAGTTGTGCCAGAGAGATGAGGGTAAAAGAAAACTGAACTGTTTAAAAATGGTTAACAAACCATATTTCGATATTTGATAGTTTTGAAATATATCTACATTTTACCCAGACACGCGATTTCTCTATCGATGAGCATGAAAATTCATTGCGTATACTAATCAATAAACTCATACCCAATCAAATTCGCACAGATTAAATAGATCGTGAAAAAATCTCGATAAACATCTTTGAAACACGTAATTCACTTTTCATCAACATCCGTCAAGCAATGCCACTGTCTGCCACCAAGTGTGATATTTCGCAAGAAACGCGGTGTCCAAACTTGTGAATATCTATGAAAATCGATGGTAAATTTCCTGGCCAGTGGTGGGTCTGTTTTTCTTGGTCCAGCAATGTGTTCGGTAGTTTGGTGCCCGCAGTAATGCAGGATCGGTGTAAATATTTGCGCTCCACTGCCCCTGCTTCATCAATAAAGGGACGCCATAACCCATTATATCACCGGCTATTGTTCTGGGGGACATTATGCGCCATGCCAGGGATCTAAAATAATAACCCTCGGCCTTGGGGTCAGATTGGTTCAATTTAGATGAAATAGACAAAACCTAAGTGGGAATTGAAAGCAGCCTAGAGAGGGGACTCTGCATACTCTATGAGCTCTAAAGCTATTTAAACCACTTCTTAAAAAAATGTTCCTGGAGAGAAATAGAGCTAATAAATAATATATTGTAGATAAGTACCTAGCCAGATGTTACTGCAGACGCACATCACATTACATACATACCTTGTAATTTAATTAATCATGAAGTTTTCAGTGGCTTCAAGTATCTGTTGCTATTGTCTTTGTTATTATTACTCTAATTATCCATGTGTTTTTTGTTCCTTATTGTCAATCAATAATTTATCCATAGTCAAATATATAGTTGTAAAATTTTCCTTTTATTCACATATTTACTTGACACTGTACCACTTATGTTAACAAAAGAGTTAAGTGGAAGAGAAGCCACTGGCTTAACTTCGCTCTAAAAATAAAGATATTTATTATTATTATTATTATTATTAGAATTTTATTTGGTTACGAATTTTATGAATGAATTGCATATTGTACTAGTTTTATAAATGAACCGTTTAATGAGTGTGAAAATTGCACCTATATACCATGAAAAAATGAGCCAAGAAAATTTAAAAAATGTAGCAAAAAATATAATTTATTTCCTTTGAACAGATTTATTTATTAGGGATTCTTATAGACTTTCTCTGTTTGCTTTTTTATCTGTCTGTGTTTGTTCACACCGTTCAACCATAATGATTACTAGGAAAACGCTCTGTGTAACGCGTTGATGAGCGAGCACGGACAGGCGCAACACCTCGAACCGAAATAATGTCTATCGAAAATATCATTAAAAGCCAATAATTCTTGAATTTCGTCAGACTCAAGTATAAAAATCTCAAAATTGTCCTAAAACATAAGTCCCAATAACCATGCAAAGCTTGAACATTTTGAACCTTTCTGATTGAACTGTTCCTCGTTAATATTCAAAAATCACAGGATCTCTTTAAAAAAATAGACCTGGGACCACTCATATGATAAAAGTGTGTGTACTTACACAATATTAGATCGATCTGTTGAATGGTCATATCAGTTTCATACGTTTGAAAGTTTCTACTCTAACTACCTTGGAACTATAAAGAGTCGAAGTAGCCGTGATCAACATTTTCGAGAAATTTGACAGCCAACACGCAAAATGTCCGTAAAACGTCAATAACTTTTGGATTTAAACATAGATTAGTCTGAAAATTGTCAAAAATGCAGATAATGTTAGTCCCAATGACCATGCAAAGTTTAAAGTTGATCAGTCATACGGTTCAAGTTTAAATTTAAAAAATGACATAAAAGATTTTTTTAAATTTTAACCAATGGGAGGATTTGGCTGAAACTTTGTATGATTGGGTACAATGTTGGTCGCCATGACTTGTCAAAATTTCAAATGATCGGAACTACCAATCGAAAGATTTTTTTTTTAAATTTGAACCAATTACATGAGCCCGTTCAAAAACGATCCCACGGACCGCATAGATTACGTTAGTATATGTGCAAAATTTCAGATCGATTGGTTGTGCCGTTTGACCTGGGCAGTGAACACAAAAAAAAAAAAAAAAAAAAAAAACACACAGAGAAAGTGCCGTAAGAGTACCGTGGTGACGCTCGCTACGCTCGCTCAATGGGGTTGTTCACTGCCATTTGCTCTCACTCGCAGCGCTAGCGGCATTGGAGGTGTCTCTCTCTGATTGGTTGGTTTCTGAATCCAAGATCTATGAATCAAACTCCCGCCAAGATTTAAAAACCTTCCATTCCGCTAGATGCATTTTGATTGGCTCTCTCCCGGACGATTAGAACAGCAGCGCCATCTACAATAGTTTTGCATGAACAACCCCATTAAAACGAATTTATAAAATGATTTTGTGTATGGGACGTTCCACCGAGACGAAAGAACGCCGGTTCATCGCAATAATTTTCAAAATTTTCGACTTGGTCAATCAAAAATTAGTATCAGTTTGGTATCAATTGTACAACATTGGAAATAGAAAGTGAATACAATTTGAAACTTACTTCAAAGTTCAATCTGTCTCCCCAATAGCCCGTATTTCGCAAGAGGTATGAATGTCAAATCCAAAGGCAATCCACAACTTCCTTTGTTTTGATTATAACAAGAACAACACTAGTTTTCATGATTCCGTCACATTTACACTTTATTTATATTAAAAACAGAACACAATACACTATTATGTTCTGGAAACACCATATGACAGTTCTGCTTTGTTTACATCGGCGCCATCTTGGACATCGCCTGGTAGATGTCAGTCCGCTGAACATTCAGTCAACGACCGTCATGTAGGAGGCAGTGAAATCGGAACGCAGCGCGACAATGAGTGGATGAGACGGTCGTCATACCCGCGGACCAGAGTTGGGTAGTAACTTAACGAAAGTAACTAGTTACTGGTAACTAGTTACTTTTAAAGTAACTTTTGGGGTAACTAGTTACTTTTCATCCTCAGTAACTTTGTGAGTAACTAAGTTACAATTTTACAGGAACTTGTAACTTAATTTTCGTTACTTTAAAAGTTACTTTTAGGTGAAATAATTTGACAAAAATATAATATTTTCACAGTCTACAAACTCCCTATCTATCACTTGAGAGAAAATCTAAAACCCAGACAACAAATCACAGGAAATGAAATGTGTGTCCTTCCTTCCCATTGATCTCCTTCCTTCCACATGTCATTAGCAGGTAGTTGGGCTGGGGGATGATTGCAGGTGCAGCAGCAATTTTTTCCGAGAATCATACCAATCCAAAGTGAAAACAAGTATGACGTCATTCATTACTAGCCAATAAGGGTCGTTTTCACATAAAATGTACCTATACCCAATCAGATGCAGTCTTTCACAAATCAAAGCGATTGTCACATGGATGGACCATTTAAAGAAGTGAAGAGAACGAGGTGCATGCAATAAATTTACCAGTTACCGCGAGTGCAATTTAAATTCATTTTTTTGATTGTGAGCATCGATGACTGTGAGTAAATACAAATCATAAAATTGCTTTGCTCGCCTATTAGACGAACAAGTTAAACCCTCGGCGGAGTTCAATCACGTTTGTTTTTTGTCGAAAAAATATCCGAAAAGTAACTTTAAAGTAACTTAAAAGTAACTCAGTTACTTTTCAAATCAAGTAACTTACCAAGTAACTTAGTTCCTTTTGAGATCAGGTAACTTACAGAGTAACTAGTTCCTTTTTACAAGTAACTTACCCAACTCTGCCGCGGACACCCGCGCGAAGTTGTCATACGGAGAATTTAGCATTGACGATCGACGAAATGGATACTACTCTTCCAGATAACATCAGACTTCGAGCGGCAATTTTGAAATTTCGAATAATATTATAAATACCATAAATTTAAGCTACGGAAGCAGAGTGAACTTGTTTATATTGATAACCGATCACCAGAATTTCAAAGTAAGTGATAGTTTCTACTTTTTCGGCTCTTTTGGCAAGGACCTCTGTTTTTGTTTGTTTGTTGTTTTGTTTGTTTGTTTGTTTGTTTTCCTGTTGATGTCGGTATTCACGTCATTCCGTTTCTCCTATCGAGCTTATATTGTGCACACATTTGCACACATATTTTACCAACTCGGCGACTTGCCGACTGAAAATGTTTCGAAATCCGTTGATTCGTTCAAATAAAATATCTTCTGATTGGTTTATCCAATCAATTTTAATTTTTGCAGTGTCATTAAGATTAACATTTTATCAAATTTTATAAGGTTTCGACCAAATCCTTTCATTGGTTCAATTTTGTAAAAATTGTCTATAATTTACACATTCAATATGAATGTGTATAATATAGAATTTGGAACCTTGCGTGTTTAGTAGGAGATGTTCCCGTTTCGGTGCTCGCTCATCAACGAGCGAGCAAGCATTTTCCTACAGTCAAATTAACCCCATAAAAAACACTTCGTGTAAAAATACCAGCCAAGTCTCTTCAACTAAAACAAAATATGAAATCTAAAAATTCTGCACTGAAAAGTAGTGATATCAAAAAATTAGCCAAGTCAAAACTTTATTTGAAAATCAAAAAATACTTGGCGCATCGTGTACTTAAATAGCTTGGAAGTATAAGCCAATTATAAATTATACATGAAATATACATATACATAGTATACCTATAATGCCCTAAAAAAAACGATGCGCCAAGTATTTTTTGATTTTCAAATAAAGTTTTGACTTGGCTAATTTTTTGATATCACTACTTTTTTGACTTGGCTAATTTTTTGATATCACTACTTTTCAGTGCAGAATTTTTAGATTTCATATTTTTTTTTAGTTGAAGAGACTTGGCTGGTATTTTTACACGAAGTGTTTTTTATGGGGATATCACTCCTTTTTTTAGTTTATTTTAACAACTTGTGACACATATGAAATGAACAATTACTAAATTCTTTTAAAAAATCATCACCCTTTACAATTTCGTTACCACTAATGAATAGCAGCGTATGGTCCTAAATAATTGCTTTAAATGATCTTTCACGAAGAATAGCAAAGGTTTCATTCCAATCAGTCAACCCAGTTCCGTGATATGGAAACACTTCGGTTTTCAAAATGGCTGCTGAACTTTCTGCAATGCCACATAGAATTTCTTTCTATAAATGATGTGTATCATTTTAAGCTTTCTGAATATGTATTTATTGTATAGGAGGGAATTATAATAATTTATACATTTGAATGACGTCATTTCCGGTCTCATAAATAGGAAAATTCTATTTGTACTGTTCATATTCCATAGAGATGGCCATCCGAATCGTTTGGCGCTAGTTTCATACCGATTTGTCTACCAGTTTTTGAGATATGACGTTACTTCCGGTTTAAAAATGGCGGCTGAAATCTCTGACCCCTTGAAGTATATTTGAAACATGATTATAATTTTATAAGCTGTCTCAAATAGTATATTTATTGCATCAAAATAAAAATTTGTCAGATTATTAAAATGTGTGACTTCATTTCCGGTTTAGGTATGAGAAACTGCAAATATTATTGATGATAATACATAAAGTTGACCGTCTAAATTGTTTTGCGCTGGTTTCGTTGAAATCTATTTAGCCGTTATTGAGATATGATGTCACTTCCGGTTTCAAAATGGCGGCTTCCGGTTGGTTTTATAACAAGTCACATGAGACGTCAAAAGTACATACGTTAAATAAATATCAAAATAATCGGATCAATCTTTGTTGCCAAAAAGCCAATCGATGTATTTCAAATTTTATTACGTCATTTCCGGTTTCTTTAACATAATGTTTAGTCTTTTGCTACTTATCATGCATATAGATGACCGTCTGGATCGTTTGGCGCAATTTTCGTTTTCGTGTGCCCAACGGCTGGTGTGTCGGATACCTCGGTTCTCGTTAGATCACCGAGGTTAAGCAACATTGAGCGCAGTAAGCGATTGGATGGGTGACCATTCAACTCTGCCTTGCCCGGTTGCTGCCGTTGGGCCAGAGGGACTGGGGTGTTTGGGGGTTAGTGTGACGACCTCCCTCCACCTGTTATCAGTCTCTCGACGGCGCGGGTTGTGGAGGCTCGTGCTGTGAATGTTACACCGTCCTTCGGAAGGGACGTTAAGCCGTTGGTCCCCTTGGTATCTTTCGTCAGGAGTAGGCTACATGCCGGTACCGGGTTTCCTCTCCTCCCTTCTCTATATTACATTCTCACTAGTGGAGCCTGGCTCTGTTGAGAATATAGACTTAATAATAAAAAAAAAAAAAATCGGTCCAGCCGTTGACGAGATATGACGTCACTTCCGGTTTCAAAATGGCGGCAAAAAACCAGTTATAGCAAAAGGCACCTCAGACGCCAAAAGTGCATATGTGGTAAAAATTTTAAATCTATCGGTTCAGCCGTTTATGCTGTGGCCTGTTTACCATATTTTAGCTCCACCCTACTACTACTACTGAGATTATTATGAAAACCGCCCTAAAACACTGTTTTCACGGCCCTCTAGCGCGCAAAGGGCGTAACCTATTGTTCCCAAATTTGGTATATGTTGTAGGGTGGGCCATAGCTCGAAATTAAGATATATCGCAACAATGTGAGATTTTCCAATTTTAAGATCCAGTAGGCCGAAAATGCCACTTTGATGCTTACAGTAAAAGTGGGTTTGCTCCAGCCTTTTTAAATGAGTGTGTGCGCGCGCCGTACGACTTGGCTGGCGTGGAGCGACCGCTCCACTAGATTGCACATTGCAGTAGGTATCTGAGTGGTGCTTTCCACGGCCAAGGGCCCCTGGCATTTTCCGGTCCAGCCACCTGGTAGTTGTACGCCACTAAGTGAAACAATAACGCAATTTTAAAAGCTTTGTTTAAAAAAAAAATTACATATTATCCAATTTTTTTTCATAGTTTTACTTATAATTTGAATTCCGAATTCCCTTAAAAAATAATTTGTTGAGTTTGAGGATAATCTATGATTAATTTTGAAGACAATTAAAAAAAAAGTAGGTAGTGCTGTAAAAACATAGATTTTAAAAAGTAGGAGATTTTTTCAACCAGTCTAAATCAAACTGATCAAATTATATTACACGAAATATGGTTTTAGTACATACATGAGTTTGCATGAGCATTATCTACATTATATATTTCTTTATTCACATTTATTAAACTACTTTTTAAATGTTAGATATTGAAATTAAAATTGAAATTTATATTTACCAACAACTTGTTGAAATATTCCCGCCTTTTTAAATAAAGGCCAATGCAGTGCCATCTATCGTGAAAGTGAAGAATCATTGATCAACACTTTGCCGGAAAAGCAGCCATTTTACAAACTCACTTCCGTTTCGTTGTTGAAGCATTCAAGAATATTACCACGTGTAAGTTGTCCTGTTTTATTCATTAATTACTTAAATTAAACACACATTTATCATCATTGCAGTTTGAACGTTGCTTTACATGTTTCTCCTTCCATTCAGACTATTTAAAATGTCACTCTGTTCCATTATTATGGAGAATTTGTACGAAAACTCCGCACACGCTAGATTCCCCTGCCGCTTCCATTATCGATCACTCTCGGAGTTCTTTTATAATTGTCTATGTATTAGTAGGTGTTAACCTACCTACCCCTACTAGTTAACAGGCTAAACATTTGCTGATTTTGTCAAGGCCTATTATAATAGCTTTAGTAGGTATGAATTTTAAGGCTCTAAGAACTGTGCACTATGGGCCACGTTTTCATTCTACCGAGCTCCTAGGTAGGAACCTCCATTAGGTAGGTAGTTACTCGAGACATTAGCTAGTTTGCCCAGTGAATTATTGTACAAATAATTGTGGCTCTTTATTACCTACTTGAGCCCTGTGAATCATGTTCGATGTTGTTTGCCGCAGAACATGGCGGACGCAGCTCCAGCCGGTGGACGAGGTGGCGGCGGTGATCGAGGTGGATTCCGAGGCGGCTTCGGGCGCGGGGGTCGCGGCGGTGACCGAGGGGGCGACCGAGGCAGGGGTGGACGAGGCGGTCGAGGAAGAGGACGTGGTCGTGGACGCGGCAAGGAGGCAGAGAAGGAGTGGATTCCCGTCACCAAGCTGGGCCGTTTAGTCCGTGACGGCAAGATCCGAACTCTGGAGGAGATCTACCTCTTCTCGTTGCCGATCAAAGAGTTCGAGATCATTGACTTCTTCATTGGGCCCTCTCTCAAGGATGAGGTAATTATCTCAGAGTTGGTTTAGGTGCATTCCATATTCTTGACCCACGATACTAGCTTGGAATGTTAGACATTTCAAATCAATCAGTCAAATATTAAAGTATGTGTCCACTATACTAAATTAAAACTTAAAAAACCAAAATAAGGAGCATCGATCGAGCAGATGTCAAAACTTCACTACTAGTTCAATTTGGATGTTCACTAACACAAGCTAAGGTACCATCTCCCCGTTTGGTACTTACTGAACATGTGATGGGGGCCGGGATTATTTGAGATTTTGAGAATATTCCTCAAAATCTAGAATATAACCTACATATGTTTTAACCCCATAAAATGTGCATTCATGGGACCTTATCTTATTCACAAAAATCTTCTTAAGCATCATTACAAAATCTGTGTTTGTTAATATTCCTGCACAAGTACCTATTTCCAAAAAATAGTGAATTTTCATATCACTTCTCGACCGAGCGCTAATCCGCTTGTTGCGTTGCAGGTATTGAAGATCATGCCCGTGCAGAAGCAGACACGTGCAGGACAGCGTACGCGCTTCAAGGCGTTTGTCGCCATCGGAGACTCGAACGGCCACATCGGCCTGGGCGTCAAGTGCTCCAAGGAGGTGGCGACGGCCATCCGAGGCGCCATCATCCTGGCCAAGCTGTCGGTGGTGCCCGTGCGACGAGGATACTGGGGCAACAAGATCGGCAAGCCTCACACTGTGCCGTGCAAGGTGGGTGAATTGCTTCCTTTAGCTCATTCTCAAAGAACTTGGTTGCTAGCAGGGTTGAGAAGAACTTAACTGTTGGTTGGGTTTTAGTGATGGGGGGTCTGGGAATGCTGTTCAAAAATGTTGGATAGGTACTGCTAATTCGGTATTAAGCCTGTAAAGTAATTTTACATTTAAAAGCTTACAGAAAAATTAAGTGCAATTATATGGGACAAAACTTAATTAATAGTTAATATAAAATAGGTATTCTGAATACTACCTAGTAGCCTACCTACTTCCGCAAAAAAAAAAGATTTTGTAAAATTCCTTAAAAAGTAATTGTCATGTTTTTCCACATTGTAGTAGATACCTACAACCAGTTTTTATTCTGTTTTTGTTGTTAGGAATTCAACATTAGTTTGGATTTTGGATGTTGTTGAGTAGGTATCTATATTAAATTTGATCAAATGAAGACAAAATTACTTACTACAACTTATACCTAGTACCTACTTGTCTTTATCTTTCTACTTTTTTTTATTTTTGTTAAAGTAATGTTTCTATCTGGAATGCACATGAAATGATCAGTAACTTGCATCAGTAAGACTCCCATATGTTACGATGCTGATTGATGATTGAATGTGCGTGCAGGTGACCGGCAAGTGCGGCTCGGTGCAAGTGCGTCTGATCCCGGCGCCCCGAGGAACCGGCATCGTGTCGGCTCCGGTCCCGAAGAAGCTGCTGCAGATGGCTGGGATCGAGGACTGCTACACATCCGCTCGAGGCTCCACAGGTAAATACACTCCACGTTGTTTAGCCTTGTTAGCATGGTTGTGATGTCATGTTTAATATTTTTCGAAAACAAGTCTGGAAACGGCAACATTTTTACAGATTTTTGCCATTTTACTATTATTTTTTCTTTGCACTTCGATTACAAGTTCAAATCCATTTACATAATGTTTAAGTGGTTTATCCACAACTTGGATGCAACAATTACACTCAGCAATTAGTAGTTAAACCAAGTGTAGGTACAAGTGGATGATGTAAAAATGTTTGAGGAAATATGTAGGTAGTTGGACTTGTCTCTGTCATGTTGTTGAGTTGTGAAATTTCCTCTTTTGTGGCAAGAAACAACTTTGCTTGTCGGTGTCGCCCACCTCACCTGTAAGTACTACATGATGTAATGTATACATTTTCTGTGACATGTTTGGAGACGAAATTATTGTGTAGGTATATACTTACTACTGGTCTCTATTATCCATCAGAATAATATTTATTAAGATTTGAAATTTTTGACGGAAAATCCCCATCAATCTTGAAAATCACGGCAGCATAGAATCTCGTGTGGAATGTGACACTAACAATGTGTTGCTTCTGCAGGAACGCTGGGCAATTTCGCTAAGGCCACGTACGCTGCCATCGGCAAGACGTACGCGTACTTGACCCCCGACCTGTGGAAGGAAATGCCGCTGTCCAAGGCGCCCTATCAAGAGTTCGCAGACTATCTGGCCAAGAACCATCGCCCTGTCGGCGGTGCAGCCAACAGGGAGAACTGAGCTTGCCGTGTAGCAACCTGAATAAAAGCATTTCTTGAATTCTAATGCAGATGTTTTCACTTGTAGTTTGTCACCCTGTACATTCCCGACCCAACAGATCTCGTCAATTAAATACTTGGTCGTTGACATTCTATTGTCATCAAAATGCAGATAAAATCAAGTAAAAGAGAAATAAGATTTTGTGAGCATATTTTGGCTCCATTTGCTGCTCTGTGCATAGATCAGTGGCAAGTAGAGGTGTGCGAGTACTCGAAATTTCGAGTTCGAGTCGAGTTTGGGGGGTGAATCGAGTCAATAAGAGTTAAACTCAACTTTTTCGAGTTTTCAAAACAAAACAAAAAAATTTTTTTTTTTTTTTTTGAAGACAATATCTATCCTGCCTACATCCTTAACAGACCCCTACCTACTTCTTCCATCAATAATCCACTCCTCAACTCACAAGAACACATGAATTTCTGTTAAAATGTCACACAATGAAATAATGATGAAGCATTGTTGGATGAAATTGTTGAGATTTGGGAAATATGATATTCCTGCTGATAAGTGACATAACTCGTCTAAGTGCTTCTGACAATACTTCTAGGAATGCAAAAACTCAGAATTTTGGCCTAAGGAATTTCTAGGGTCTTTGGCCTTTACATTCTATGTAGTGCCTAGTACCTAGTAGTACCTATTTCTAGTTGCAGATTGCATGGATTTTTTCCCCCAAAATACAGTAGCTGTTAAAGCTTAGATCTTTACTTGTCATTCCAAGCTACAAATTTCTAGTAGCAGCACTTCAAACCCCAGTAGTATGAGAATCAAAATTATTTACCTATACAGTATACACATCTTATCTTATTATAAGAAATTACATGAATTAGCAGCCCTACAATGTATAGAATATAGATGATGTATGATTAATTAATGTAAATATTTCTATTCATTTTGTGATGGTTGAATAATAATTTTATGACCTAATAGTACATAGGTGAACATTTGCTGAACATGACTCGAACTCGACTCGAAAAACTCGATTCATCTCACTGACTCGACTCGAACTCGACTCGACCTTAAAATATCAAACTCGCACAGCCCTAGTGGCAAGCAATTAATGCATGTGCAGGACTGATGGTCATTTGAGTTTCTAGAAGCATTCTATTCCATTGGTAGAGCCTTTCAAAATAAGAATCCACCAGCTTTTTTTTTAGTACCTAAACAAGTTACGAAAGGTTTTTTTACTCTCCCCTTGTTGCACTTTTATAGACGACCTCTATATACTTCCAACTAATAATGATTATGAATGAACTGATGCTGTTCTTCGTTGGTATTTATTCTAATTTAAAAATAATTGCTAATGTGAAAACAAAGACGAGGAATTCGATCTAAAACAGGGAGTAGAAAAAAGCTATTTCTGTAATTCAAGTTTTTATAGAACTAGACATTTTCTGAAATGTTGCTATTTCTGTTGGAAGTATTATTATTAATTACATACACTTTGGAATGGATGTTGGCAGTGATTAGAATTTAAATAATTAATCCAAATTTCTACACAGTTTATAATAATATTATAGTACAAGGTACCTACTCACATCTTTTGTAAACCACTTGCAAGTTGCAAATGCCATGCCATTTTAAAAAGATACATATTGATTGATGCATATAGAAGGTTCAAGGTAATGTACAAGTACCTATACAATTTTAACTAGAATGTTACGCTTTGAAAATGTCCTTTTGTTTGTAGACATTGGAAACTATATACTTTGTGGCTATATGAACAATAGTTAGGCAGCAATTATTTATCCTTCGTGATGTGCGAGGAATTATGAAGTCGTGCCGCTTTCAAAAGTTCCACAACCGCCTGATGTCCGCCCTCTTCGGCCAGCGACATGGCAGTGTCCCCATCAGGATCTCGCTCGTCCAACATCTCCTTCACGCAATCCCGCGTCACTCCTGCGAGCAGCACCTCCACCACCGACTTGTGTCCGTTCATCGCAGCTGCTGTCAGCGGAGTCAACCCGGAGCTGTCTTTCAGATTGATATCGCCTCCAGACTGGATCAGCATCTCCGTGATCCTGTTGTGCCCCTTCTCCGCGGCGTAGATGAGAGCAGTCTTCCCGTCGGGAACTCGACACGTATTGACGTAGTCGGCCTTCGCTGTGTCGTCGGAGAAGGATTCGAGAAGTTTCGCGACGACGATCCTATGTCGCCAGCGGGTCGCTCTCATGAGGGGCGTTCGGCCAAAGCGGTCAGGGACGGTGACGTCACCTCCTGCAGCGACTAGGAGTTCGATGATCGAGTAGTGTCCTTTACGTGCGGCTAGTAACAGAGCTGTGTCACCTTCCTTGTTGGCTGCGTTCACGTAACTCGACCGTGCTGCAGAGGAAGTGAAAGAGGAGAGCAGCAACTCCACGATGGACTTGAGACCGTGAGAGCATGCTCGTAGCAACACCGTGAAACCTTCGTTGTCGTTCGCTAAAATGTCTCCGCCATGTTCGATGAGGGTCTCGATGATGTCATTATGAGCACTCTCTGCTGCAAGGAGAATTGCGTTACGTCCTGTATCTTTATCACGTATATTTACGTAATTAGCTTTTTCGTGACTGCAAGTCCAGGAAACTAGCAACAATTGGACAATTTTCAGATGCCCGTGAAATGATGCTACCATCAACGGTGTCCACCCAGACAAGTCTTGGCGGTGAACGTCACCTCCTGAGTTGATAAATAGATGTACAATCTCGTAATGTCCTTTCTTCGCAGAGTAATGCATTGCAGTATTCATTTCATTGTCAGTTGTGTTGATATAGCTTATTTTGTCCTCGAAGTCCTCGAGAAAGTCCAGCAAACTCACCACTGCAGACTTGTGTCCGTGTGAAGCATTCGCCATCAGAGGAGTCACTCCGCAGTTGTCTTGTATCTTGAGATCACCGCCAGAACTGAGGAGAAGTTTGATGATTTCGTTGTCTCCTTGCCGGGAAGCTGATAACAAAGCTGTGCATCCGTTGTTGTTCCTCATCTTCACGTACAACTCCCTGGCACTGTTGTCACTGAAACTTTGAAGGAGGCTTCGAACAACTGGAAGATGATTCCGGAAGCTTGCCAACATTAGCGGCGTATTACCCATGTTGTCCGGTAGAGCTAAATTACCACCAGACCTGATTAGCAGCTGAACAATCTCAGAATTACCATTCCTTGCTGCTAGATGGAGGGCAGATCTTTGGTATTTACGTTCGCAAACATCAATGTACTTCACTGCTTCACGTTCATCAAGAGAAGCTAGCAACAGCCTTGCAATAACCTGGTGATCTTTCTTGGCTGCCTCCATTAAAGGTGTGAGACCAGCATTATCCTGGATTTTATTTTCAGCTCCTACTTGCAAAAGGATCTCAACAATTTTGTCGTGTCCCGCCCCTGACGCCATTTGTAATGCTGAGCGACCATCATTGTCTACTTTGTTGACAATTTTTCTCCTCGCATTCAGATCGGAGACAGATGCTGTTATTAACTTCACAATAGCTTTTTTGCCAAAGAAGGACGCCCTCATTAACGGTGTATATCCTTTATTGTCATTTGTCACGATGTTTCCTCCAGCATCGATCAATAGTTGAAAGATTTCTCGATTGCCTTTTTCCGTTGCCCAGAATATGGCAGATCTTTCCAACTCATTATCACAAACGTTTACGTATTCGGATTTCTCTTCGTCGGCTACGTTGTCCAGGAGTAACTGTACAACGTCTTTGTGCCCGTTTTTTGTTGCTCGAATCAGAGGAGTGAGACCATTGAGGTCTTTCGTTGTGATGGAAGCTCCGGACTCTATTAGAATACGAACGATCTCAAAATGACCACGTTTTGAAGCGGAATTCATAGCAGAATGCCCGTTGTTGATTCTGTTCACATATTCTGTCATTTCCGTGGCGTCACTGAACCTGCTCAGAAGCTGTGAAATGATCGCCTTGTTTCCGACGAAGGATGCTTGCATGAAAATGTTGTAACCTTTCCCATCAGTCTGACTGAAATCTCCTCCAGCATTGATCAACAGATTGACGATCTCGGTGTTACCTTGACGAATTGCCCGGTGGAGAGCAGTGCTGCCTTCGGCATCAAATGTATTGACGTATTCTTCTCTGGCTTTGTCGTTGGGTAACGTGTCCAGCAGGACTTTTGCCACAGCGAAGTGGCCGAGGATGCAGGCCGAGATCAGAGGTGTCTGCGCTCTGAGGTCTCCTATTGTTACATCAGCCCCGGCTCTGAGTAGAAGTTCGACTATTTCAAGACCTGATTTGCGAGACGCAAGATGTAAAGCAGTGAGACCTTCGTTGTCACGTTTGTTGATGTACTCCTTCCTGTTCGACTCATATGTGAAACAGTCGAGAAACAATTGAACAAGAAGTGTGTGACCTGTCTCAGATGATTTCATGAGGGGTGTTTGCCCCTTCTTGTCGGGAGTGATAACATCGCCACCAGAGTTGATCAGCACATCTGTGACCTCAAGGAAGCCGTTCTGCGCTGCGAGGTAAACAGCAGAGTCCCCGCGGTTGTCCTTGATGTTCACATAGACAGTTTTCTCTGTGATTGTACGGAAACAGCCAAGCAAGATCTCAACTGATCTTTTCCGTCCGTTTAAAGCAGCTTCGATCAAAGGCGTTCGTCCGGATTTCTCTCGTAGGTTTACATCTGCTCCTGACTTTACGAGGAGGAGAACGATGTCATCTCTTCCTTTCCTCGCAGCCAAATGCAAAGCAGAACATCCCTCATTTGCTGTCGAGTTAATGTATTCCAATGTACTATTCACTGCTAGCAATTCTTCAACCACAGATTTGTGTCCATTCAGTGAAGCTACCATCAGAGGAGTTCGCCCCAGCTCTCCCTTCACGGTCAAGTCGGCTCCCGCTTCTACCAGGATTCTTATCATTTCACATCGCCCTCCTTGGGAAGCGAAGAGCAAGGCTGTGTCCCCGTCAATGTCCCGAGAGTTCACATACTCTGCTTTAATTTCCTGGACAGAGTCGACAAGAAGCTGAACTACGTCAAGATGGACGTATTTAGTTGCTCGATGCAAGGGGGTGGCATGTCTTTCATTCGTTGTTTTTACGTCACATCCCCTGGAGATGAGTAAACGCGCAATCTTCACGCTTCCGTGTTTACCTGCTTTGTGTAACAGAGATTCCGTGCAGTCATAGCCCGCTTGTTGCATCGGAAGACCTAGATCTAGCAATGCTCTCATCACATTGGCGTGATCGTGTTTGATGACCAACTCCAACCTAGTCCTGTCGTGCATGTTTTGTTGAATGGTAACCAACTTGCTAACATCCAAGCTCTGGTCTTCCAGCAGCAAATCAATGACATCCATCATGAGTGTTCCGTCCGCATATTGCAGGGGTGTCCAAGTCAGCACATCGTCCTCAATGTCTACTCGAGCCTTGTGCGACATCAACGTCTTGATAATCGGGATTCTTGCCTTCTTCTCTGATTGGTTGTACCAGCACGTAGTCACGGCCAGATGGAGAGCTGATCGGCCCCCCTTGTCTCTTTCGTCGACGTCGTAATCTCTGTCCAACAAGGTGACGACTTCTCGTAGGTCTGAGTTGAAAACAGCGGTGTGCAGCTTGTGACCCTGTGCGAGGATTTGATCAAATATTTTGTGTGCTACGTGTTTAAACTGCTCATTTGTGAATGAATATTGAATAAAATCTCTGTTTAGTAAGAATTTCTTAGAAAACCATTTAGCGGCAAAATACTCTGCAAAAATTCTATGCAGGAATACGGGGGTGTCATCGATCACATTATCGATTATCCCTGTCTTTTCTTTGCCTTCTTTGATCTTTTGGAGGAATGGCATACATTTCTGTTTAATCTTCTTGTAATGGATCTTTTGAAGATCGCTTTCATTCAACAGCAGAACGAGCGCTGCCTTTGAATGCTTCTTGTAGAAAGCCCTGCGTTGCTCCTCCAGAATCTCCTCGTAATACACATTCTCTTCTGACACCCGGTACTTTTTCTTGGCGTAAAGTTGAACTTTTCTCTCGACGAATTGTTCGATCAGTTGGAGAAGATCAAGTTGTTCCGGCAGCTTGCTCACAGTTTCGTTGGAGACCACATCCTGGAAAACCTCCGCCAGCATGTGAGTTTGTAGCGGAATACATGCAAAGCTCATCTCATCGTTCATTGACTGCGCTGTGATCTTCAACAGCTTCGACACGAACCCGTTGAGCTCGCTAGCAGACAGGTCTGTAGATTTAACCCAATGTTTGAGCAAGAATCTGCGTTGGTCCTCTTCGTTGAAGACTTGAAGACAGATGGCCAAGGTCGAGAGATGATTTTCTAAATATTCCTGCATGGAATGACGCGACGAGACCCACACGTGTTTCACCTTTGTCTTGAGAAGACTCGTTACCAATGCGCAACATGTTTTCAAGTATTTCGGTGCGATCTCGTCGAATGCGTCTAGCATGACTGCGACATTTCCTGAGTGGTTCAGGGCGTATTTGAACAGAGATTTCACAACGGGAGACATCTTGTCGAGTCCAAGAGCAGAAGCTAAGAACTCCTCCGCGCTGAAATTCTCAACTTCACTCTTCGCTAAGAGTGTGGCGTGATCATTTAAAGAAATGTTTACCACCCAGTAGTTGGGATGAGTATTCTTGGTTTGTTGAGCTAAGTGCGAAAGGTATGTTGTCTTTCCCATGCCGGGATCGGCCGCGAGTAGAATCACTCTGTTCCTTAAGTCAGTCACAACTCTCGCTTCATTCTCATCGACGTATCTCTTGATTGAGGCAATACTACCCCTTGTCTTCTTCCAAATCAACTTATTGTCAACAAAATCAATGTAATGCACATTTCCACTACACCTCTTCGGCTTATACGTAAGCTGTCCTTCTTCAAGATTACTGAATAATGATTCATCAGACAGATTGATGATGTCTTTTGAGTTATGTGGAGTCAAACCGGAAATGATTACTGTATCTGTAAAGTCACGGGCATTGAAAATATCTTGCCGCACAACTGTTTTCTGTGTAAGAGTTCGGGAAATAAAGTTCTCGATGGCAGGCTCAAGATGTTTGCCCACTGAAAGATTGTTGTTGGTGAGGATCATTTCAATTACATTTGCACTGAACAAAGTTGAGATATTTTCATTTCCGCCTTCTAGCATGGAATCTAACGTTGTTGTGTGTCCTTGTAAAATTACTTCTTTGTTTAGGATCTTGTTGGAGCTATGTTGATCCAGTTGTGAGAATTCGAACGAATCTTCAATTATTTCGCAACGTGTCTCCATTTTGTCTTGAAGTGCGTTGATAAAGGCATCATTTGGAGTTGAAAGAAAAATAATACGTTTATCATTTTCCTCTTTGAAAACCTTCGACAACTCTGCACAAACATCAGCAATCTTCTCATCTTCATTGCCATCTTCACCCACAATCACAAGCAATGTCTTCTTGTCAGTGGTCCATGAAGAAAGAAAAGAATCCTTTGAGGCCAACAAACATTTCGATCCCACGAATATGTACGAACCCTTGTGCGTTTCAAGAACTTGCAGAAGTTTACTCGAAGCGATCTTCAACGAACTTCTTTCAACGAGAATGTTTACAAAACGGCTTTGTTTGTCGGAAACAAGATCCTCGAACATGCGAGTCGCACTCTCCTCAAACTTCACATCCAAACGAAACTTCTTCTCCTCCTGCGGAACGAGCGCTTCCGCCAGTGCCTGATTCAAAGACTGGAGCAGAATTGAACTGTTTTGATCCAGAAACTCCATACTGTCTCTCCACCAAGTCTTGAATTGTTCTTCATAAATCCGATACATTGAATCAATATCGACTCCATGTTTCACGCAAAGTCCAATCAATTCCTTTTTAATGACGTCATCCAGCTCGCTCTCGCTCGGCTGTCCTGTAAACACCTTCAGTTTACTCAAGAAGTCGACCACCTCATTGTCCTCTCCACTCACAGCTGCGTAAATATCTGCATCTCTCTCTTTCTCAAACTTGAACACAATCTCTCCCTCACTGTTTCCTACTGGCAGATACTCGTCAATTTCACCCTTGACTTCATCCCTCTTTCTCAGTTGCATGTCCTCACTGGCTGACGTATTCGTGTATACGATGAAATCACAAAACTCAATGGAGCCTTCAAACAAAGCGTTCTTTTTCAACTCCAGCTCGGTTTTAATATCTCGATATGATTTCAATTGAGCATTAAGTGAGAATTTACCTCTGGCCGCTTTCAGCATGGCTCCACTTAGAAGAAACCCGTGTGCTTCCTTGTGTTTGAGCTGAAGGAACGAGGTGTGCCAGATGGAGGGATGTTCTGATGGTTTGTACTTGAACACTACGTCATCAAGACTGCCAGCTCCTTTGACATTAGTTGCTAGTTGGAACTCACGGCCGCTGGTGATGCCACGGAGAAACATGTACGCGGAGAGTTTATACTCGAACCCTTCTCCTTTCGATGTGGCGCGCGATTCCGTCTTGTCGTAGTGGTTGCGGCTTCTCTCTGTAGACAGTTCGAGGACCTGAAACACCACATATAATAAAGTTTAAAAAACCATAAAATATTGTATCCTGTACCTGTACCTACAGCTTAAAACATGATAGAAATTACTAGGAAAACGCTCAGTGTAACGCGTTGATGAGCGAGCACGGGTACGTGCAAATTCTCAAACCGAAATGCGTACACAATGCACAGAAAACATATACATCCATATTGAATTTAAATATGTTGCACGCAACAACATAAAAGTATATGCTTTTCATCGAAACTTAAAAATAGCATCTAAGATCTAAGCACCCTGGTAAATATACCAAATCATATTCAATTCAATTGGCACTGGAAAACATTTATTTTGATACTTCATTACTGACAGATATTAAAAATTTCAATAAGATCATACGTTCTTAAAAGAGACAATGATGGTCTTAATGATCAGGCAAAATATGAGTTTAATCAGAATTATCAAATACCGTTTTCATTTTTCAGCCTATCAGGAGATATTTATTTAAATTTTAATCAATGAATGGATTTCAAAAAAATTAGGCTATGCAAACAGAGAATGTTGGTTTTACATGTGTGCAAAATTTCAGCTCGATCAAAGAAAAACTCTGACCTGTAGGAGCCAAAATATGAGTTTGATCAGATTTATCGAAGACCATTTTCATTTTTCAACCTATCAGGATATGTTTATTTAAATTTTAACCAATTAATGGATTTCAAAAAAGTTAGGGTCTGCAAACAGAAAAAGTTGTCTCTACATGTGTGCAAAATTTTAGCTCGATCGAAGAAAGAAACAAAAAACAAAACAGAAGTCCGTGCCAAAGAAGCCAAAAGGAAACGCTCGCTTCGCTCGCTCAATTACTTCAATCTCCGTCATCAGGTGGCAGGAAACGTAATAATAATGTTTAGTTTTTATAATTTCTTCTATCTTGATTTTAGTTTTACCAGTATACTGGGGCTGGACTCACGAAAAGTATTATCTGCTAATACGTATTATCTTTTGATTTAATACCAAGAACACCATGTTAAATGAAAGATAATACCAAAGATAGTACGTATTAGGAGAAAATACATCTTTGTCGATCTATTTTCTTTTTATTATATTACCCAGTACATTATCTTCCTTTTATTAAAATATAGTGTGCATCACCACTATCTAACAAAAATACTTCAGGATCAATGCTTCCAATATATAAATCCAATATATACGCCCAAATAGAAAATTATATCCTAAAAGTAACGTCTAATATGGCGAAATATTTTAATACAGCCTTGATCACCCTCATCCGATTTAAGCATTTAACATAATGTTTTTGGCATCACTTTCAAATATATAATGGTAGTCGCTATGGTATTGGTTGTTGCATTCGTCGAGCTTACGTGTAAAACTTGGAGTATGAAACGCCGCAGCATTCGACATCACTCTACTTGTCAGCACGGTCCCCTCGATAGGCCTGCCTCGGCGGGCGGACAATCTAGAGACCTTGCTTTGCTTGTCACCTGTTGCCCTGAAGCATCAACCATTACTCTGATACACTACTACACTTGTAGACTAAACTCCCACGCACTCCATGTGTTGTATAATACACACTCGGATGCCAGGGGTTTGCCAGTCGGGGTGTGCAACCCGAATAACAGATCGTCTACACTTACAGCATCAACTTCTGGAGTGTCCCCGCCTGGCGCCACCTCTGGCGCCTGGACGACATCCTTCTGCTCCTCAGCCACCTTGTTTCAGCAGAAGATGCTTTGCAAAATGACAGCTGTGAAAGTCAAAACATGGTTAGCTCAAAACATGGTCAGCAGTTTACCAAAATACGATTACAGTTGTAATGATTTTCATTGTACTCACTCACGTAGTTTCATTGCCCCATGCTCCTAAGAGTGAAGTCTGATGCTTATGCAACCCGCACAGCAGCTGTGCATGGCGGCACACAGGGACACAAGGGGCCGCGTTAAGACGCTGCGAAACAAAACAGACTGCCATCGTGTGAATAAACACAATATACAATCGTGTTGAGCTCACACCTTTTATGTTTACTCTCAAAAATTTCCCTTTTGCTCTAAGGTCCGGTTTTACAATGCTCGGTTAACTTTACCGATAGTTCATTCTAAAAATATCCTTTTGTTGTTTCTATGGCAATCGAGTCCTAATCAACCGTTTAAAATTTAGTAGAGCATTGAAAAACTGGTATTAACACTGATAGTTAAAAATCTATATTGTTAGATTCAAAAAGATATTATCTGCTAATATTTTTTTATAGTTGTGCCAGTGCATGAACACCACGGTGCAAGTGCAATTATGACCCGACGAAATTCTTAAGAACTTACCTCGCAATATCTGCGTTGAAGTGTGGATACAATAAAGTTTTGTTTGGCAACAACTGGTTCAAACCGTCCACACCTTCTCGCCTTATCAATGAATCTGGATGTCAACTCTTCTGCTGGCTATTATCAGCGTCAGAGCAGATTCCTTATCACAGACTCGCTTATCTCCAGCTGATAAAATACTTGATTACTTCAATGTGTAATTATTTATTACGCCGAATTTATCAATATATATTTCCGGGTCACTATCTAAATATACGTAATTTGTTTGTATTGATTATTTTTTCAAAAGTACCTACTCATGAATTTACGAAATTTGCATATTAAATTGAAAGACTTTGGCTTGAAATATTGCCATATGGAAGTGGCTCTAATAATGGAACAAATGTTTCATTAAATGTGATAAATTGTTAACTGTCATCAATTAGCATTTGATGCTCTGAGTTTTGGATATAGAATTTGTAATAAGTACACAGAAATTGAAGGAAATCTGTTATCCCTATTATTAAAATCTGGGTCTTGTAGCTCGCTAACGTTAAGATGTCGTACAGATATAAACGCAAGAAAAGCGATCACAGTTGCATCCAAACCCCAAGCACTTCCATGGAGCTTTCGGTTGACGACAAGGAAAATGAAAGTGATTCCGATTCAGAATTCGAGCCGGCCCCTAAGAGAATCAATGACATGACGTATGATCTCAGTAGAAAGATAACACCGAAGAAAACACGAAGATCCGGTCACAATTCACCAGATCCTTCGACTTGTACCGATATTACGTCGATTAATGATGGAGAATTGTTCGGATCAGAACTCGAAGGAGTTCGGACCCGATCAATAACGATGAAAGTGCTGAGATCAAAAGAACGCTCTAGAAATGATCTTCGAAAGTTGAATCTTTTGACGATTCTGGGAACACCAAATGATGCTGTCAATGACAATCTGTCGGAAACTGGAGGCTCAGAATGTTTTCGGGATTGCGCGATTAGTTTTGCCGTTTCCAGTATCGGCGTTGATGATACATTTGTGAACGGCGTTGATGATGCATTGGTGAAGGATGATGTTGGTGATCGGATGATTGAGAACACCCCAGTGATTGGGATGATTGAGCCAGTGGTAGAGGAAGTGGTGTGGCTGCCAGTTGCGGGCGTCAGCGCCTGTGACAAAGAGATTCACCACGAACGCATTGCTGAGGAGAAACAGACGCAGATAGATGATTCAGAGAATCAGTCAAGTCAGTACCAAAATATCAGTCTTAATAATCTAGTAATTAATTACCTAGTACCGTCTCAAATCCTTTTCAGAAAATCATAACAAACAAAAATATTCGAAAATTAATATTTCCATTCAATTCTCGCACGATAGGATGCCAGATAATAATTCTACATCAGGTTTCCAGGAAGAAAATTCGTAGAACAAATAAGTTTACTTCACATGCGTATTAGGAACATATTGTATGCAACAGGTGGTTTTCCAGGTGGTTAACAAGTCAGGTCGAGTTTACTTTCTTACCCTCGTCGTCATTACTCTCTTCTATACGAAGAGTTATGTCAAACTATTCACCATTTGCTTACCATTTGGATCTTTTCGGAACTCCAAACGGAGGCTATTTATTTAAAAGATGGAACATGACACCTGTAACTATAGGGCATGAGACGGTAACGAATGTTCCATTATTCCAGGCGCCTATGAGAACACGTCTAGTGAAGATGAAGACGAGGATGAGACTCCGGCTAAGTGGACCACTCAGAGTCTGTGGGAGGTGAGTTGCTCGGAGATAAGTCTCATTCAATACTAATCATTAACGAACTTCTTTTGTTTTACACTAGGAAAACGCTCGGTGTAACGCGTTGATGAGCGAGCACCGACACGCACGACATCGCCAATCATAGCACGATCCATTCAATCAAAGATAACTTACTATACATTATTTATTACCAATTTTCCTTGCAACTTTTCATAAACACTCTGGATCAATTAAATAACAGATTATTGTACTGATATTTTTCCATCAATCTCTTTGGACAGATATTCAAACACTTAAAACAGCAATAAGTCTGTAAATTCTTGACCGATTGTGCTGGAAATGTGTAAAATATGATGTTATCTAGTCAAAACGTCGTTTTCATAACTGTGAAACACAATCCATATCGTAAAATAAATTATTTTAGATAAGGTATACCTATAGTCAGGGAACAGAATTAAAAAAATGACAACTTTGCGGGCAGGTCTGTTAAAAGTTGCCAACGTCGATATTCTTATGTATTTTGATGCGCTGAATTCGAAAAAAAACGTTGGCATCCTGTCATTTGACTCCTTCACCCTTAAATTCAACAAAAACGGGGTGAACTACCCTTAATCATAAAATCAGCCCTATTTTCGTAACTAGACGAGATAAAACAAATGTTAAAAAACCGTAATATAGCTGAACATGTAATGAACATATTTGTCGCTGCATGTATGGGCAAAATGTAAACAATTAATGTACTAAATAATATTTGAACAATTGACTTCAATAAAATTTAGCCAAATTGGAAAACATATCACGTAATTCTAAAAAAAGTATAAGAGTTAAACACTTGACAATTGTTAATAACATACCCAACATCCTGACTGCCGTAACGAAATCAACCGTATTACAAAATGTTGAATAGTTTGGTCTACAGAAATGTTCAAATGCATTGACCTCAGATTGCATCCAGCTCATCTCGCCTCACGCGGGATCGAGTGGGCCACCTTTTAGTCTAGAGTCTAAAGGGTTTGACCCCCCACTAATTGCAACATTAGAGTATTTTATATCATTGGATTCAGAAAAAATAACTGTATAACATACCAAAAGTCTACCAAAATTAAAATAAGATGGCTTCCTCTGATTGGTCAATTAGTGAAAAACAATTGAATGCGATTATTAATTTACAGTGTAATGTAAATACATCGAATATGGTATCGAATGAAAGCTCTTTTCAAGTAGAGTTCAGAAAAAAATATTAAAAAATTCAAAATTTTTACCAAGGTCAAATATGCTCTAAAGTACCCAGAATGGCCTCTATAGAGGCACGCGACTTAAAATGGCTGCCGTAGTCGCATCCGAAGAGCTACAGACATGCTTTTGGTGTCATTCGATTAAGAATACAATTTTCTGTAACATATCAAAAGTATACTAAAATCAAAATAGTGCTAATGATAATCATTTGTTAATTAGTAAATTAGAAAATTAAACAAAATTATATAGTGCAGTAGCAAAGCAATTAAACTATGGATTTTAAGATTAAATGTTTAGTTCTTTTAAATATCTCAATTGTACCCTCCTGAACATTTTTGGATGAGGAGACATTTGATTCGATCCTGCATTTTCAAGATGGCGGCCAATGATCAATGCGGCACTGCAGTTTCAATATCTCAGCTCCCGTTCATCCGATTTTAATTTATTTTCTTTGAAATTGAAGCTGAATAATGTCTTCATCTTTTTTGTAATAAGTATTATTATCATATCACGAACAGTTTAAAAGTAACATTAAAAATTACTGATACCTAATTTGACTTTTGGGTTTTCGTTCAATATGGTTATAAGCCTATTTACATTGTTGTGTGTATGTCCACGCGAAACATTTTTAATTATTATACTCTGGACATATTATTAGCTTTCATATGATGTATAATTTGTGGGGTATAAAGTCAATAGGAGCTGAGAAAATGGGTTTAGAACATAAACCTTAATCATTGAGATAGCAAAATTCCAGTATTCAGATTTCTGAATATTAAAAACCTATTTTCTCATCTCCCGTTGACTTTAAAACCCATCATTTATATATCACAGGACAGCTAATGACATTTTCAGATTATTTTATTTGAAAAATGTTTTCCGTGGACATACACACAACAATATACATAGGCTTTAACAGTTTAAAACGAAAATCCAAAAGTCAAATTATCAGTAATTTTAAATAAAACTTTTTAACTGTTCGAGATATAATAATATTACTTATTACAAAAAAGATGAAGACATTATTCAGCTTCTTTATAAAAGAAATATAATTAAAATCGTATCAACGGGAGCTGATATATTGTAATTGCAGCGGCCGCATTGATCTTTGGCCGCCATCTTGAAAATGCAAGTTCGAATCAAATGTCTCCTCTTCCAAAAATGTTCAGAAGATAACAATTGAGATATTTGCAAGTACTGAACATTTAATCTAAAAATCCACAGTTCAATTGCTTTGCAACTGCACTATATAATTTTGTTTAATTTCTTATTCACTAATTCACAAATTATTATCATTAGCACTATTTGGAATTTTGTAGACTTTTGACATGTTACAGAAGATTGTATGATTGTTGATTGCTAAAATGACACAAAAAGCAAGTCTGTAGCTCTTCGGATGCGACTACGGCAGCCATTTTAAGTCGCGTGCCTCTATAGAGGCCATTCTGGGTACTTTTTAGAGCATATTTGACCTTGGTAAAAATTTTGAATTTTGTAATATTTTTTTCTGAACTCTACTTGAAAAGAATTTTCGTTCGATACCATATTCGAGTAAATTAATAATACCTTATTTTAATTTTGGTAGACTTATGGTATGTTATAAAGTAATTTTTTCTGAATCCAACGATATCAAAATACTCTGATGTTGCAATTAGTGGGGAGTCAAACCCTTTAGACTCTGGACTATAATGTGGTCTATCTATTCAATGAATTAATTGGGGCAAAACACGACAAACCTTGAGCCGTGGC
Source organism: Leuctra nigra (assembly GCA_934045905.1). Lineage (NCBI taxonomy): Eukaryota > Metazoa > Arthropoda > Insecta > Plecoptera > Leuctridae > Leuctra > Leuctra nigra. The sequence goes on from OW203762.1 coordinate 18,392,752, forward strand.
CACTTCTACATTATAGTGAAAAGTGCGGAGGCATTATTTTAATTTGTGTTTCTACAAAGTGATGCGTCGTCCAGAGTAGGGTTTTTACTTTTTATCATATACATTCCCGGTACATTAACTTCTTCGTTTTATTACTTTATCTTGGTATATTGATTAATCTATATGTGATCAATTGATTGATAACTTGCCAAAAGGAAGGATTAAATCTCCCACACCTACAGAATGACAACAAACCTCTGCTAACTGACATAGTGTACATTAAAATTGACAATTTCACAGTGAATAATTAGTTTTGAATAGCTGCATGGTGAACACACAGTTTCGCGCTATAAATACCTAGCACGCATTGGCTGTTCCCCGTCACATGATCCCCCCTCCTCCGCAATACCGTTGGGCCAAGCTGTGGGACGCTAGGGCGATGCAGCGGGCCCGTGGAGTTGCTTTATTCAAATGACTATATTTAAGTAACCCGGCAATCTACCGAAATGCGGTAAACTGCATTATCTTCCTTATTGTATTGGGCAGTTTTTTGTAAAGTATGAGCTTTATGACTTTCTTAGTTAAGCAGCACCGACAAGTTATATTTTTTTGTGAAAAATTAGCAAGTGCGTTTTTTGAGATAATGGGCCCAATCAGCAAGTTTGAAGGGTCATTATCAAAATTTTGAAGATGCCATTTTATTAATCAGTATTTAAACTTGACATGAGTTTTTTTTCGTAATTTTATCGTAAGTTTTGACAAATTTGGTACGGTTTTTAGCTTTAAACCCCTAGAACAGGGTTTTTTAAGTTTAAGGGTAGAAGGAGTCGGATTTCGAATTGCCAACGTCACTTTTTGGATTCAGCGGGGTCGAGTCACTGGGTCGAGTTAGTGGGAATCACTATTCAGTTTGCTTTTAACACGATTTACTTGTACTCATGAGAAGGAGACGTCTTTTCAGATTCTGTTCCCTGACTACTATACCTATGTATATGAAATACCTACATTACATTTTAACTACATTATGTATTGCAATATGATCAACTAAGAAAAGAATCTGTCTTACTTGATATAAACTTTGCTTTGCTACATAGAGCAACCCAGAATGCAGTGGAATTTCTGTTTTGAAATGTCATTTCTGACAGTTATTAAAACTGTCAATAAGTGCATCTATGTTCTTGACTGGTAGGGCTGAAAATTTGTAAAATAAGAGACAATGTTGGTCTGAACGACCATGCAAAATATGAGTTTGATTGATCAGATTAATCGAAGACCATTTGATAGGTCAAATGGTGGTGTGGCTATAGGCCGTTTTAAATTAAGTATACAAATGAAAAATATTGGTGCCAATCCTTGCTAAGTTTAAAGTTGCCAATCCTTGCTAAGTTTTAAGTTGATCGATTAAACCTTTATGATTGAACGGTTCCTTGTTAATTTTCAAAAATCACAGGATTTCGTTCAAAAAATATACCTGGGACCACCCATATGATATGATATGTAGTGTGTGTACACAATATCAGATCAATCTGTTGAACGGTCATTATTAGTTTCATATCGTTTAAAACTTTCTGCTCTAACTACCTTGCCTTGTAGATTCGAAGTCGCCGTGAATTTGACAGCCAACACGCAAAATGTCCCTAAAATGACAAAAACTTTTGAAAATAACTACAGATTAGAGTGAAAATTGGCAAAAATACCTTAAATGTTGGTACCAATGACCATGCGAAGTTTTTAGTTGGTCGGTCAATCGGTTCCAGTTTAAATTTCAAAAATCACAGGAAAAATGGTTTCAAATTTGAACCAATTGGAGGATTTGGCTGAATTATTTTTTGATTGGGTACAATGTTGGTTGCAATAACTTTGCTAAATTTCAAATTGATCGAACCAACCAATCGAAAGATAATTTTTATAAAATTTGAACCAATCACAGGATCTCGTTCAGAAAAGATCCCAGGGATCGCATAGATTACGTTAGTATGTGTACAAAATTTCAGATCGATTGGTTGTGCGGTTTGACCTGGGCAGTGCAGGCAAAAAAAACAACAAAAAAACACACAGAGAAAGTGCCATAAGAGTACCGTGGTGACGCTCGCTCAATCAGCAATGCAAACAATTGAATTTTGCCTGAGGGCGGAGTGCGGACATTATGTCGGCACGTTTGACAGATGAGATAAAAGCTATTAGGATGTATTCTTGTGAAGTGAGTGATTCCTCTTCATATTAAAGATTTCTCCGAAGCCTGCAATTGCCCAGTTAACCATAAATACTATCAACTGTCGCCCAAAACACAGATGACAGCTATTCTGCAGAATGGTGTCAACAAAATAGTGCCAACAAGATGGAGGCAACAATGAGGGATGTCTCATGCAAAGTTGTTTAAGAACGTCAGTCATTATTATTGTAGCGAGTACATCAGTAATTCAAGGGGCACGGCGCCAGATAGTTTCGATTTTCGCCCTCGATGCGATGAGTTGCGACCACGTTTCGATATTATTCAAAGTTGAGTCAACTCTTCGGAGGTTTCTAGCGACATCCAGCGGAAACATGGCAAATCCAACATGGCGGATGTCGTGCCACTAAGCAATATTTCTTTCTTGAAGATGTTCTTTAATTAAATCCATGACTGTTACTTAAATGTCAAATGCAAGTTTAAATAATTTTGGTCAGCTGAAGGAGAAGTTATTGACACGAAGAGGCTAACCCTGTTGTTTGTTTGTTCAGGACGTGTTCAGATCACGAGCTGCTTTGAAGCAATATCACATGAAGGAATTCGCTCAAGTGTGTTCCCAAACCGCGAAGAAAGCTTTGAAAGATATCAGCAGCGTCAAATGCAATCTCGAGGAAGAGTAAGCTTTTGCATTTTCCTTACATGATTCATAACTTCAATATAACTTGCAGCACGTATTTGATACGGAAACTGTGGCAAACCTCTTATAAGGAGCAACATTAATTTACACATCTACAAAAATAATCTTTGTTATTATTCCATAAAAATTTGAGTGTTCACGTAGTACAAAATTGTTTTTATTTCTCTATCTTGCATAGGCAAGATCAAGTGTCTATCAAATAGGCAAGCCAATTGTATATTAAAGATGCAACAACATAGATTGTAAAACAAAAATTGTATTGCAGGAAAGTCGCGTCACAATCGATGCAAGGATTGGTTTCTGACATGAAGCATCTTCAGCGGCTCCTGAGCGACGAGAAGGGAAATGCCGCGCATATTAAAACATTCCATTCCATTCAGAAACTCTTCCAGATTGACAAGGAGCGTCGAGACAAAATTAAATCATGGTACTTGATTTACTTGGGGGGTTGTGCATAAAGGACGTCACGCTAAAAATTGGTTATTTTGACACCTCCCCCCCTGCCCCTGTCACGCTTTGTCACACTTTTCTAGACCCCCCCCCCCTGAAAGGACGTCACAAAACTATCTCTACCCCCCTTTAAACTATCCCCCTTAAAATAATTTTTCTGACTGAAAATGTATCGGAATTTGTCATTTTTAGCAAAATTTCAGTTCTCTAAAATTATCAACTGAAATTTAAAATGCTTGACAATATCTATATCAAAACGTGACGTCCTACTGGCTCCAGAACCCCCTACCCCCTGTCACACTGTGTCCCATACTGGTGACCTCCCCCCCCCCTACCACCCCTGAAGCGTGAAGTCCTTTATGCACAGCCCCTTGTGTGATGTCCTGTTAATGTTTATAACAGCTCCGATTATCTTTTAAATGATTCTTGTTACTTTGTTATGCAGTTTGGAGTCGTGCAAGGCTAATTTGAAGGCAGGCGAAGATCTTTGCAAATCGTTCGAGGAGAGAAACAAGGCTTATATTGTAGAAGCTGTGAAGAAACTGCAAGTGCAGTTGCGTGCTCGTGTCAAGACCCACAACAATGTTCAGAGAGCAAGCAAACGACGATTCTTCAAGTCAGCTGCTAGATTGATTTGAATACATTCTGATTGATGGGGTGGATATTGTCAAGTTGTTTAGTCGTTTAGAGGGACACAGAAAACAAGAATTTGAGTATGTCGCTTGTTTTGATTTGAAAGTATATGTACAGGATAGTATTTACATTTTATGAAGTCAAGAGAGAACCGAGTCTTCTTGCTTTTATAGACTAAAGCTGGGTTCCCATACTTCGCATCGAATTCGCTTCCGGTTCGCTTCGCTTTTGCAAAATGGCTACCCTTTAACAAAGGAAATCGTCCATGATTACATGCGCATGTTCACTTGTTTCGGTTTTGTTTCGGTTTCGTCAAAGTTAAAATTGGCTCAACTTTAACGAAACCGAAACACGGGAACATGCGAATGTAAACATGGACGATTTCCTTTGTTAAAAGGTAGCCATTTTGCGAAAGCGAAGCGAACCGGAAGCGAATTCGATGTGAAGTATGGGAACCCAGCTTATCACTTAATTAGGCGAGGGCAGTTGTTGAGTTTCTTGTTGTAAGTATGAGGATTTACAATAAAAGACACAATTTATTACAATTTATTTTAGTTGTAAAGATTAAATACCTAATAATATGAGAATTATATTATCTTCCCCGTAATCGCTGCTGCTTGCTTGACACAGGAAGTTCGATAATGCGTGTTCGAGTGACCTACATTCCACTGAAAACCTGTTGAGTGTTCCATAGTTACCCACATTCCACTTGTTCACCCGCTCAGAGCATGGTGTTGGAGTCACTATTTATAACTCCATGCTCAGAGTAATCTGCCAGGCAGTGAAACATTGTGGCTTTTTAATAGTTCATTCGTATTTAAATACAGTTGTATAAGAAAGATATAAAAAGGAAATTCAGAAAGGTTATGAAATAAAATGTGATGCGATCTGTGAAAAAGGACCTGTGAGTGCAAAAGTTAGTTTGCTGCAAAATGCGTGTAAAAATGTGTAAAAATGTGTAAAAAATAAAATTGATATTTTATCGATTTTTGGATTATGGCTTTATCTGCTACCTAGTGGTGTTTTCTTCAATCTCTGTGAATACAAACACTAAAAAATACTGTTGCTTAACTTTAATAATAAAATTTAAAAATATATTACTTTCTTATTTATTATCAGAATTTAATATTTTTTTTATGATTTATTCCAAATTTTTTCTTCTTTTTAGGCTGCATTTCACCAAGATTCCAAACCCGGGTTAGAGGCGGTAAACCTGGTTTAGAGGCTCCTAAACCAGGTTTACCGTCTCTAACCCGGGTTTGGAATCTTGGATAAAAAGCTGGAAATCACTATCCTTCACCCACAGGTCCTTTTTCACAGATCGCATCACAAATAAGGAAATAATATCAGGTCAAGATAAATGATGATTGATTCATATCATATATTGATTCATATTCATATATTATGCAGGTACCTACTCTACTAGGAACACCAACGGTCTACCAAACAAATAATGTATCAATATTTTAGTTTGGTTTCTATTTACAAGTAATTTAGTAGCAGCAACAAATCTCGTAGAAGATTCCTCATCTGATCAATGATCATCCTTCTTCATCATCATTCATCAACCTTTCATTCATCTATCGATATTAGCCTATAGCGGCAGATGTTACAGTTGAGGTCCATAGTTCGGTTGTCTTAGATAAGGATTGATGTATAATGATCACGTTCTCAACAGATTCCGTGGTGTAGCGGTTATCACGTCTGCCTAACACGCAGAAGGTCCCCGGTTCGATCCCGGGCGGAATCATTTTGGAATCTTATCATTTTTAATTTTTATTGAAAATAATTAATAGTTTCTTATAAATTTCATAGCCACTCGCTGAGAAATTATAAAAAACAAATGATTGACATCCTGTATCAAAATAGTAAACTAAATAAAAAGTCTTGCCGTGACCCGGATTCGAACCGGGGTTTCTGCGGCCACAACGCAGGACCCTCACCTAATATCGCCAAAATTTCAGTAGCACCGTGTTACCGTGATCGGCTAGTTGCCATGGCGACAATGTTAGCTCTTATGGCTAAAACTTTTAAAACAAAAGTTGTCCTAGTAACACGGTGCTACTGAAATTTGGCGATATTAGGTAAGGGTCCTGGGTACTAACCACTATACGATCACGGCTAAGTAGACATAGAATACCGAGCCGGTATTCTTATTATTGGCTCATAGGCACATATTGAGTAGCGATCTTATGATTTGTTAGTGATCAAGATGATGACGTGCATAATATTTCTGGATAAATCAAATTTAACACATATTTCCCTAAATAACTATCACTAACTAGGTATTTAATTTCTTTACCGATTTCGCAAATTCCTTTGTTAATTGTTGGTCCGAATGATCATATAAAATTTAAACTTGATCAGAAAAATATAATTTTCGCTTTTTAAACAATCACAGGATTTTGCTCAAAAATTATACCTTCACGTGACTTCAGGTATTACATTAGTGCTCAAAATTTAGATCGACTTATTGTAAGGTGTTACCTGGGAGGTGTACGGAAAAACATTACAAACAGCACCGTAATATGAGTACAATCATATAGTGTACAATGCTCGAATTCATTTTAATATTGCTCTTCATAGTTTTACTTTCTCGAGTAAATCAACAACAGATTCCGTGGTGTAGCGGTTATCACGTCTGCCTAACACGCAGAAGGTCCCCGGTTCGATCCCGGGCGGAATCATTTTGTTGCTTACACTTTTTGAGCGAGCGTAGCGAGCGTCACCACGGTACTCTTAAATGGCACTTTCTCTGTGTGTCGTTTTTTTGTGTGTTCACAGCCCAGGTCAAACGGCACAACCAATCGATCTGAAATTTTGCACATATACTAACGTAATCTATGCGGTCTCTGGGATCGTTTTTGAACGGGCTCATGTGATTGGTTCAAATTTAAAAAAAAATATATTTTGATTGGTTGTTCCGAGCATTTTGAAATTTTGACAAGTCATTACGACCAACATTGTACCCAATCATACAAAGTTTCAGCCAAATCCTTCCATTGGTTACAATTTAAAAAAATCTTTCATATGATTTTTGAAATTTAAACTAGAACCGTATGACCGATCAACTTAAAACTTTGCATGGCCATTAAGACCAACATTATCTGTATTTTTGACAATTTTCAGACTTATCTGTGTTTAAATCCAAAATTTATTGACATTTTACGGACATTTTGCGTGTTGGCTGTCAAATATCTCAAAAATGTTTATCACGGCTACTTCGACTCTTTATAGTTCCAAGGTAGTTAGAGCAGAAACTTTCAAACGTATGAAACTGATATGACCGTTCAAAAGATCATCTAATACTGTGTAAGTACACACACTTTTATCATATGAGTGGTCCCAGGTATATGTTTTTAAATAGATCCTATGATTTTTGAATATTAACAAGGAACATTCTAATCAATAATCATAAACGTTCAATCAATCAACCTAAAACTTTGCATGGTTATTGGGACTAATACTTTAGGAATAATTGGAGATTTTTATACCTACAAGTCTGACGAATTTCAAGAATTATTGGCTTTTAATGATATTTTCGATAGACATAATTTCGGTTCGAGGTGTTGCGCGTGTCCGTGCTCGCTCATCAACGCGTTACACTGAGCGTTTTCCTAGTATTTATTTTAATTGTTCGTAGTACTTAATACATAGTTTTGTTTCTCATAAAATAATCCTCCATTCACACCCTGATAAATGATAAAATCAAATTATTGACAACTGATTAAAATAGTAAACTAAATAAAAAGTCCTGCCGTGACCCGGATTCGAACCGGGGTTTCTGCGGCCACAACGCAGGGTACTAACCACTATACGATCACGGCGAAGCGGACATATTGCAATAGATCATTGATCATGTTGAATACGGACCTCTGCTTGATTATGCAAGGGATTTAACTTTTATTTTTAATAAACTTGTAATTGTAATTTCTTTGAATTATTGATAAATCTATGAAATTCCCATTCTAAATCTACGTAATAAAGAACTATTTCATACAGCTACTAATGCTCTATATTTCTCTGCATGTGTGGTCATCATGGGAAATAGTTACAACAGATTCCGTGGTGTAGCGGTTATCACGTCTGCCTCACACGCAGAAGGTCCCCGGTTCGATCCCGGGCGGAATCATTTTGGATTTTATACTTGTATTTATTTTAGTTAAAAGTAATAAATAGTTTCTTAACTAGAAAAACGCTCAGTGTAACGCGTTGATGAGCGAGCACAGAACATGCAACATCCCCATAGTAACGATGCACGACACGGCACAAGACGATTTTCTCTGCAATTTTTCAATCTCCATAATACTCTGGATGAATAACAGATCCATTGTGTCGTGAAGTCTTACCTACATACCTTCTCCAGAAATCTCTTGTGACATCCCATACTAAACTCGTAAAATTACAATTAATACTTGACTGATTGGCTTACAATATGTAAAATTTAATATTAAGTTGGTCTTGATCACCATGCAAAATTTGAACCTAATGTGAACATTTTTATTGTCGACCAATTAGAAGACATTATTTAAACATAAACCAATTAGAGGATTTGGCCTTCGTACTGCATCCGATTTTATGCGCTAGCTCAAAAATGCTTTTATTTTACTGTACATTGTGGATAGCTTGGCTGCTCTACAGGCCTTGCCTTGGAACAGAAGCTTAAAGAAGGCAGGGATGACGATTTAGTATACATTTTTCAAGATTATGGAATAAAATAACCTTAAAATGACAAAACTTTTGAAAATAACGACAGATTAGACTGAAAATTGGCAAAAATACCTAAAATGTTGGTACCAATGACCACGCGAAGTTTTAAGTTGATCGGTCAATCTGTTCTAGTTTAAATGTCAAAAATCACATGAAAAATGGTTTTAAATTTGAACCAATAGGAGGATTTGGCTGAAACTTTTTATGATTGGGTACAATGTTGGTTGCAATGTTTTTTCTAAATTTCAAATTGATCGAAGCAACCAATCGAAAGATAATTTTTTTTAAATTTGAACCAATCACGGGAGCCCATTCAAAAACGATCCCAGGGACCGCATAGAGTACGTTAGTATGTGTACAAAATTTCAGATCGATTGCTTGAGCGGTTTGACCTGGGCTGTGACCACAAAAAAAAAAAAAAAAAAAAAAAAAAAAAAAACACACAGAGAAAGTGCCATAAGAGTACCGTGGTGACGCTCGCTACGCTCGCTCAAAAAGTGAATCCTCCCAGCTACCCAAAAATAATGTTATCGGAGCAATAAATGTTAGTTCCGATGAAAACAGTTTGTCGGAACATAACTCATGTGGCTCATCTACAACGCTATACAAGCAGAATCAGTCAACAGAAACAGGTAATTATATTAATTCTTAATAGTGTTATTCATAGTTCAAGTTTCTCGTGTAGATTTACAACAGATTCCGTGGTGTAGCGGTTATCACGTCTGCCTAACACGCAGAAGGTCCCCGGTTCGATCCCGGGCGGAATCATTTTGGAATCTTATAATTTTTAATTTTTATTGAAAATAATTAATCGTTTCTTATAAATTTCACAGCCACTCACTGTGAAATTATATACAAAAATACAACCTGTGAAATTATAAAAAAAATACAGCCTGTATCAAAATAGTTAAACTAAACAAAAAGTCCTGCCGTGACCCGGATTCGAACCGGGGTTTCTGCGGCCACAACGCAGGGTACTAACCACTATACGATCACGGCTAAGCGGACATATTTTAAATTGACGTATTGATGAATGATGGACAATCATTGCTAATGTTGAATACGAATCAAGAGAAGTTGTTGATCGATGAAAACACATATCTTAAATGATTATAGGAGAGATTATAGAATAGATTTTTTAAATGAAAAGCCCTATGTACGGGTACCGTTCAACAGGCTAGTCATATGATTATGATTTATGCTCGATTATGCAAGGGATTCAACTTTTATTTTTAAATAAATTTGTAATTATAAACTTGGAATTCATTGATAAATTTATGAATTTCCCATTCCAAATCTACATAATAAAGAACTATTCAATACATCTACTAATGAATGATCGATTTTCTCTGCATGTGTGGTCATCATGGTCAATAAATACGTCAGGTTCCGTGGTGTAGCGGTTATCACGTCTGCCTCACACGCAGAAGGTCCCCGGTTCGATCCCGGGCGGAATCATTTTTACTTTGTACAATTATTTTGATTCTTCAATGAATAAACAATAATTTTACAGAAAACTGTGTTTGGAGTACTCTATAGCAGCTGTAGAAGCATATTAGCTGGAAAGTCAATTATAATAATTTAAATTTTAAAAGTTAAAAAAATATATATTTCATTAGAAAGTCCAGCCAGATTTGGGCAAGAGTTGATATGGACCATATTAGGTATACACATCATTGTTACGACAGAGAAATTATTATTTAAATAGGTACCGAGCTAGTTTGCTCAGGCGTTATAACGTTCTCCAGTTTTGCATTACCGCTCACTCTCTTCATGAATGACAATGTGTTATGGTTTCCACTGGTCATAGCCTTCCATGTGTGTATCTTCCTTCATGATACGCTTTCCTTCCAGGTTACTGGGGATTCCCCTTCTTTCTTCTGATGAGATATCATCATTGATATTCTGACGCAGTTCTTTGTGATTCATTGGCAACGTCCAGACGATTCTATACTGCCAATAAATGAGTTTTTAGAATTAGTTTCCGTTGTAATGGTTTCCATTCTTATATTCTATATCAGTGGTCCTCAACCGGTAGAGATCTTACACCTGACGGGGGAATTTTAGGGTTCCATGAAAAATAAAACCCTATATTTTTAAACAAATTTAAATGTCTTACTCCGGAGACTTGACATTCCTAGTTGAGAATATTTCGTGTCTTCACCATCATCTTTCAATCTTCCTCATAATCATCCTCCCTAATCATCCATAACCATTAACATTGGTGCCTAGGTGTGACCTTAATATACTCAATAAAAATGCAAACACATTTTATTCTGTCAGGGAATATTTTATGATAGTCTTGGAATGACCCGTATGGCACAATGCCAACCACAACATCCTCGCAAAATTCTTCTCCTTAATTTAATTTCTATTACTTCTTCTCCTCCCCCTTCCAACTTCCCATTGAACGAGCACGATTATGTGTGTCACTTGCCAACATGAGAAGCCTTTGTTTATCAATAACCGAACTAAGTAAATATTATTGCAGAATGAGATTGTCAGGAATTGCCGGTGTATTCCGCTATGTAAATAAGGTAAAAACAGGTTACTATTTTGTCCTATACGTTGTTTTGTATATTAGCAAAGATATTATGAAAACCATCTTGGTATAATAGGTTAGTTAACCAACCTCCTTGGGGGAGGGGGAAGGGGGGCTCACAACATGACACGAGACCTGACTTTTGGAAGTGTTCCAAACGTTCATTTTACATTTTACAACGGAGCAAGTTGGCGCAGACCTCAGACAGTAGAGCTCTGGACCAACACTCCGTAGGTTCCGGGTTCGATTCACATACCGTCATTGACTGAGGTTTTTTCGTGGTTTTCCTCAGGCGAGAGGCAAAATGTTGGGAAGTTTCCATACCAATAGGCCACCACAGCTCCATCCCTTCTCACTCCCTACTTATCATTATCATCAGGGCAATCCAGTCGTCATTAGCAGCTATCAGTCAGTTGACAAACATATCAACATCTTCCTCAGGTCATAGCCCACAATCAGGTAAAATCTAGTACGTGTCCCCCATTAGCTGGCTCCTCCAGGCAATGAGGTAACCCCGACGGAAGCTCTCACTCCGCGTCCAGTCGCTCTGCCGTCAACATGCGTGTGTCCGTGGCTCTCGCAGCGCTCGCGTTCTTCGCTTCTGTCAGCCTCTCTCATGCCGGTGAGTCCATCGAGTATCCTCACACCTGTAGCGGAAGGAAGGAGGCCGATTCTGGATTTGAACGCACCTCTAAAATATTTCGGGCGTTAAGTTTTTTTCATAAAATAAATACTTAGTTTATTACACAAAACTCAGGTCTCAAGGCTTATTGTTGTATAAAATAACTTTAATTAAATTGATGGTCTCAATAGTGAAACCAAGCGTCAATGAATAAGTTTCGTATGTGTAGTAATGACAATGTTGAATCACATCATTTAAGTATCAACAAACAGATCTACTTCCCCTCTCCCTCCCCATCCCACTGTCTACCGTCTCAGTAATGGCTGTCCGGCAGTTTTCGTGTGTTCAAAGATATTGGTATCAATATCATGGTAATTGTTTTTGTGCACCGTATAACATGAATGATTGAAGAATATTAATAGATGTGAAAGCCTGTATGTGCAAATACACATTTGATGTCACCAATAAGGAAAGGGCAAGGCATCGACCAAGTATGAAACTACACTCAAAAAAAAAAAAAATATAATAATAATAATAATAATAATAATAATAATAATAATAATAATAATATGAAATAAATATAATACAATTTGAGAACAACAAGGTTACCTCAACAGTAAGTAACGCAACTTGAAAGTATACTTTTGCGCAATAAAATCCGATTCAATTGATGTAAAAATAGAGTATCAATTATTTTCCATAAAGAAGATACTTCCTTTTTTCGATCGTTAAAATACTTATCATTCCGTCCCTAAACAAAAATTGTAATAATGTAGAAATCAAGGATGTTTTCGTTTGATAACGAAATATAATTGTTTCTTCACATGCAGGAAGTCGTTGCCTAATGTCCTACGTCCTTCAGGAAGAGCGGTTTGTTTAGTCCGCATCCTCACCAGAATCAAGTGAAACTATAAGATCGAGAATCGTTAAAGTAACACGTAATCTAAACATAATTTGTCTTCTTAGGGCCCGTTATTCCATAACGAAAACGAAATAATGACGATCCTGGCCTTCCTAATGCGTTTGTTTTCTGATTCAAAAATGAAAGCGATTTTCGCCCCCAAAAAGTTTAGTTCCATTTCCTCCATAGCATAATTTTACATGTTTTCTCGCCAAATGTATTGGCTTGGCAACATCACCCTAAATTCGTTTTCTAGTGTAAAAAATACAATAAATTCTTTGCGGGCATGATGGGGATAGCTAAAATAAAATATCTAGTTTCTCCAGCTAAAGCTACCCATTCCAACATCTTTGTATTCGAATAGGTAAATAATGTTTTCTGGGCCAAAACCATCCTTCTTTGTAGCATTTACGTGTCAGTATTGTCTATAAAATAAAATAAACATTTAAGTGCGACCCACTCCGCCCTAGTCCCTGTCAAATATCCTGGCGGCATCCTTGGGCAACATTGCATCTATATTTACACCGACCAGACACGTAGGAAGTGTGGGGGGAGGGGAATAATCCCCCCACCCACTCGAGCAGTCTGACACCTCATTTATTTTCACACATAAAATAGTGCCCCAGAATCACTTATAAATTGTTTCCATTCTAAAACAACGCCCTGCGGGGCTAAAACTGGGGGGATCCACCTCCCAGACCTACCCCCCCCCCCCCACATGATGAAAACCGATTCTACACGCCTGACAACCCGCATCAAGTGATGTATCTTCCTCTTGTCACTAGGCTACCACCACAAACCTCCTCGGAGGCCCCGCATCTTGTGGGACGACCTGCGGTACCACTTCTCGCCGCAGGGAGCTGCTGCCGGGTACTACTCTCCCCCCTGACAACCCCCATCAAGTGATGTATCTTCCACTTGTCACTAGGCTACCACCACAAACCTCCTCGGAGGCCCCGCATCTTGTGGGACGACCTGCGGTACCACTTCTCGCCGCAGGGCGCTGCTGTCGGGTACTACTCTCCCCCCTGACAACCCCCATCAAGTGATGTATCTTCCTCTTGTCACTAGGCTACCACCACAAACCTCCTCGGAGGCCCCGCATCTTGTGGGACGACCTGCGGTACCACTTCTCGCCGCAGGGCGCTGCTGCCGGGTACTACTCTCCCCCTGACAACCCCCATCAAGTAATGTATCTTCCTCTTGTCACTAGGCTACCACCACAAACCTCCTCGGAGGCCCCGCATCTTGTGGGACGACCTGCGGTACCACTTCTCGCCGCAGGGCGCTGCTGTCGGGTACTACTCTCCCCCCTGACAACCCCCATCAAGTGATGTATCTTCCTCTTGTCACTAGGCTACCACCACAAACCTCCTCGGAGGCCCCGCATCTTGTGGGACGACCTGCGGTACCACTTCTCGCAGCAGGGCGCTGCTGCCGGGTACTACTCTCCCCCCTGACAACCCCCATCAAGTGATGTATTTTCCTCTTGTCACTAGGCTACCACCACAAACCTCCTCGGAGGCCCCGCATCTTGTGGGACGACCTGCGGTACCACTTCTCGCCGCAGGGCGCTGCTGCCGGGTACTACTCTCCCCCCTGACAACCCCCATCAAGTGATGTATCTTCCTCTTGTCACAAGGCTACCACCACAAACCTCCTCGGAGGCCCCGCATCTTGTGGGACGACCTGCGGTACCACTTCTCGCCGCAGGGCGCTGCTGCCGGGTACTACTCTCCCCCCTGACAACCCCCATCAAGTGATGTATCTTCCTCTTGTCACTAGGCTACCACCACAAACCTCCTCGGAGGCCCCGCATCTTGTGGGACGACCTGCGGTACCACTTCTCGCCGCAGGGCGCTGCTGCCGGGTACTACTCTCCCCCCTGACAACCCCCATCAAGTGATGTATCTTCCTCTTGTCACTAGGCTACCACCACAAACCTCCTCGGAGGCCCCGCATCTTGTGGGACGACCTGCGGTACCACTTCTCGCCGCAGGGCGCTGCTGTCGGGTACTACTCTCCCCCTGACAAACCCCATCAAGTAATGTATCTTCCTCTTGTCACTAATCTACCACCACAAACCTCCTCGGAGGCCCCGCATCTTGTGGGACGACCTGCGGTACCACTTCTCGCCGCAGGGCGCTGCTGCCGGGTACTACTCTCCCCCCTGACAACCCCCATCAAGTGATGTATCTTCCTCTTGTCACTAGGCTACCACCACAAACCTTCTCGGAGGCCCCGCATCTTGTGGGACGACCTGCGGTACCACTTCTCGCCGCAGGGCGCTGCTGCCGGGTACTACTCTCCCCCCTGACAACCCCCATCAAGTGATGTATCTTCCTCTTGTCACTAGGCTACCACCACAAACCTCCTCGGAGGCCCCGCATCTTGTGGGACGACCTGCGGTACCACTTCTCGCGGCAGGGCGCTGCTGCCGGGTACTACTCTCCCCCCTGACAACCCCCATCAAGTGATGTATCTTCCTCTTGTCACAAGGCTACCACCACAAACCTCCTCGGAGGCCCCGCATCTTGTAGGACGACCTGCGATACCACTTCTCGCCGCAGGGCGCTGCTGCCGGGTACTACTCTCCCCCCTGACAACCCCCATCAAGTGATGTATCTTCCTCTTGTCACTAGGCTACCACCACAAACCTCCTCGGAGGCCCCGCATCTTGTGGGACGACCTGCGGTACGACTTCTCGCCGCAGGGTGCTGCTGCCGGGTACTACTCTCCCCCCTGACAACCCCCATCAAGTGATGTATCTTCCTCTTGTCACTAGGCTACCACCACAAACCTCCTCGGAGGCCCCGCATCTTGTGGGACGACCTGCGGTACCACTTCTCGCCGCAGGGCGCTGCTGCCGGGTACTACTCTCCCCCCTGACAACCCCCATCAAGTGATGTATCTTCCTCGTGTCACTAGGCTACCACCACAAACCTCCTCGGAGGCCCCGCATCTTGTGGGACGCCCCACCAATGGACTGCCACCTTGACGTAATGGTGGGGCTTAAGGGGCCGGCTCACATACGAGTTGGCCCCAACCAAGTGCAGTCCAGGGTCGACCTAGTCCCATGCCCTCCAAAATTCGCGGGCCCCTCGGGCCGGCCTCCCCCCTCGAGATGGTGATCCCCCTGAAATCGAGTCCCACCGGCCCGAAGCTCTCCACCCCCCGGTCTGTCCCCATTCTGACCTGGCTTTCCCACCAGTTTCAGACTCCCCCAGATCGGGCCCGTTAGGACGACCCCTCCCGATGTCCTCCACTTAGTTCAACAAAGTTAAAAGGTAAAATTAATGTGCGCAATATAACCTCGTCGTTGACGCGCCGTTAAACTCTAATAATCATCATCAATTATCATCTTGTGGGACGACCTGCGGTACCACTTTTCGCCGCAGGGCGCTGCTGCCGGGTACTACTCTCCCCCCTGACAACTTCCATCAAGTGATGTATCTTCCTCTTGTCACTAGGCTACCACCACAAACCTCCTCGGAGGCCCCGCATCTTGTGGGACGACCTGCGGTACCACTTCTCGCCGCAGGGCGCTGCTGTCGGGTACTACTCTCCCCCCTGACAACCCCCATCAAGTGATGTATCTTCCTCTTGTCACTAGGCTACCACCACAAACCTCCTCGGAGGCCCCGCATCTTGTGGGACGACCTGCGGTACCACTTCTCGCCGCAGGGCGCTGCTGTCGGGTACTACTCTCCCCCCTGACAACCCCCATCAAGTGATGTATCTTCCTCTTGTCACTAGGCTACCACCACAAACCTCCTCGGAGGCCCCGCATCTTGTGGGACGACCTGCGGTACCACTTCTCGCCGCAGGGCGCTGCTGTCGGGTACTACTCTCCCCCCTGACAACCCCCATCAAGTGATGTGTCTTCCTCTTGTCACTAGGCTACCACCACAAACCTCCTCGGAGGCCCCGCATCTTGTGGGACGACCTGCGGTACCACTTCTCGCAGCAGGGCGCTGCTGCCGGGTACTACTCTCCCCCCTGACAACCCCCATCAAGTGATGTATTTTCCTCTTGTCACTATGCTACCACCACAAACCTCCTCGGAGGCCCCGCATCTTGTGGGACAACCTGCGGTACCACTTCTCGCCGCAGGGCGCTGCTGCCGGGTACTACTCTCCCCCCTGACAACCCCCATCAAGTGATGTATCTTCCTCTTGTCACTAGGCTACCACCACAAACCTCCTCGGAGGCCCCGCATCTTGTGGGACGACCTGCGGTACCACTTCTCGCCGCAGGGCGCTGCTGTCGGGTACTACTCTCACCCTGACAACCCCCATCAAGTAATGTATCTTCCTCTTGTCACTAGGCTACCACCACAAACTTCCTCGGAGGCCCCGCATCTTGTGGGACGACCTGCGGTACCACTTCTCGCCGCATGGCGCTGCTGCCGGGTACTACTCTCCCCCCTGACAACCCCCATCAAGTGATGTATCTTCCTCTTGTCACTAGGCTACCACCACAAACCTCCTCGGAGGCCCCGCATCTTGTGGGACGACCTGCGGTACCACTTCTCGCCGCAGGGCGCTGCTGCCGGGTACTACTCTCCCCCCTGACAACCCCCATCAAGTGATGTATCTTCCTCTTGTCACTAGGCTACCACCACACACCTCCTCGGAGGCCCCGCATCTTGTGGGACGACCTGCGGTACCACTTCTCGCCGCATGGCGCTGCTGCCGGGTACTACTCTCCCCCTGACAACCCCCATCAAGTGATGTATCTTCCTCTTGTCACTAGGCTACCACCACAAACCTCCTCGGAGGCCCCGCATCTTGTGGGACGACCTGCGGTACCACTTCTCGCCGCATGGCGCTGCTGCCGGGTACTACTCTCCCCCTGACAACCCCCATCAAGTGATGTATCTTCCTCTTGTCACTAGGCTACCACCACAAACCTCCTCGGAGGCCCCGCATCTTGTGGGACGACCTGCGGTACCACTTCTCGCCGCAGGGCGCTGCTGTCGGGTACTACTCTTCCCCCTGACAACCCCCATCAAGTGATGTATCTTCCTCTTGTCACTAGGCTACCACCACAAACCTCCTCGGAGGCCCCGCATCTTGTGGGACGACCTGCGGTACCACTTCTCGCCGCAGGGCGCTGCTGTCGGGTACTACTCTCCCCCCTGACAACCCCCATCAAGTGATGTATCTTCCTCTTGTCACTAGGCTACCACCACAAACCTCCTCGGAGGCCCCGCATCTTGTGGGACGACCTGCGGTACCACTTCTCGCCGCAGGGCGCTGCTGCCGGGTACTACTCTCCCCCCTGACAACCCCCATCAAGTGATGTATCTTTCTCTTGTCACTAGGCTACCACCACAAACCTCCTCGGAGGCCCCGCATCTTGTGGGACGACCTGCGGTACCACTTCTCGCCGCAGGGCGCTGCTGTCGGGTACTTCTCTCCCCCTGACAACCCCCATCAAGTAATGTATCTTCCTCTTGTCACTAGGCTACCACCACAAACCTCCTCGGAGGCCCCGCATCTTGTGGGACGACCTGCGGTACCACTTCTCGCCGCAGGGCGCTGCTGCCGGGTACTACTCTCCCCCCTGACAACCCCCATCAAGTGATGTATCTTCCTCTTGTCACTAGGCTACCACCACAAACCTCCTCGGAGGCCCCGCATCTTGTGGGACGACCTGCGATACCACTTCTCGCCGCAGGGCGCTGCTGCCGGGTACTACTCTCCCCCCTGACAACCCCCATCAAGTGATGTATCTTCCTCTTGTCACTAGGCTTCCACCACAAACCTCCTCGGAGGCCCCGCATCTAGTGGGACGACCTGCGGTACCACTTCTCGCCGCAGGGTGCTGCTGCGGGGTACTACTCTCCCCCCTGACAACCCCCATCAAGTGATGTATCTTCCTCTTGTCACTAGGCTACCACCACAAACCTCCTCGGAGGCCCCGCATCTTGTGGGACGGCCTGCGGTACCACTTCTCGCCGCAGGGCGCTGCTGCCGGGTACTACTCTCCCCCCTGACAACCCCCATCAAGTGATGTATCTTCCTCTTGTCACTAGGCTACCACCACAAACCTCCTCGGAGGTCCCGCATCTTGTGGGACGCCCCACCAATGGACTGCCACCTTGACGTGGTGGTGGGGCTTAAGGGGCCGGCTCACATACGAGTTGGCCCCAAACAAGTGCAGTCCAAGGTCGACCTAGTCCCATGCCCTCCCCAAATTCGCGGGCCCCTCGGGCCGGCCTCCCCCCTCGAGATGGTGATCCCCCTGAAATCAAGTCCCACCGGCCCGAAGCTCTCCACCCCCCGGTCTGTCCCCATTCTGACCTGGCTTTCCCACCAGTTTCAGACTCACCCAGATCGGGCCCGTTAGGACGACCCCTCCCGATGTCCTCCACTTAGTTCAACAAAGTTAAAAGGTAAAATTAATGTGCGCAATATAACCTCGTCGTTGACGCGCCGTTAAACTCTAATAATCATCATCAATCATCATCTTGTGGGACGACCTGCGGTACCACTTCTCGCCGCAGGGCGCTGCTGCCGGGTACTACTCTCCCCCCTGACAACCCCCATCAAGTGATGTATCTTCCTCTTGTCACTAGGCTACCACCACAAACCTCCTCGGAGGCCCCGCATCTTGTGGGACGACCTGCGGTACCACTTCTCGCCGCAGGGCGCTGCTGCCGGGTTCTACTCTCCCCCCTGACAACCCCCATCAAGTTATGTATCTTCCTCTTGTCACTAGGCTACCACCACAAACCTCCTCGGAGGCCCCGCATCTTGTGGGACGACCTGCGGTAC
This sequence comes from Leuctra nigra, assembly GCA_934045905.1. Classification (NCBI taxonomy): domain Eukaryota; kingdom Metazoa; phylum Arthropoda; class Insecta; order Plecoptera; family Leuctridae; genus Leuctra; species Leuctra nigra. The sequence goes on from OW203762.1 coordinate 18,412,238, forward strand.
CACTTCTCGCCGCAGGGCGCTGCTGTCGGGTACTACTCTCCCCCCTGACAACCCCCATCAAGTGATGTATCTTCCTCTTGTCACTAGGCTACCACCACAAACCTCCTCGGAGGCCCCGCATCTTTTAGGACGACCTGCGGTACCACTTCTCGCAGCAGGGCGCTGCTGCCGGGTACTACTCTCCCCCCTGACAACCCCCATCAAGTGATGTATTTTCCTCTTGTCACTAGGCTACCACCACAAACCTCCTCGGAGGCCCCGCATCTTGTGGGACGACCTGCGGTACCACTTCTCGCCGCAGGGCGCTGCTGCCGTGTACTACTCTCCCCCCTGACAACCCCCATCAAGTGATGTATCTTCCTCTTGTCACTAGGCTACCACCACAAACCTCCTCGGAGACCCCGCATTATGTGGGACGACCTGCGGTACCACTTCTCGCCGCAGGGCGCTGCTGTCGGGTACTTCTCTCCCCCTGACAACCCCCATCAAGTAATGTATCTTCCTCTTGTCACTAGGCTACCACCACAAACCTCCTCGGAGGCCCCGCATCTTGTGGGACGACCTGCGGTACCACTTCTCGCCGCAGGGCGCTGCTGCCGGGTACTACTCTCCCCCCTGACAACCCCCATCAAGTGATGTATCTTCCTCTTGTCACTAGGCTACCACCACAAACCTCCTCGGAGGCCCCGCATCTTGTGGGACGACCTGCTGTACCACTTCTCGCCCCATGGCGCTGCTGCCGGGTACTACTCTCCCCCTGACAACCCCCATCAAGTGATGTATCTTCCTCTTGTCACTAGGCTACCACCACAAACCTCCTCGGAGGCCCCGCATCTTGTGGGACGACCTGCGGTACCACTTCTCGCCGCATGGCGCTGCTGCCGGGTACTACTCTCCCCCTGACAACCCCCATCAAGTGATGTATCTTCCTCTTGTCACTAGGCTACCACCACAAACCTCCTCGGAGGCCCCGCATCTTGTGGGACGACCTGCGGTACCACTTTTCGCCGCAGGGCGCTGCTGTCGGGTACTACTCTCCCCCCTGACAACCCCCATCAAGTGATGTATCTTCCTCTTGTCACTAGGCTACCACCACAAACCTCCTCGGAGGCCCCGCATCTTGTGGGACGACCTGCGGTACCACTTCTCGCCGCATGGCGCTGCTGCCGGGTACTACTCTCCCCCCTGACAACCCCCATCAAGTGATGTATCTTCCTCTTGTCACTAGGCTACCACCACAAACCTCCTCGGAGGCCCCGCATCTTGTGGGACGACCTGCGGTACCACTTCTCGCCGCAGGGCGCTGCTGCCGGGTACTACTCTCCCCCCTGACAACCCCCATCAAGTGATGTATCTTCCTCTTGTCACTAGGCTACCACCACAAACCTCCTCGGAGGCCCCGCATCTTGTGGGACGACCTGCGGTACCACTTCTCGCCGCAGGGCGCTGCTGCCGGGTACTACTCTCCCCCCTGACAACCCCCATCAAGTAATGTATCTTCCTCTTGTCACTAGGCTACCACCACAAACCTCCTCGGAGGCCCCGCATCTTGTGGGACGACCTGCGGTACCACTTCTCGCCGCAGGGCGCTGCTGCCGGGTACTACTCTCCCCCCTGACAACCCCCATCAAGTGATGTATCTTCCTCTTGTCACTAGGCTACCACCACAAACCTCCTCGGAGGCCCCGCATCTTGTGGGACGACCTGCGGTACCACTTCTCGCCGCAGGGCGCTGCTGTCGGGTACTACTCTCCCCCTGACAACCCCCATCAAGTAATGTATCTTCCTCTTGTCATTAGGCTACCACTACAAACCTCCTCGGAGGCCCCGCATCTTGTGGGACGACCTGCGGTACCACTTCTCGCCGCAGGGCGCTGCTGCCGGGTACTACTCTCCCCCCTGACAACCCCCATCAAGTGATGTATCTTCCTCTTGTCACTAGGCTACCACCACAAACCTCCTCGGAGGCCCCGCATCTTGTGGGACGACCTGCGGTACCACTTCTCGCCGCAGGGCGCTGCTGCCGGGTACTACTCTCCCCCCTGACAACCCCCAACAAGTGATGTATCTTCCTCTTGTCACTAGGCTACCACCACACACCTCCTCGGAGGCCCCGCATCTTGTGGGACGACCTGCGGTACCACTTCTCGCCGCATGGCGCTGCTGCCGGGTACTACTCTTCTCCCTGACAACCCCCATCAAGTGATGTATCTTCCTCTTGTCACTAGGCTACCACCACAAACCTCCTCGGAGGCCCCGCATCTTGTGGGACGACCTGCGGTACCACTTCTCGCCGCATGGCGCTACTGCCGGGTACTACTCTCCCCCCTGACAACCCCCATCAAGTGATGTATCTTCCTCTTGTCACTAGGCTACCACCACAAACCTCCTCGGAGGCCCCGCATCTTGTGGGACGACCTGCGGTACCACTTCTCGCCGCAGGGCGCTGCTGCCGGGTACTACTCTCCCCCCTGACAACCCCCATCAAGTGATGTATCTTCCTCTTGTCACTAGGCTACCACCACAAACCTCCTCGGAGGCCCCGCATCTTGTGGGACGACCTGCGGTACCACTTCTCGCCGCAGGGCGCTGCTGCCGGGTACTACTCTCCCCCCTGACAACCCCCATCAAGTGATGTATCTTCCTCTTGTCACTAGGCTACCACCACAAACCTCCTCGGAGGCCCCGCATCTTGTGGGACGACCTGCGGTACCACTTCTCGCCGCAGGGCGCTGCTGCCGGGTACTACTCTCCCCCTGACAACCCCCATCAAGTGATGTATCTTCCTCTTGTCACTAGGCTACCACCACAAACCTCCTTGGAGGCCCCGCATCTTGTGGGACGACCTGCGGTACCACTTCTCGCCGCAGGGCGCTGCTGTCGGGTACTACTCTCCCCCCTGACAACCCCCATCAAGTGATGTATCTTCCTCTTGTCACTAGGCTACCACCACAAACCTCCTCGGAGGCCCCGCATCTTGTGGGACGACCTGCGGTACCACTTCTCGCCGCAGGGCGCTGCTGCCGGGTACTACTCGCTACCGCGGACTGCTGGCGAGGCCAGGGCGCTGGGGTATGTGGCGCCCCCCGAGGACAGGGGGGGCGATGTGTAGGCGCTCTGCTTCGCCAACGACCCCTCCGTCTGCACCATCTACGACCGCAGGGGCAACATCGCCGGCATGCAGATCTCGGTGAGAAGCTGTTCGACTCTGAAAAATAGCTCTTATACAAATCATTATTTAAAACAGAAACCAGAGATCATAAGATTTGTCAATAACTCTCGAAAAAAGTGATAGAAGTTCAGAGAACGCGGCTAGGTGGAAAAGTTATTTCAGCAACTTTTACATGTTTGGAAAACTCAAAAATGGCCAATAAATCTTAGAATTTTCTAGTAAACATGGTTTGTAAACTTGCTCAGTTATATTTGCTGCATTGTTGAGGTTGACAACTTTAGTAAATTCTACTTGTTTAGGTAGACTACGCTCTATACTGTATAATTTGAATTTGCCAAAATGGATGGGTGGGAACGCACAATAAATGACCACAATTGCCAATTTGGCTCGAATTGAAAGCTCTCTATTTCTACTTGCAGGTCCTGAGATCGTACGTGGACGGTATCTTGCCGTATCCGATCTTACGACATCCGTTTTACATCGCTACCAGACGCTTCGGTCTCAACGTCTATATGGGAACAATCTACTTCGTCTCGCAAGGTGAGTGAGTACAAAGAAAATAACACGAAAATAACACTCAATAAAATCCATTTTTAGCGTAAATGGCAGTGAGTTGAAGCAGTGATAAACTGAGTGGGCACAACAATTTTTTATGTGAGAGGGGCTCAAGTGTTGTATCGTTTCTCTTACCTCTATGGTTGTAGCTTAGAGGAATAAGTGGTTTTATTCCTCTAAGGTTGTAGCTATCACCTAATGCCTCCTACTCCATGATGTTACAGATGTGCTGGCGAGCGGGGGGAGGAGGAATCTGGACTCTGATGGGACTCTGGATCAGGCCTCTCTAATGCCTCCTACTCCATGATGTTACAGATGTGCTGGCGAGCGGGGGGAGGAGGAATCTGGACTCTGATGAGACTCTGGATCAGGCCTCTCTAATGCCTCCTACTCCATGATGTTACAGATGTGCTGGCGAGCGGGGGGAGGAGGAATCAGGACTCTGATGAGACTCTGGATCAGGCCTCTCTAATGCCTCCTACTCCATGATGTTACAGATGTGCTGGCGAGCGGGGGGAGGAGGAATCTGGACTCTGATGGGACTCTGGATCAGGCATCTCTAATGCCTCCTACTCCATGATGTTACAGATGTGCTGGCGAGCGGGGGGAGGAGGAATCTGGACTCTGATGGGACTCTGGATCAGGCCTCTCTAATGCCTCCTACTCCATGATGTTACAGATGTGCTGGCGAGCGGGGGGAGGAGGAATCTGGACTCTGCGGGACAGGCACGGGACTCTGGATCAGGCCTCTCTAATGCCTCCTACTCCATGATGTTACAGATGTTCTGGCGAGCGGGGGGAGGAGGAATCTGGACTCTGCGGGACAGGCACGGGACTCTGGATCAGGCCTCTCTAATGCCTCCTACTCCATGATGTTACAGATGTGCTGGCGAGCGGGGGGAGGAGGAATCTGGACTCTGATGGGACTCTGGATCAGGCCTCTCTAATGCCTCCTACTCCATGATGTTACAGATGTGCTGGCGAGCGGGGGGAGGAGGAATCTGGACTCTGATGGGACTCTGGATCAGGCCTCTCTAATGCCTCCTACTCCATGATGTTACAGATGTGCTGGCGAGCGGGGGGGAGGAGGAATCTGGACTCTGATGGGACTCTGGATCAGGCCTCTCTAATGCCTCCTACTCCATGATGTTACAGATGTGCTGGCGAGCGGGGGGAGGAGGAATCTGGACTCTGATGGGACAGGCACGGGACTCTGGATCAGGCCTCTCTAATGCCTCCTACTCCATGATGTTACAGATGTGCTGGCGAGCGGGGGGAGGAGGAATCTGGACTCTGATGGGACAGGCACGGGACTCTGGATCAGGGTCGGGAAAGGTTATGACGGTCGCGACTTCCTGTATGAAGTTCCGAGGTTCCAGACAGAGATGGCGCGCACTCCGTTCACACTGGAGAACTGCGTCGATGGCATGGGTGAGCACAATATACTCGAACTCGTATGTTCCTCTGATCTGCCAATAGTTAGCTTATGGAGCTTAGACCTTTTAAAATCTTCTTTAAAATGAAAAATAATGCATAACGTCGGTGACAGGCAAAGATGAACCCAGTTTCACATGGCCTGGTATAGGCCGGCACATTCTAGAGCGGGTTCATCTTTGCCTGTCACCGACCGTAGGTATATAATTTAATAAAAATGATCAACATCACAAAATGTCTTAATAGGGAGTCTAAAAAAAATGATTAGTAAATATCAAGAGAAAAATAATGACAATAATTAGTACACTCTTCACGCGAAAAAATACAATTTTATTCATAAAATCAAATTAAAATTTCATGTGACATTATGGCGGGAAAATCCATGTGTGACGTACGTATGTGATTCCAGTGATGTCATTTCTAAGTCCACAACAATGTGTTACCATGGTGATTGCTTTGTTGCCATGGCATTGCTGAGCCCCATGACGTCAATGCCGATATTACTGTTTTAAAACAAGGTTAATATATTTTAAAATTCGGAGATTTCTATCAATCTTTCTGTATCAATTACTTAAAATTTATTCATCGCACAATAATAATGTTTTATTTGTCTACAAACTAGACATTGTACACTTTCAATATTTCAAGTTTTTTAATCCATTCTACAATTATTTGAGAGAGTTCCCAATTCTATTAATTGTTCAACATAAATGAATGCTCTTCATGATCATTCAGGTGTCCCCACCAATGGACTGATACCTTGACGCGGTTGTGGGGCTTCAGAGGTCGCCTCACATTACGCGTTGGTCCCAACAGAGTGCAGTCCAGGGTCGACCTAGTCCCATGCCCTCTCCAAATTCGCGGGCCCCTCGGGCCGGCCACCCCCCCTCGAGATGGTGATCCCCCTAAATTGGGTCCCACCGGCCCGAAGCCTCCCCCCGGGCTGTCCTTATTCTGAACTTGGCTTTCCCACCAGTTTCATACTCCCTCGGATCGGGCCCGTTAGGTCGACCCCTCCCATGTTCTCCACGTATTATCAACAAAGTTAAAAGTAAAAATTAATGTGCGCAATATAACCTCGTCGTTGTCGCGCCGTTAAACAATAATAATCTAATCTAATCTAATCTAATCATCCAGGCGTGCACTACTACTACAACGTCTCCGAGCAAATGGACTGCAGAGATTGGGCTCCGATCTTCGCCCTCTATGACCCAGGAAACACGGAGATGACGGGCTTCGGGTTCAAGGTCAACGGGAGGCCGACGTCGATCGGACAGAACGACTTCGAGAGCATTCCATCAGCAGCACTCAAGGTGACAATAGAACCTTGACGGGTCCCTTTAGTCACAAATACGCAAAATATCAATATCATAAAAGTACAATATTTGTGCCCGATCACGTGGAAAATGAAATGTCTCTCTCTGTTTATTCAAATTTTCCACGAGTATGGTCACAAATATTGTAATTTCTAAGATCGACTAAAAATTGGTTTATGCTAAATATTTTTCATTTATTTCTTAACTTGTATGATTCAAAAGTTATAGCGATCATAGGCGTGCGCAGGAGAAATCATTAGGAGGGGCCAAGATGGGCGCCGGCAGGAATAATGCTAAGGGGGGAAAAGGCCTGGGAAAGGAACTTCCACGCGTTAAGGGGGGTGTGGGGGGCGCGTCCCGCCACTTTGCCCCGCAGGGCGTTTTTTGGTTTTCTGGCTCTTCAAAATCATTTTTGAGACGTTTGGGAGCCAAATCTCTTACTTATGACAAAGGGTAGATGGGGTAAGAGCCCCCAGAAGACGTGAGTCCAGGGCTCGTAGCCCCGGAGAAAAATTGTGATCCTTAAGTGGATTTGATGGATTTTTAAGAGTTTTGAACATAGCATGGCCCTTTGAATTTACAAAAAATATTTTGGTTGAAAGTTAAAAGTGCTTGCTGTAAGCAAAATAAATTTTTAGGGCAAAAACATAGCGTTTTATGAGAAAACCATGTTTCTGGAAGGTATCTAGGCAATGTTTTCGTGGTATTTTCTTTAAAATATTGTGTTTTGGATCAACCTAGTACTTCATTCCAGTGATTTGAGCAACTCCAGTCTGCCCCGCAGGGAGATTTTTTTGTTTTAACACTTTTAAAACAAAAATTTGACACTATGAGGACCACATTTTATAATTTTTTAGTTAAGACTGATCCATTAGGGGGGGCCAAGGCCCCCCCGGCCCCCCCCCCCGTGCGCACGCCTATGATAGCGATATTTAAGAACTGAATATCCAATGGTTACTTACCTTTTAGTCAAAATATCTCGTTATTGGTGCAAGCAGTAGAGCCTTGGACCTGCTATCGCTTGAGAGGAAAATGATTGGAAGGTTCCATACTAATAGGTCAAGCCCACCTCCTTCCCTCTTCCATTATACCACTATTCTCTTTCGTCGTTCCCCTATCACAACTATAATGATTAGCCTATCCACCGTGTAGAGAACAGCTTACTTCACACTACTGAATTTAGTGTGAAGTAAGCTGTTCTCTACACGGTGGCCTATCTGTAGAATGGTGCATGTTTAGAGTACAATACCATAGACATTTATACTCACTGCGTGTGAGTATAAATGTCTATGACAATACACAGGATGTCTAACTTTTTTGTTGTTCTTCCTTGTTGCAGCAAAACATTCCAAATGCACCGGACTGTTTGACCGACTGGGCTGGCCAGTACGGATTGATGTCGATACACGTATTCTTCACGCAACAACCCTGGGACATCAAGTGTGACCAACAAGTGTAACCCTGACTTAGGCATTATAGTGTTGACATGGCATGGCATGGTGTGTCTGCAAGAGCCAATGAAAACCATTTACCTCCTTTTATTGTTGACAAAATTGTAACTCACTATACCTATGCGCTATAATGTTCGTTAATTATTTAAAGCCTTATTTATTTTTTGATTTCATGGATAACCTTATAGATTAAAATAAAATAGTTTTTACTTTTTTTTTAGTTATACCTTACGTGTTGATTTTATTTGCAGGGCTTTTTGACTGATTGTGTTTCTTCATTATTTAAAAAGTAGGGCAATATTACTCTATGTATATTTCTAAATAAAACTATCCCATTGACTAATATTATAAGTTGATTTGGCTTGTATTTTAATATTAAGTTTTTTCCACATTTAATTTGATTCTTTGCCAACTTTACATTTTTATTTATTCTCAAGAAAATACACTACCTACTTTATAAATTTACTGGGTACTTTCTTCCTGCGAAAATATATACCTATAGTGAGGTCCTTTCATTTGCATGTACAGAGAAGAACGATACTCAAGTATCTTTTATTCACTACGTGAAAAACGCGGGTGAAAAGTAAAAGCCCTGCTTATTCACTGACTGCCCAATTACATAATATTTATTACCCTGTTCACACTGAGAATTCGATCATGATCCAGTTCAATTACAATCGAAATCAAAATGTAGGCAATATTCAAGTTCACAAACATTTTCGATTGCAATCGAGATTTTGGATCATGATCGAATCCTCAGTGTGAACAGAAGAATCAATCATATTCGTGTGTAAACCGAAAGCGTATTTATCTCATTTTCACGAAAATATTGACTTAATTAATCGTTCTTCCCTTATACCACTTTGAAAAAAAAACAGGCATGTCAAGACAAGTTATTCTCAATGAAATTTGTGTTTGCGTATAATCAACAGTTGAAAATACTCCAAAATCAACTGGGGAGTAGCAAACAAGATATTTTTTTACCTGGCTTTTCTCTACAATCCAGATAAGTACAACTAGGTAACTAGGTACTAGGTACAACTATACAACTGAATAAGTAGGTATATGATATTAAACTTTTTAAGAAAAAGTGTGTTCGAATGCAACCAAATGTAAACAAAATATAAATAAAAAATTTGACTTTTCTCAAACATTTGAATCCCGTTCAATATTGTATATAAGGCATACCAACCAAAATAATAATTCGTAATTTAAGAAGTTCGTTTATACACTTTTTTGATGACATGGGAATATTCGAAGTCATAAAATATTTATACTATCATTATTTATTTGCAATATAATTATCTAAGAGTATATATTTTAAAAAACTCGTCTCCCACCCGATGTACTTCCAATATTTTCATATTGGTGGACCTGAATTCATTTTGGCGCCACAATCCAGGCCGGTCAACAGGTGTTTGCATGGGTTTTCGTTCTGTCGTTCTGTCATCTTACAATTATTTTACTTCAATTATAATAAGTTGCATTCCTATGTGACTTGAATCATTTCTTATCATTGCATAAAAAATAAACATTTTTAAAGATGTACATTCAAATCAAAACCATGGATGGGAAGCGAACCCAGACTTTATCGGTTTCACGCTGCACTCCTGTACCCGAAGTGAAGAAGTTGATTGAAACTAATCTTGCTATTGATCACTCAAAGCAAAAACTTTATTACAAGGGCAAGCAGGTAAGCCATACGATCTTCTATTTAGATATTATGTATGACAATTGACAAGTTCAAGCTAAATTACATCAACAGTTTACCTACCTAGGTAAATTTTGACATTCTTAACCCCACCACTGTTTGATTCTTTGCAAGAAATATCTACACATATTTTAAGACCTGACCGTGACTAGGGAATACGCCAAGTATTTTTAGTGATGTTTGTACCTAGTGCTAAGTGTCTGGAACGTTATTTTCAAACGTGGTTTTATGAAAACCTCGTCGCCCTTACGTTTACGTGCACGGAGCGGGGACATGTACCTTACGATAAACCGTCGACCGCGAAGTAGGTATCTACAATTAGATGGACTTTGTCAGATATTAAATTTTCTGATTGTCCAGTGAGTGGTTGAGGTCACCACCTAAATACTCAGTGCCAGTCATTATAATGTCACACTTTAAATGAACTCCATAGTATTAAGTATTAAGTATTAAGTATTATTGAGTATAAAGATTATTAAGAGTATTAAGAGTACCTATTAAGTCGGCGAATTAACAGTTAAAAGCGATCTAGCATTAATATTAACAGTAATAGTTATAGTTATATTTATATTTACCCATAAAAAAACACTCCGTGTAAAAATACCAGCCAAGTCTCTTCAACTAAAAAAAAAATAGAAGAAATCTAAAAATTCAGCACTGAAAAGTAGTGATATCAAAAAAAGGCCAAGTCAAAACTTTTAAAAATTACTTGGCGCATCGTTTTTCTATGGGATTATTGATATATTTTATGTATAGATGAGTATATTTGATTACCGACCTACTTCTATACTATTTATATGCACGATGCGCCAAGTAATTTTTAAAAGTTTTGACTTGGCCTTTTTTTGATATCACTACTTTTCAGTGCTGAATTTTTAGATTTCTTCTATTTTTTTTTTAGTTGAAGAGACTTGGCTGGTATTTTTACACGGAGTGTTTTTTATGGGATATCATTCCTTTTTTCAGTTTATTCTTACAATTTGTAGCATATATTGTGGAACCAAAGACTATAATTCCTTTAAAAAAATACGCCTTTTTGATTTGGTTGCTAAGAAAAGTTGTGCTTGTTACTATGTATATGCTATAAATAATATGCTATAAAGTATAGCGGAAGTTTCGTTCCAATTGGTCCAGCCGTTCTCGAGTTATGGCATCACTTCCGGTTTTCAAAATGGCGGCTGACTTCACTGCCACCTAAAATTTGTGTCTTTAAATGCTATGTAACATTATAAGCCTTCTGAATATGTAGTTATTGTTATAAGAGATGATTTCATTCAAATTTGGCATTTTTATGACGTCATTTCCGGTTTCGGTAAAAGTACATTTCTATTTTGACTGTTGATATTTCATTGAGAAGACCATCCGAATCGTTTGGCGCTAGTTTCGTCCCAATTGGTCCATCAGTTTTTAAGATATGACGTCACTTCCGGTTTCAAAATGGTGGCACAAAAAATTCGTAAGGACAAGGTATCATCAGACGCCAAAAGTGCATATATGGTAAAAATTTCAGATCGATCGGCTCAGCCGTTTAGGCTGTGGCGCTGTCAACAGTGTTTCCTGATATCATCAGAATCATCATCTTCAGAATCAGAAAGTGGTGTAATTTTACATATTTCACGGCCCTCTAGCACGAAAATGACGTACCCTATTGTTCCCAAATTCGGTATATGGGGTGGGGTGGGCCATAGCTCGAAATTAAGATATTTTGCAACAATGTGAGATTTTCCAATTTTAAGATCCAGTAGGCCGAAAATGCCATGTTGTTGCTTACAGTAAAAGTGGTTGGTCTGCTCCTCAGTTTATTAGGCATTTACGGTATGTTGAGTGAGTGTGAGTGTACGGTACGACTTGGCTGGGTGGAGCGACCGCTCCACTAGATTTATATAAGTATTTATTTTTATTAATTTATATAAATTACTTTAACCTATAAGATTGTTTTAGTTGTATTTTAATTTGACTTAGATTCTAGAAAATATTTAGTATTAAGACCTCTACCACCTGTTCAATGTAACAAATTGTAGAAAAATAAAACATACAACATACATACATATTCTGATTTGATCAACATATTCTGGATCGGGAGGCAGAAATAATTCCAACTTGTAAACTTTCACGATCTGTTCATAGCTGGAAGACGACTACACTCTGTTCGAGTATGGAGTGAAGTTGAACGACGTCATCCAAGTGGTGGAAATGTCTGCAATGTTGCCGCCTGCTTCTCCGCAGCCTAGCAAGGAAGTGGCCAAGACATCGGAGCCGGAAACCCCGTCTGTTAACATGAAGGAGTTAACTCAATGCAAATACTACAAGGTTTGTTTTGGAGTTTGGAAACTATGCAAATTATTTGAGATATTATGAAGAATTGTGACTAAAGAGGAGGAAGTCTGTTTAATTATAAGCGAGCGTAGCGAGCGTTTCTACGGGACTCTTATGCCACTTTCTCTGTTTGTTTGTTTTTTTGTTTTTTTGTCCATCGCATATTGGAAGCACCGATTGACCAATCAAACTGAAATTTTGAACATACACTAATATCATTCTAGAATAGGCTGTTATTGTTTTTGAGCAATATTCAAATAAAAAAGTTGATTATTTTTATTAGGACCCTTGCCGCGCGGCACCCTGCTGAGTGACCCTCATCGCATCCTGTCCACCCCACCCCTCCACTAATGACCATGTTCAGCCCCTAACCATTAAGAAAAAGGTTGTTTTTCTTTCATTCAAATGAGAGAGGGGTCAATAATTTGCAAACTTTTTGAAATAGGTAATACGATTTCGATATTTCTTGAATTTCGGTAAATCTTTGCCAGAATAAATATATTTGTTAAAAATATTACAATTTATTTCAATCTGCATTAGTATATTAGAGGTATAGCGCGTATCGGCGCTCGCTTATCAACGCGTTACAATGAGCGTTTTCCTAGTTGGGTACCTACCATCCTACTTTGGTCTCTCCCCAAATTATTGGTGACATGTTATAATTGAATACAAATTAATTTTAGCTAGATTTTGGCTCAACAGCGATAATTTAAAATGTTTCAGGTATGATTTATAAAAACTCTACATGGGAGAAACAAAATAGTAGGTACCTACTAGGTACTTATTCTCTCTGAACTTTACTTAAAATTTATTATCCCAAAGATTAGGAGTAGGCAGACCTTAGGTAGGTAGGTTGGGACAAGAGGGGCATTACCTAGTTCAGTTTGATATGGGCAAATGTATTTCATGGCATTCTGTTCAAAATACCTAGTTAGTTCATATTGTCCTGATTTTTAAGAAGACACTGGAAGTCTGTAGCTTTTAACATGTTTTGATGTGTGATGGTGCAGGTTGGTGATATGGTGGACTGCAGGGACCTGGCCTACGGTGGTTGGTTTGAAGCCGAAGTCCTGAAGATCGAGAATCCAGTTGACAATGAGAATCCCATGATCGACTCCAAGCTGGTGTATTCCGTCAGGTTCACTGCCAGGTATGACATGAACTGAGATGCTGTGAAGCACAACGGCTACAACATAATCTCATTCTCCTCCTTTCAGTTGTCCGCAGTTTTGTAGAATTATGTTTTAAAAATAAAGCCAACTTTAAACTGATTCGTGTTATGAACTGGATTATTGAAATTAAATGATAAGCCCAAAAAATTATTTTAGTGGGATGGCATGTACCAAATGTTATTTGCCCAATTAATTGTGCCTTCATACCGAAGAGATAGATATGTACTATGTAGGTACCTACCTAATGCATTTCTCTTTAGTTACGTACCTACATACTATTTCTAATCTGGTTTAAGATTTATGTGTTCACTACAAACACAAAGTATTTGTACAATCGACAATAAGCAATCACAAGTGGTATCATGGTGACTGCATTACGCAGTTTCTCAGACGAATAGTTCAGAAGTATGTTTCATTGAACGTATTGTGTTTCAGCGGTGCAGATGGGGATGCTGTCGCCTGTAGCTGGGATGACATTCGACCGATCGCGAGGGAGACGTTGACCTTCAGTGACCTGGCCGTGGGGGACACCATCATGGTGAATTACAACATGGAGAGTCCCAAGCAACAGGGATACTGGTACGCTACTACGCTTGTCTCATTGCTGGCAGCTCATGAACTGAGGTTTCTTTGTATGTAGTGGCACTGGCAACAGATTGGGCCAGTTTACAGTGTCAAATGTTGTTTGAAATATAACTTTTTTAAGGGAGCATTACCTACTATGTATGTATTACTCTAGTCTATAGCCCTAGAAATTTTTTTTGTATTATTTGTTTTAATTTTTTGTTTTTTGTATTTCTTATTTATTATTTTGCACACACGCTAATGCGGCATTCCAGTCTCACTCATTTGAGCGAAATCAAACCGATCCAAATTACTTTTGGTTGAAAAGTAAAAATGAATGATTTGTTTTATTTCAAGTTCAGCTTGACCCATTGTCCTTGGGACCATTTTTTTGGTCCCACCAGCTCGCCAGTTTTTTTTAACTTTTTTTGCTCAAGAACGTCAAGAGTTGAGTATAAAATTTTTAGTTTATTTGAAATATTTGTCAGATAGTTTATTTTATCAAGAAGGAATACTTGTACTACTTGTACTACTTGTACACGTCATCCCGATGAGGTGTAGCTTGTGACAGTTTGCGGCAGGTTTTGGCAGGGTAAACAAACAGGAGGGCTATTCTTAATGTTCTTGTCGTGTCGTCTCTCTTGATACAGCCTCACTGCACCCTGGTGTGCTATCTAGGTATTTAACATGGAAGTGACGCCGTATCGATTTATACGAGACGACAAGGAAATTTAGAATAACCACCCTGACTTCTTGATTACTCAAAGGCTTTCATTGACAGCTGTTTCCAAGGTCTGTAGAGCAGCTTTATGTTACACAGAGAATTTTGTTCTTGATTTCAATAGGGCAAATGTTATTTTCATTGATACAACTGAGGAAGTTAGTCGGTATATTGTAGGAAGCATGTTGTTCTGGATGTGTAGGTACGACATGACTATAACCGCGCTGCCTGGCGGGAAGAAAGGCAACACTGTCGTCGGCTCTCTGATCTTTGGTCGGGAGCGAGCCAAGGTGGACAACACGTCGGTCAACCTCAACTACGGAGCTATGCGCATCGAGAAGCCGACACTCTTAGCTGACAGGACAGACGATTTGTACACACAGGACATTCCTAAACGTGAGTTCTTTTGTGATTTGTGAATAACTAATAAGACAAGACCTACCTAACATGTCTCCAATTTTGTTTACAATTTACACAAATGAGATTAATACGGCTGTGTTACGAAATGTTGATTGATTAATCATTGTAATGTTTACCCTTTTATAGGTAGTTAATTCATTAAATCTAGGTAGGTACCAAACAGGTACCAAAAACACCAGAAAGCTAGTGTGTATTCTCTCTCTCAAAGATTGACTTTAAAATTTATTGGAAACCATTAAAAAGTAACAACCAACCTTGAGAAAACATGATGGCTATCAACAACATAAATGTTTAATTATTTGTAGCCAAAGTAATGCGGAATGATTAGGTATGTATTGTATTGACACTTTTATATTGTGGGGAAATGATTAATGATAATATTTTAAGCAGAAACACTAAAATAATCAGATGTGATAGGTACTTTACCTTCATTGCATTCTCCTCGGAGATCTCTAACCCTCATCAGTGCGTTGTGTTTAGTGTCCGTCCATCCGACCGGGTAGCTCAGTTGGTAGAGCTCTCGCCCGGCAAGTGAGAGAGCCCGGGTTCGAGCCCCGGTTCAGTCAGTTATTTTTCACAACGCACATCCCTTCCTATCATCCTGACTCCATGAAAGTTTTCCACATAAACCTACACTACAGTCTGTTTTTTTACTGTATGAACTCTCACCAGATGGAGCCACAGTCAGTTGTTCTGCTAGGCCGAGAAAGACTTCATTGCTCGCTCACCTTGCAATGTTGTCTTTCTCGGCCTAACAGAACAACTGACTGTGTCTCGGTCTGTAGAGAGTTCAAGCATAGGAAAAACGAACTGTATCATTATGTTTTTCATTTTATTTTTGAGTGGAAGTGGCACTATCTGTTGGGAGGTCAGGCAGGTATAACTGGATGAATTGTACAACTTGCTACTTGTTGTACAGGTTCGGTGCAGCCTGAGTGTGACCGGTGCAACGACAACCCGCGCCGCAAGTGCACGGAATGCAGCTGCAAAGTCTGCGGAGGGAAGGACGATCCTGACAAACAGATCATGTGTGACGAATGTGACGGTTGTTATCACATTGGCTGCCTCGACCCGCCACTAACTCAGGTATGTTTTACGATATTACTCTACTCATTCTCACATGATATGAATCTCTGAACAGTCTAGCTTAGGAAATAAAAGAATAAAACTACATATCATAATTGATTTGAAATAGACGTAGTTTAATACTTAAAACATGGGACACAGCTTTTTTGATGACCAAACAGGAGAGAGGCAAGTAAAGTCATGTGACAGCTGTCAGCCAATGAGAGAGCTAGGTACTCTTCACTCAGCTCTCTGCTTTTACTTGACAGTGTGTCTGTGTTTTAGTAGTGATAACATACCTACAAACTTGTTCTTTTATTGGTACCTCTACTTAATAAAGAAGAGCTAGAAGAAACAAATACAAAAATATCACAGTTTAAATTTGTATAGACCTCATGGATGGAAATATTAATCTGTTAATAAACACTAGGATATTTAAGATGCAGCCTGCAAAATATAAACGCAACAAACTAGGATGTTTGTTCCACAATACGTATCTACTAGGGATGTCGGCGGGTACCCGGGCGGTTCCGGGTAATCAATTACTCGGGTAATAAATAATAATCGTGGGTACCAAAAAAAAAAAAAAAAAAAAAAAAAATTTACATTTGTTTACGCACAGTTATTTGCTGCGTCTCAAGCGGAAGCTCAACGACCTTGCTTGCTCTGGGGGGTGAGAGAGGAATGGGGAAGGAGGGGTGAAATCATGTGTCGAGAGTAGGAAGTGGGAAAAATGCGTCTGTATTTTTTTTTTCAATCACACTGTAGAACAGTGAAAAAGTTGAGTCCTGGGTAGAAAGGTGCACAAATTCGTGTTTTCTTATGATTGAATTTGTTAGTTATCAAAGAATGTTATCATGTCCTGTCCTGTTTTCTCAAATTCTTTTCAAGGACAAGCACACAGATGGCCCTGAGAGAGGGTCATTTTCTCCTCTCACGCATCTAAGTGCCACGTGTTTATTTACCTAAACCCCTACCCCCTTACCTAGCCACCCTCCACCAAAAAAATAAAAATAAAAATTTGTGTGGGGGGGGGGGGGGGTTCAATTACCCGATTCCGACCCGAGTATTTATGACGGGTACCCGATTCCTGATTTTTGGACCCGCCGACATCCCTAGTATCTACAGATACTGTTACAACCCTGCTCAGCGTCGCATTGTGTTTAGATCCCCGCTGAGGACGACTGGTACTGCTCCGAGTGCAAGAACGACGCCAGCGAGATCGTGAAGGCGGGAGAGAAGCTGAAAGAGAGCAAGCGACGCAGCAAGATGCCGTCGAGCCAGAGCAAGCCGGGGTCTCGGGACTGGGGCCACGGCATGGCCACTGTCGGTCGCACAACGCAGTGCACCATCGTCCAGTCCAACCACTTCGGAGAGATACCCGGCATCGACGTCGGAACCACGTGGAAGTTCCGCATGCAGGTAGTGATCGACTAATTCATTACCTAGTCATTTTATTTTTATAATGTGGAGGGCCCAGTGTAAGATGTCCCAAGTCTATTTTCTGAGATATTCGACAGTGAATATTTAATTTAATTTGAAAATGGGAACAAACTCCCAGTTTCCCCTTGTAAAACATTCTACCAAACTTAAATTTTTTTAAATAATGTAATTCTTCTTATTACCAATGTAGATTTCTTAAAAAAGAGCTCATTGAATACCTATGTGGGAAATTGAGCCTAACTAAAAATGGCAAAAATGTGACATAATTCTTGTTTCTTGAACTCTTTGTGAAACTTGACCTACCATTAGTCTAAGTATTTAATTAATAATGATTTTAAGCACATTTAGCGAGAAGATAACTTAAATGATAAGATCAAGAAAGCGTCCCTCAGGATTGAAACTCCCTGGGTCCATTTGTAAAGGCTCTACAATAGAGCAATCTATTGTTATTGAGCAATATCAAATCTAATATTTGTTCTAATATTGAGCAATTGCGTACAATACTTCTGTCTAGTGGTACCACGAGAGAAGGGGAATAGAATCTTATCCAAACAGCTCCATTTAATTGTGAAAGACTACTTGGAAGCATATTTTCTGAACCACAGAATTCATAACGAACAATTATTTAAGGTTGTTACAAGTTTGTTGTGTTACGTTTTCAAGGAACGCTGTTCTGTTTTACTGTGGAGGTTTCACTGCAATATGCGCGTGTGTGTTGTCAGGTGTCTGAGTCGGGAGTGCATCGACCGCCGGTGGGTGGAATCCACGGGAGGGAGCGAGACGGAGCGTACAGCATCGTGTTGAGCGGCGGCTACGAGGACGACCTCGACAACGGGGAGGAGTTCTTCTACACGGGCTCGGGAGGCAGGGATCTCAGCGGCAACAAGCGGACCTCGTGTCAGAGCTGCGATCAGGAGCTCACCAACTTCAACAAGTAGGTTCCAGGGACACCGCAGGCCAATTCGCAATGCATGCGGAAACTTAATCAAATACCTCGCTCAAATGCATTAAGGAGAAGTTTAGACTTAAAAATCTTTTTAAGTTTTTGTTCATACATAAAAAAAAAAACAGTATACCTAGTACATTAAATCATGAAAAAAATATCAAATAAATGTGGTGTAATGAAAGGAACAATCTATTGTTTCAACTAAATTGCATTGTTTTAAGTTTTGTCCAAACCTTGTTTTGAGGAGTAGGCTATGAAGAATCCTCATTTATGTAATTTTCTCAGAGGGATTAGTAGGCCTTTTGGAGAATGGAACTACACTAGTGAGAAGTAATTAATTCTGTATGATAAGCTGATTTCATTACCAATCTTTATTTTTAGCTCTTCGTTCATTAAATAGTGCAGTGGGTTGTCCCAAGTTTGGATGAGTTTGTTTGTCACATTAGAATTTCGTACCAATATCTCGATAGTATATCTTTTCAGTAATTACTGATTATGTATACGATTTCGATTTGTATGAACTATATGAAAGAATAGACTTGTCCCGTAAGTTGCAATTGCTCATGTAAGTCCTCTTGCAGAGCGATTGCCGTGAACTGCAAAGCACCGCTGAGTGAGAAAGGCGCCGACGCCGGAGACAAATGGCGCGCTGGGAAACCCATCCGTGTCGTGCGCAACTACAAGCTGGCGAAACACTCGGAGTACGCGCCGACAGAAGGCAACCGCTACGACGGCCTCTACAAGGTGGTCCGCTACTTCCCGGAAACCGGCAAGTCAGGGTTCAGAGTGTGGCGGTACGTCCTGCGCAGAGATGACCCCTCTCCCGCTCCCTGGACCAAGGCGGGAAAGAAGCGCAGTGCACAACTCGGTCTGGAGATGATTGTAAGTCGTTTGTTTGATTTTCGTTTATTTCTATTGAACATTTGCTCAAATGTATGAGCATAATGTGTCCTACAACATACCATATATATACCATATACCATAACATACCATATACCATATAAACATGAATTACATAATTAATAATTAATTAACTAGAGCTTATGATACAAGAACCTAAGTTACTACTACTAATAGTAATATTATTTATATAACGTAATAGATATTTACGAATTCAAAGTATCAGAGACTAGAATAGGTATTGATATTTATTTTAGTTTTACAACTATATAGTGCAAATTTATTTAGGCATTGGAATTTTTTGTCACTAACTTTCTTGTGTGATTTGCTCCGCTCAAGAACTGCAGACAATGTCTGCTATAAACTTTAATATCGGTTGCAAAATCATGAACCCATGGTAAAATCTCTAAATTCTCCAGTGCATCACTTTGGTGTGCAACCGTAAGTACATTTGTAACCAATTCGTATCAATATCAAGCACAGGCAGCTGTCACGCACCTAAGTAGTGAAGTGATCCCAAGAAGGTTGTTGTTTTCATCAACCGTCTTTTATCTCCCTCCCATTGAATGTTGTACTGAATGCCTCCATTTCTCCCCAGTATCCGGAAGGCTATGCGGAGAGTCAGGCCGCCAAAGAGATGGAAAAAGCCGTGTCAACGAAGAGCAAGAAAACCTTGACCCCGAAGAAGACGAAGACGCCTGTGGAATCCGTGTCGGAGAACCAGAGTCCGAACGCCAAGCGTCGGAAGCTGTCCGCATACCAACTGCCGAGCGAACTGACTGCGATGATGGAGGAAGACGTCAACGTCAAGCTGTGGCAGACTTGTCGCCTAACGTTGGCCGAGGGGAAAACCAAGTTCCTCGCGACCGTGACGGACAGCTTCATGTGCATATGTTGCCAGGAGTTGGTGCATCAGCCGGTCACGACTGACTGCTTACACAACATTTGCACGGTATTTAATTCCTCTCTTTTTAATACTAATAAAATTGGTTGAAACATATTGTGCCCAGGGCCGTATTAAGACCATCGCAGGCCTGACACTACTTTTATAGTAGGCCCCTGTCCGAAATGTTTTACTTTTTCCAGTGGGCAATTTGTGAAATAATAAGCGGTGATGCATCAATGATATTGATGGGAAAAGGTTTTGCTGATGAAAACAATTGGGGGACTGGTGCGAGGGCTCCCCACCAACCCACCAGTTACATGCAGGTCCGGGGCGCAAAGCCCCCGCAAAATTTTGAATTTCCGAGCTGTATCTGGTGCATTTCTAGTTTCTACTTTCTACACAATTTTTACACAATAAGACAAATTTAAAACAATTGAATTGATGAAATTAATTGAATTGAAAAATAATTTTTAATTGAAGTGGGCTTTTATTTAAGTGTGCTTTTCATAGGCCCAAAAGCTTCATAAACCTTCTAGGCACTCTGCCTATATGGCCTTCTTATAGATAACACGGCCCTGATTGTGCCCAAGAAATACGTAAACGGAGCAAAATCAAGGGGGACTAAAATGAAAAACATGAAAGGAGGGATATTCGAAGTAAAATCAAACTTGTTTGCAGCAATACGCACATTATTTGATTGATATTTTTCCCACTTATCTCCATACTGTAAGATTATCTCACATCTGGCATGGGTTTTTGTTCCAGGACTGCTTGAAGCGATCATTCAAGGCTGAGATGTACGGTTGTCCGAACTGCCGCAATGACTTGGGCAAAGATTACAAGTGTGAAGTAAACCCCGTGCTGAACAAGATCTTGCTCGCTCTCTTCCCTGGGTATGAAGTGGGCCGATAATCAGCGTTAATCTTCTCGAGAAACCTCATCTCATAGCAATCTCAAGCCAGGTGATCATTGTAGATGTCGATGTGACTCTTCAAGTGAAGGAAAATAATGTTTTTATCTAAATACTAGTACATTGAGATGGCTGTGCCATAAGGATTAGTTATGTATATATTGCACTTCCTTTGCAATCCTTCTTTGTGCATTTATAACACTGAAAGTGGTAATAAGTAATTTTTATTTTTAAAATTGGATTTCCTTAATAAAATTTCATTCCCCAATAATTTAGAAAATTTAGACAATAATTTATGCCGCAACATTATTGTTATAGGTAGGTAGGACCATAAGCCTTCTTGACAGTAACTTCGTTACTGGTTTGCTGCCTGCTGACAGCTCGAATTTTCGTAGCTCAAAAATCTGGTACTAGCATTCGTCTTTCGCATAATGACGTGCAGTGGAAATAACGTCATTATGCGAAAGACGAATGCTAGTAGCCGATTTTTGAACTACGAAATTTTGAGCCGTCGGCAATATGCTAACTAACCAGGAACAAACTGACTGTCGTGAAGGCTGAGGGTAGGAACTTTGTACAAATATTATCAGGAATACTGGATTTTCTTTGCTTCATTCAAGGAAAACTAAATGTAGTAAGAAGGTACTGATTTTGTGCATTGTCATTAACTTAGTTATTTTAACTTAAATTAAAGACCTCATCGTAGGTAGTTTGATTTTGTCTTATTGAGGTAAATTTGTATTTTTATATAATCGTGACCATTCATATTGCTAAGTGACATAATTCCATTCCAATCTATTATAGGTAGTAGTTAATTTATGCCATTTTAGGCATGAAATGTATTGAATGTACTAGTAGGTAGTAAGTAGTTCACACAAGGACTCGTCCGAAGTTACAATGTTTCATAGTAGTACTAGTACCTTTACCAACAAACCAATATAATTTAATAGGTATTTATTTATATGTATGGCTTAAACCTAGGGGTGTGTGAATATTCGAATTAGGCGAAGTATTCGGCCGAAGTCGAAGTATTTGATCTCGAAGTCGAATATTGATTTATTACATGTCGAACACTTCGAAATGTCGAAGTATTCGTTCAAATTCGAATAGTGCGCGCGTCGGTAAAGAAGTTCATCAGACCAATCAGCGTACATCTCGCCCGAGGACAAGGCCGCGCGGCGCGCACCTTTGGCGCGCACAATACACACACCCCCCTCCAAGTTCCAACGCCAAAACTCGTCTCGTTGTGTGTCAACAGTAGACAGCTGATTTCAATTTGTTGCATTCGCCGTGCCAAGCTTACCTGTGTTTTGTGTTGTGTTTTTAATTTTGCGAAATATTTCCGACACGAAGTCGAACTATGGAATCTGCTAACGCAAATTTAGAGCAAGGAAAAGCGGCTTTGGAACTCTTTTTCCCCTGGCAAGGGCGAAGTGCAACACGCGTCAAAGCATTTTGAAGACGCCTTATCTACAACTTAGGTACAAGCTTATTGAGCAGGAAGTAATTTCCTTTCGTTAATAGCTGAGATAACATACAATATTTTGATATTGTTTCAATTTTGTGTGCCTATAGGTATTTAATTTTTACTGTTCAATACCACATTGTAAAAAGTATGTTTTTATTTATGGGCACAATACCATGCTACCTACATAATATGTCTGATACTGATCCTACATTAATTTAAACAAATATATAAATCTAAATTTCTTGAATTCTATTTTAAATTTGTTGGTAGGAAAAATAGCATTATTTACAAAAAATATTCGACTTCGAGAAACTATTCGAAAAACTTCGATATTCGAATTCGACTTCGAGAAATTCATGGGCAACTATTCGACTTCGACTTCGACATCAAAATTCACTATTCGCACACCCCTACTTAAACCTAGGTATTAATAAATTATGTATGTTTTTTGATTTTTAATATTTCTTAAAGGTGGGCTGTCATGGTCAACAAGTCGAAAACAAGTCGAAAATATTGTAGATATTGTAACCAGAAGTAGAATGTCGAAAACCCGAACGCGATGCGATGTTTGGTTCAGGCGCTAGAGCCCCGCGAAGTTTGAAAAACCTGGTTTTTGTGACGTAGGTCCCACCCAACCTTTACATGCTTTTACGGCTGAGTTGGGTGTGAATGACGCGTTTCCCACCCCCTATCCGTCTTTGCTGCGCTGTAACTTCGTTCAGGAATATCCTACAGAGCTCTAGTTTTCGCCGCTGTGATTGCATGCCTAATGTCATCATGTTTTTTGAATAATAAAAAAATGGGTCTCAACCGTGATAGCCCACCTTTAAATTGATACCTATTACCCAGCAAACACTGGGACATGCCAGGGACGTCCCCGCCACGTCCCAAAGAGCTCCCAAAGAGGTCCCAGGGAGGTCCCCGTTACATCCCAGGGACATGGCGGCCAGGTCCAATAACCCTCCCAAACTGGTCCCAGGGAGGTCCCCGCCATGTCCCAGGGAGGTCCCAAAGTGGTCCCTGCCATGTCCCAGGGAGGTCCCAGAGAGGTCCCCGCCATTTCCCAAAGAAATCGTGTTACTGGTGGCTTCTGTTAGAGAACTAAATAACTAAATAACAGCCTTTGGCATTACATGCCTTGGACAAAAAAATAAAATTGTAATAAATAATTGATTTCTCCGTCAGTTTAGATCGGATTTCAATTCTGTGAACGAAATTACGTATACAATTACAATTATGATTAGTACACAAATACAAATTACATTACCCCAACATGTTTTGAACACACGATCTTGTGGGTAGAAGGCTGGCGGGCTAACCACGGGACCACGGCGCGAAGTGAGAAAGAGGACGCTTTAGACATGCTTTGAGTAGATTTTTGAAACATTGAAACATTAGAGAAATCTGTTTAAATGTGTTGAGATTTCTGGCATAGTTTAAGATACCTACTAATCAACATCTTAATAATTAATAATTATCGTAAATTGATTATGGATACAAAAAAGCTTTAGTACACCTACAATGGTGTCGTTATTCGAATTAGCTATGATAGGTAATTCTACAAAATCTGAAATATTTACATGCTCTTTAAAGACAATTGATTCAATTACTTTATTATTAATCAAAAACGGCGTGCTGCAAAAGGAATCTAAAACTTGGTAACTCACAAGTCCAACACATTTTCTGAAGCATAAAAAGAGGTCCCAAAAGGGACCTCCCTGGGACATGGCGGGGACGTCCCAAAAGGGATATCCCAAATGGGACCTCCCTGGGACATGGCGGGGAGGTCCCAAAAGGGAGAACTTTCAAAAAGTGATGTCCCAAATGGGACCTCCCTGGGACATGGCGGGGAGGTCCCAAAAGGGATATCCCTTTTGGGATTTTGGGGACATGGCAGGGACGTCCCTGCCATGTCCCGTGTTTGCTGGGTAGGTACCTAATTACCTGAACACAGTCATTGTGCTGTTTTTTAAATTTTCATTATGTAGTAGGTAGGTACCCACCCATGCATCGTCTCCCTGCAATATACCTACCTAAAATGTAAATCTTCTATTTTTCAATATGTATTTTATTTTTAAAATAATACCTAATGAATGTTCAGTTAACATTTCTGTGAAAAACCAAGCTAGATTCAAGATGTAATCTAGATTTTAAAACTTCAATCATAGAGACTACATTGTACCTAACATTGTTATACCTACTGAATAAACAAACTGAATATGACATTGAGTGAGTTTTTCTGAATAACATAATCCATTTAGGTATTTTTAAAAGCTTGAAGTGGAATTTATTTATGTTTATTCTTTGTTTATTGTTTTTATAGAGTATGTTCACTCTGTGATGTAGGTACGCAGAATTATACTTTTTCCTCTTGCTTACTCTACATTTTTAAGTTCCAAGGAATAGATTGAGACACTGCCCCCAGTGTGGTACATACCAACTCGAGGTATTCCAAATTACCATACATTCTGTCTATGCTGGGTGTTGGTAAGGTGTTGGGCTCGATTAGGATATGGAAAGATGCAACCCTGTTTACAAAGAAATAGCTATTTCAGTGTTGATTAATTTTTGTGTGCCGACATCAGAAAATTTTAATTAAACACTTTCCTATCGGCTCAAGTTTGATGAATCCGTCGAAATCTTCACGTGTGGTCGTTATGTGAATGGCTTGAGGCAAGGTCGTTCGTGTGATTGTCCTGTGAAAACAACTGGCATACTCAGCCTCAGACTGACCAATCATGTTGGTTGAAAAGTTTTCAAGTAGCAAAGTAGGGTGGGGGAAATGGGAACGTGGTCTCTCAAAATGTAAACAAACAGACTTATTTCTTTTGAATGCGAAGACTGCTCTAAATTTTATGAAGTGATATCAATTCAGGTATGTAGGTACCTTACATTTAATTGGATACTAGTTGTGGTAGGTAGCTAATTAGGCACAATACCCTACCGTAGGTACCTAGTTAAACATAATTTTTCAGGTTAAAACATGCATAGCATTGCTTTGGCAATATTTCGGATGCATAATCAGCATGCCCTTCAGTAGGTCTGTTCGTTTACACTGCCAAATCTGCCAAAACTGCTGCTTGTTGTAGCCTGTGGTAGAGCCAAAAGTGGGCGGAGTTACATCAAGTTGCCGCACAAAACGAACACTTTTGTGGTAGATTTGTCATAACCTCAAATATTTTTTCTCATAG
Organism: Leuctra nigra; assembly: GCA_934045905.1. NCBI lineage: Eukaryota > Metazoa > Arthropoda > Insecta > Plecoptera > Leuctridae > Leuctra > Leuctra nigra. Next base: position 18,437,879 of record OW203762.1, read on the forward strand.
TGAGAGATTATAAGACAAGAAATTAGCTGAAAATAGTTTTTATGAAATGGATCCAATGTTGAGATGATTTGGGCCATGTCTCATCGACGCATAGTTGGAAATCAATGCCATTGACACTCCTCAATATAAATAAATGTCGACATTTTGACTTTACCACAACTTACAACACCTCAGAAGCAACTGTAGGAAGTGGGAGCTTTTTGCTACAGCAACCTGCCACAAACGTAAAATCGAACAGGCTGTGAGCTACCACAAGTTACCACATTTCCAAAACGAACACCGTTTGGCAGTTTTGGCAGATTTGGCCGTGTAAACGAACACACCTAGTGACATTTCAAGGGGTTGCTATGGCAGCTGAGTGGTCTAGGATGAAAAGGACCGTGATGCAATGCGGCAAAGGGCCCGGATAGACATGTGACAGGGCCCCTAAAACAAAGTAGATAGAAAAAATATAATATGTAAAATGAGTAAAATGCTGGTTAAATATGGAAAATTACATTAAATGTAAATTAAGGCCCTTACAAACGACAGGGGCCCGGGATGCGATCGACCCCGGGCCAGACCGCCACTGTGCTATGGTGCTCAGCAACGTTTGCCATAGCAACCTGGGTTGATGAACTACCTAGTAGGTTCTTTATTGTAAATTTTCGTTGTTTAATGAAACAATGCTGCTTTCCTGCTCCGACTTACTAATTCAGTTAATTCTCAGGAACAATGGCTGACGACCCACACAGAAACGTCCTACACGTCAAGGATTGTCCTTTCTATGCATCGAAGGGGAACCTGGGCGCAGCTCCGTGCGACGAACCCAACAACAGACAAGAGTCACGGTACTCACTACGCCTCTATGCCAAGCTACACGTCAATCTCTCACTGAGCGACCTGGAGGAGCGGTATTCGAATGCCTGTGAGGAAAACAAGGCATTGAAGAAACACACCAATGATCAGGAAGAAAAGTTGAAAACGTAGGTACCTAATTTGTTTTGATTTTCCATTTATTTCCGTTAATTTGCTTGTATCGGAATTATGAAATGTTTTGGCTTTGCCTTTTGAAAGAGAGTAGGTACAAGTACTACCTTTTTGGAGGACCCTGCCACCCCAACAACCCATCGTTTTGTGCGCAAAACTGTTTTTGCCAACACTTACAGTCTGTTTTTTTACTATATGAACTCTCACCAGATGGAGCCACAGTCAGTTGTTCTGCTAGGCCGAGAAAGACTTCATTGCGCGCTCACCTTGCAATGTTGTCTTTCTCGGCCTTACAGAACAACTAACGGTGGCACGGTCTGTAGAGAGTTCAAACATAGGAAAAACGAACTGTACACTACCTACTTAATTAGAAATATTATGAGACTTTTAATATTAATTTGCATTTTATTTTCAACCATGTGAATTACTGCCCTAGGGGAGGGGGAATCTGATTTTACTTTATAATTATACATAATTGTTTTACAAATAGCATATAGACACGCACCAATTCATTCCTGAAATTCAAAATTTTCCGCGGGGCTGCGCGCCCCGGACCCGCATTCTTCTAGGGGACCCTCTCCCAGACCCTCCATTGTTTTCATAACGGTATAGTTTCCCCCGACAATCGTTGGGCTTCTCCCCATTTTTTATTTTAAGCTTAAAGATACATTGGGCTGACTCACCTATATTAGGTACCTATTTTATTGGCTGCCACTGCCAATTACTTTTCTGATGACCGTAGCATGAACATACTCAATGTAAGTCCATGCATTATGAAATGATGCAGGCTGTCTACGATGATTGCGCATCTCGTGAACGAGCGCAAGCGCACAATCAAGACGGGGGAAGAACGCCGTGAACGCTCCGACCAGGTGGACGAACCGTGCGTCTTGACTGCCGAGCTGGAGGAAGCAAATCGCCAGTTGATGAATCAAGTCGCAGAGTTGAGCGGTCAGCTCAGGGCTCAACGTCGCGCCAAGTCCGGAAAGCGTTATCGTACACCGTCGCTGTCGCACAATGGATTGAATCCGGGGTCCAACAATGTCATCAAACGGAAGTAAGATATAGATTGATTGTTTTTCCTATGTTTGGAATAGGCCACCATGGCAGACAGAGAGTAGGATCGGTCCCAAGCTGAAATGTAAATTGAAGTAGGCAAGACCCATAGGTAAAATGGGATACCATTTGACAGAGATGTTGGCTTATTATGTTCCCTTTTGAATGATTAGTTGCTAGAATATTTAAGATTATCTTAAAATCATTGATCACCAATTTACTACATACTCTGAATCGGCCTTTAGTTTGCCTGGGCCATCTAGATTCAGTAAACATTTGAAAAACAAATTGCTGTATTTCAATACACTTGGACATTCAGTTTGAAATTTTTCGTACCGATTTACTTACTAAGTAAATAGTATACTAACGCCTTCTTGCAGGTTTGAAGGTAAAATTACAATGAGCCGATGACACTTCCAATACAGTGCTGCGAAGGGAAATCTTCCTTCATCAGCAGCCGATATTGAGTGCCATCGACTTACACCTAATTTTACTCATTTGAACATTTACAGCCTAATGCTCAAAAGAAATTGCTTCCGCAAGTAGATATTTGCGGATATCAGTCCTCAACACTTCAAGACTGTGAGCTAATAATCTTATGGACAGAATCCTACTTAGACTCTGCGTAGGTACCTACTTGCAGTTGCGGCGATAAATCTAGAAATTCTTTTGAGCATGAGGCTGTTAATTTTGCTGCATTTATGTTTGATACTAGGTACGTCAAGGTTCATAGTGACCTTAAATGTTTTTGTGCCAATCTATTTTAGGTCACTTATGAATAGAGCCAGTTTTAAATGGTGATTTTATTTCTTAAAATTCGTTTTTAAAATCATCAATTTCGTTTTTTGTGTTTTTTCTGGAAGAGTGATTTCGCGATTTTGTGGTGATATTAAATTGGTTATAAAACACAGCCCCCAGAAACCATAATTTGATGAAAAATCATCAAATGATCAAAATGCCACTTTGGAGGAGGGATTGGAATGGATTGGTCATGCACTATTATAAGCACCGAAATAGGCTTGTCTAGAATGGCGCCATTAATGCTCTGTACTGTCTTTTCCCCAACCCACATTTTCTCTGTATAGATGATACATAATTTTTAAAATTTCATGACACAAAATGTATAGTTTGACAAGATATTTTCTTTCTCAATCCAACAATTTTCAGTGCAGTAATTGTTCCAAAATATCCTTCTGTGTAAGTAGACTATTGATAAATAGTTGCGACTGGTTGAGGGTGGAAGGGTGGTTGGGAAAACCGGTCGACCTTGAACAGATGGGGGCGCAAAACAAAGCAGCCTGGAGGCATCATCAACTGGTTAGACTGGTCTGGTTAACTTTGAGGGTGGGTAGCAAAGTGTCTGGCGAGGGGGAGGGGGTTGAGTGACTAGCACATGGAAAGAAACTAGTTTCGTTTGTTGTTGTGTGACCTGTTAGGAGGTATTAAAATCTATTAATTTTAATAGAAAACCTTTATTTCGTGATCATTTCGCGGAAAATGTTGAATATCGCGATCAGGGTTGGATTTCGTTTTTTTCGCGATGTAAAAATGGTAGATTTGGGATCTATACACAATGAAATGGATTTTAGTAGAAGAAAATAGTGCAATCAGAACAATTCGCGAATTCGCGCAGCACCATTTAAAACTGGCTCTACTTATGAAACACTTTAAAACACCAAATTCAGGCTGGAAAAAAAAATATTTTCTTGGCTAGCCTATGCGCCCCGAACCCGCACCCAAACCCGCAAACAATGGGGAGCTGTGGGGGGTCCCACAGCTCCCCATTGTTTTCCTTAGCACTCGTATCTTCCACCAATGTAATTATGTAGGAGTAGGTACCTACCTATACCTATAGATTTTCCAATTTTCAGTTAGTTAAAAATCTATTAAATTTTAATGATTATTGACTGTAAATTATATGTAATATTATATGTAGGTATATAATATTATATGTATTATATGTATGTAATTATATGTAATATTATTGTAGGTAATTATTGTAAGTAAGGATTAATCGGGTTAACTTGGCATATCCAATTAATCGATTTGATTAAATCGTAATCATGAACACCCCTAACAAAATCCTTTATGGAAATGGAACAAAACTGTTTGAATCGCACTAACTAGTAGCTAATGAAGTGGAAAATATATTAATACCTACTCTATGGTTTATGCACTTAGATATACTGATGAGATGAGAGACCAAGGAGGAACCAATCAGATGGCCGATATAGCTGGACTACGAAACCAAGTCAGCGCTTTGAGACAGGTACATCTCAAAACATAATTTAAATTAGTAGTGGGAATATTATATTCAATAGGTATTAATGTTAAGAAATGAAAAGCATCATGTTCGACTATCAGTGGCGTGCCGAACCTATCTTGAGGACCGGTGCTTATTCATTGATGGGTATACCCACCCACCCCCAATGGTCAAGAACATAAAATTGGCAGCGATCGCAATGAGGTCTGGGGAGAGGACCCCCCAGTAGGTACATTCAGGTCCGGGGTGCGAGCATAGTCTCGGAAAAAAATTCAATTTCAATACCAACTTTGAAGGTTTTTGGTGCATTTTAGACTTGAAAATAATTTATCATTGTTAATGTTTGATGAAGCACCTCTTATTAAAACTACAGAGAAACAAATAAAGTGAAGTGAAAGCTCTGGGAAGTAATTAATTTAATTATTAAACGGTTTGCACCCACACAAATGCCGCGCATCGATTTTTTTTCTTTTGGTTATAGACGGGTTTACAATAAGTTTACAGGCAGGAACGATATTTTTGAAGGAAAACAGAACAGTCAGTATAATTTATATTAGAAATAAAATCAAACTAAAAATGCCGCGCAGCGAAATTTTGGGATTTTGACTACATTAGAACGAGTTTTAAATGATTTTACAGGTACGACGATTTTGAAAGAAAACAGAAAATTCATTCATGTATAAAAATCACACATAAAAAAGCCACGCAGCGAAAAAATTTTTTTTTTGGCTTCATTAAAACGGGTTTAAAATGATTTTACAGACACCTACTAAGTATAATTTTGAAAGAAAACAAAAAAATAATAAAAATGTATACATTAAAATGCCGCGCAGCGAATTTTTTGTATTTTGGCTACCTTAGTACGGGTTTAAAATGATATAGCATTAGCAATAAAATCACACATAAAATAGCCGCGCAGCGAAATTTTTTGGATTTGGCTACATTAGAACGGGTTTAAATGATTTAAGTGATTTAAATGATTTTGAAATGAATCAACAAAAACGCGATTTATTTATAAAAAGAAAAGCACACATAATAATGCGCTGCAGCGAATTTTTTGGTTTTCGTCTACCTAGGACAGGTTTAAAATGATTTTACATTACTCTGTTTTTTAAGGAAAACAGAAAAGTCTTAATTTATGTAGGTCAGTAATAAAATTATAAATAAAATAGCCGCGCAGTGAAACTTTTTGGTTTTGGCTACATTAAAACGGGTTTTAAATAATTTTACAAGGTACTGTATTTTTGATAGAAAACAAAAAAGTCATTTGAACAAAAAAAAAATGCGGCGCAGCTATTTTTGGGTTTTCAACTCTACATTAGCACATGTTTAAAATGTTTTTTCAGGTAGGTACAATAATTATGAATGATTATTTTTTGTATTAGGCTACCCAAGGGCGTATCCAGGATGAAATTTCTGGGGGGGGGGGCCGACATTACTAATATTTTGAAAAATGACCGTGGGTTCAGTGGGTTCAGTGGGTTCAATGACAGGGGGTTCGGGGGCGCAGCCCCCGAGAAAATTTTGGATAATGGTCATTCATTTAGGTGCAATTTTGAATCGCAATGTATAGTTATTTTGGGAAATTATAAATTACAAAATATCAAAAAATTAGACTAAGAGGTTAAAGAAATTTTTGTGAATTTAAAATCAATTCTCAACAATTTCGAACGTTTTTGACATGATCTATCTATTTTTAAGTTTTTTTTCCACATATTATTTTAAATGTGCTTATTTTCTTAGATGAAATCCTGATTTCGGTGGGGGCCATGGCCCCCTCGGCCCACCCCTGAATACGCCTTTGAGGCTACCCAAGGACGGGTTTAAAATGATTTTGGTGCAATTAGTTCAATGGATTCAATGGATTCATGTTCGTTAATTTACATCCATCATAAATTATACACAGACAAAATGTATCTCAGCGATATTTAAATTTCCTATGCTTCTTTGCTGATAATAAATACTATTTTCGATCCAGCATGCAGGAGCATGAAAGAAAATACCTACAGAAGATGATTCTCTTACCGTTAAGCTGTTTTTATGATTAATCAAATCCTTTCAATAAGTACTGAAAATGGGTCAATTCAATATTATTTCATAAATATTTTAGTATCCATCCACCCACCGAACCATCAACCTGCAGTTTTTGCAACCATCCTCCCACCTAGACCTACTCAACCCCTAAAATGTATTAATTGCATTAGCACAAATGTACATGTTCACTGCATACATTTATTGATAAAAAATCTTTTGTTCCCTTTCCTTTAATGATATTTACAATGTTACTGTTTGCTGTGCAGCAATACGACGTATACACCCTCATCACCATGTGTGTGTGAATACATTAAGTTGTATTAGTGGAGAATGTATCACTGTTACATTATAAAATGTGTCGCAAGGTGGGTAGGTCCCCTGGCGGGGACCACCCACCCCCAAAAAATGACTGTGCTCGAGCACCAAATTTAGATAGGTCGGCACGCCACTGTCGACTATATTGTAGGTAGGTATACAATATAATATAATTTTAATTCTCTCGCAAAGTCTGCAAGCATCAATTTTCTTTTTAATTAATAATTATTAATCTTTTGTGTCCCTTTGGCATCACCAGGAAATAAACTTACTTCGGGAGCAGAACCTAACTCGAGTCGCCGTGCTGGAAGCTGAACTCGGGCAAGCGTGGACCGAGGACCGGCGTGGGCAGACCGCCGAGAACATGGAGCTCTTACGTCTGCGGCGTGAGCTCAGGCAGCAGGCCGGACAGTTGGATTCGTTCGAGGCGCGCAACGTAGATGTCGAGAGCGACATCAACAGAATGATTCAAGTTCTGAAGGAAGCGCAGAAGGAAAAAGGTGTGTATGTGACACTTCGTTTTTTTATAATCTTTGACAACAACTCTAAGTTTCTTTTAAAAATGCTTTTAAAATACAGCTTTTAAAAATGTGATAAGCTAGCCTACACTAGAAAGCAGCTGAGCTGGCAATTTAATATCTTTCTAGTAATTCCAGAAGTAGGAGAGGTGATGAATCAAACTAGATGTAATAATACATAGGTACCACCTTAAAGTTATGACTGTACACTTTTTCCAAACGTTTGAATCAAAGTAGAAATGATGTCAAATAATAATACAATTTACCAGTTTGAATCAATTTCAAACAAAACTCAATAAACATTTTATGTTGATGTCAATTCAAAATGTCAACAACATGTTTTTTGCTCAATAAAAATTACTAAATATTTTTCCAAAAATAAATAGACATGCCTAGTACTACTTGGACATAAATAGTACCTACTAGTACATAGTAAATTATATGGTTGAAAGAACCAGACTTGATTTGAAATATATAGCTGGTGAATGAATTGCTAAGTATTTTCACATTGTTATCTAGCAGCACAAATTTTTAATAATTAAAGGACGTTCGTTTCATTCACTCGATTCCATGTAGCCTAATAATTATTAAAGAAATAAGTAGGTAGATAACTTGCTCCTGATCAGGTCAAGGTCCTTGCTCCTGTGTAAACCTCGCTTGCCAAATGTTTGAGCCGAGTCTGTTCGGTTGCAGAGATGCTCGCCAATCAGATGAACCAGGAGCGTGTTCAGAGCCCCGCGAAGTCGACTGACTTGGAGCCTGACGTCATGCAGAATTACGACCAAGAGATCACCAATATGAAGGTACACTCGGACTCAATCAGTGTATGCAAGTTGTACGTGTTTTGCATTTAGTTTCGTAAAGTCATGAGACAAAGAGCAAACTCAAGTCATAGACAAAGAGCAGACAAGGTCAAGCTAACCCAATGCCCTCCCTCCAATTTGCGGTTCCATCCCCCTCGAGAAAATAGCTGCAATTTTTCTGGATTTCGAAAAAGCATTTGATAAAGTTCCACATAAACAACTAATAGCCAAATTACAGAATGTTATTCAAAATACAACTATCACAAAATGGGTTCAAAATTTCTTAAGCAATAGAATACAAAAAGTAAAGGTCGGAAGTGAGTACTCAGACTACATAAGAGTAACATCTGGGGTACCACAAGGAAGTGTATTGGGACCACTGTTATTTAACATTTTCATCAACAACCTGGCACAAGGCATCACATCAAAAATCCGTCTATTTGCCGATGATTGTGTAGTATACAAAACTATAAATGGCAAAGACGATGAGGAGACGCTACAACAGGATTTAAATTTAATAAATACATGGGTTGAAACAAATTTAATGGGGCTGAACGTGAATAAATGTAAAGTAGTAAATTTCACCAGGAAAAATAGAAGAGAAGACCTTAATACAGAATTTAACTTGGGAGGAAACATACTAGAGGAGGTAGATGCCTACAAATATCTTGGAATACACATACACAAGAATCTAGGGTGGGGAGAACATATTAAAAAACTTACTAACAAGGGAATAAAAGCTCTAAATTTTGTAATGAGACAACTAAATGGTACTGGGGTTCACATTAAAGAAAAAGCATACAAAAGTTTAATACGTCCGATGATTGAGTACGCTGGTTCAGTCTGGGATCCATACAATGAGAATTTAATCAAAGAAGTAGAGGGGGTGCAGAGATTAGCGGCGAGAAGGGTTCTTGGTAGAGTAAAAAGTTTCAGAGTTGAAAGAAATGAGCAGGGGATAGTTGAAAAATTAAGAGAACGGCCCAGCGAGATGGTAAAATTTACTAAATTTAGTGGATGGGAAAATTTAGGGGAGAGAACGAAAAATGAAAGACTGATGAACTTCTTTAGGGTAAGGAATGGGTGGACAGGATGGGAGGAACTGGGGGAAAGGGTGGGGAGAGGTGTTCAGAGAAGTGTTCGAAGAGGGTTAGAAATAACTGTAGAAGGATCAAAGACCGACATAGGAAAATATAGCTTCATAAGAAGAACAATTAAAGACTGGAACAGTTTAAGTGAGGCAGCGAAAAAAGCTGAAGAACTTTTGGAATATAAAAGGATGATAGTGAAAAAGTGAAGAAAGAAGTAGAAGAAAGAAAAGACTGCCACCGTGCCAAAGCACATTTGCAGGATATATTACAAATACAAATACAAATGGACATCTCCCGAATTGAGTTCCACCGAACTGAACCCTGTCGCCCCCCTCTCCGTACCCATTCCGGACTGCCTACTCTCCTTGATCTCCATTTATGAGAAGCAAAATAAAAACTTGATGTGCGCAAAAATACCTAATTGTCGATGCGCCATAAAACAATATTTTTCTATCTCATACTGCAATCGTGAGTTTCATATCACTCGCACCAAACCATTATTTTTGCTTCTGTTTAGATGGAATAGATTTTAGCCAAAATATATTATTAAAATTATTAAAATGGACCCTCAAATTATTAAAACTAGGGGTGTTCAACGATTATTTTATTTAAATCGATTATTAATTCGATTTTCGTAATTTAAATCGATTAATAATCGAATTAAATCGTATTGATATCATCATGTTCAGGGTGGTCATCATATCGTCTTTTACGGCAATATTAACTCAACAATGAAATGTGTCCGGGAAGTCATTCATTTTTACCTCAAATATGCTGTAATGTGCCGTAATTAATTTAATCATCACTGATAAATGGTAATGCGAATTAGAAATATACACCGAAACTTGGGAAAATACACACAAACATAAATGTGGCTCATTCCATTCTACTCCACCCAAAGTCGTTGCGCCTAGAATTTTGATTTTTTCTATATTTTGCACAGTAGTTCCTACATATAAGCTGATATCAAATCTCTAGTTTCAGTTCGTTTCAAGTCGGCGTACTCAAATTACGTGTAATTAAAGATGGCGCGGACGGGAAAATCGGTGTTTTTAAGCTTCCAGGAGAAATGCTGCCATTTCCATACTATTCAAGTTAACAGAACGATCTTAGCGGCGTTTTGTTCATAAAAGATCGGTCTATAATTATGTTTCTTACAATTTTGCTGTATATGGAACCCTTCATAATATAATTTGCCCTCAAACTTTGACTAAAATTCTTAAATTTTTCCAATATTTGAGGCATGATTATGAATAGAAGGGAGTGATGGTTCAAACACCCAATTTTTGAGCGAGCGTAGCGAGCGTCACCACGGTACTCTTATGGCACTTTCTCTGTGTGTTTTTTTTTTTTTTTTTTTTTTTGCCTGCACTGCCCAGGTCAAACCGCACAACCAATCGATCTGAAATTTTGTACACATACTAACGTAATCTATGCGATCCCTGGGATCTTTTCTGAACGAGATCCTGTGATTGGTTCAAATTTTATAAAAATTATCTTTCGATTGGTTGGTTCGATCAATTTGAAATTTAGCAAAGTTATTGCAACCAACATTGTACCCAATCAAAAAATAATTCAGCCAAATCCTCCAATTGGTTCAAATTTGAAACCATTTTTCCTGTGATTTTTGAAATTTAAACTGGAACCGATTGACCGACCAACTAAAAACTTCGCATGGTCATTGGTACCAACATTTAAGGTATTTTTGCCAATTTTCACTCTAATCTGTCGTTATTTTCAAAAGTTTTTGTCATTTTAGGGACATTTTGCGTGTTGGCTGTCAAATTCACGGCGACTTCGAATCTACAAGGCAAGGTAGTTAGAGCAGAAAGTTTTAAACGATATGAAACTAATAATGACCGTTCAACAGATTGATCTGATATTGTGTACACACACTACATATCATATCATATGGGTGGTCCCAGGTATATTTTTTGAACGAAATCCTGTGATTTTTGAAAATTAACAAGGAACCGTTCAATCATAAAGGTTTAATCGATCAACTTAAAACTTAGCAAGGATTGGCAACTTAAAACTTAGCAAGGATTGGCAACTTAAAACTTAGCAAGGATTGGCACCAATATTTTTCATTTGTATACTTAATTTAAAACGGCCTATAGCCACACCACCATTTGACCTATCAAATGGTCTTCGATTAATCTGATCAATCAAACTCATATTTTGCATGGTCGTTCAGACCAACATTGTCTCTTATTTTACAAATTTTCAGCCCTACCAGTCAAGAACATAGATGCACTTATTGACAGTTTTAATAACTGTCAGAAATGACATTTCAAAACAGAAATTCCACTGCATTCTGGGTTGCTCTATGTAGCAAAGCAAAGTTTATAGATGGCTATTCTCAATATCAAGTAAGACAGATTCTTTTCTTAGTTGATCATATTGCAATACATAATGTAGTTAAAATGTAAAGTAGGTATTTCATATACATAGGTATAGGTATACCTTATCTAAAATAATTTATTTTACGATATGGATTGTGTTTCACAGTTATGAAAACGACGTTTTGACTAGATAACATCATATTTTACACATTTCCAGCACAATCGGTCAAGAATTTACAGACTTATTGCTGTTTTAAGTGTTTGAATATCTGTCCAAAGAGATTGATGGAAAAATATCAGTACAATAATCTGTTATTTAATTGATCCAGAGTGTTTATGAAAGTTGCAAGGAAAATTGGTAATAAATAATGTATAGTAAGTTATCTTTGATTGAATGGATCGTGCTATGATTGGCGATGTCGTGCGTGTCGGTGCTCGCTCATCAACGCGTTACACCGAGCGTTTTCCTAGTATTTTAGTTTCACCTTATATGTAAGAATAGATTTTCACACTTCATTGTTAGTTTTTATTAATTGTTTTTTACCAAAAAAAAGTCAAAACCCTAAAAAGTACCATTTTTGGTCCCATTTTCCTCAGGCGGGGGACCAGATAAAAATTTGCGCTCAACGGCAAAATAACCAGCATTACTTGATGTATAATTGCTGCAAGTTTGGACTTGTTTTTTTAACGGGTGTGGAAATGCATTTTCACGTGCATTTCCAGGTGCAAAAATGCATTTCCACACCCGTTAAAAAAACAAGTCCAAACTTGCAGCAATTATACATCAAGTAATGCTGGTTATTTTGCCGTTGAGCGCAAATTTTTATCTGGTCCCCCGCCTGAGGAAAATGGGACCAAAAATGGTACTTTTTAGGGTTTTGACTTTTTTTTGGTAAAAAACAATTAATAAAAACTAACAATGAAGTGTGAAAATCTATTCTTACATATAAGGTGAAACTAAAATAAAATTGGGTGTTTGAACCATCACTCCCTTCTATTCATAATCATGCCTCAAATATTGGAAAAATTTAAGAATTTTAGTCAAAGTTTGAGGGCAAATTACATTATGAAGGGTTCCATATACAGCAAAATTGTAAGGAACATAATTATAGACCGATCTTTTATGAACAAAACGCCGCAAAGATCGTTCTGTTATCTTGAATAGTATGGAAATGGCAGCATTTCTCCTGGAAGCTTAAAAACACCGATTTTCCCGTCCGCGCCATCTTTAATTACACGTAATTTGAGTACGCCGACTTGAAACGAACTGAAACTAGAGATTTGATATCAGCTTATATGTAGGAACAACTGTGTTACGTTTGAATTTTGGCGCCCCGGCCTGCCGCCCTTCACATGTCAAGGTCTTTGCTTATGCGTTGCTTTTGGTTCGAGGCGACCTATCTAGGCGCTGGGTTGGAGACTCCTCGCTCTAGCTAGGCCGCCCCATATTCGCTCTGTCTCTGTCTGTTCGATGGACAAGCTGATCTTCTTTCTCTCTCGAAAGCACATGTTGATCGATCGGAGATCAATTGCTGGATTGTAACGAGAGATCGGGGCCTTTTGACGACTAGACTTTGGTGAAGACGGTTCGGTTTCGCAGGGGAGTTCGTGAGTAGAATCCTTCGGGAGTTTAATGTTTTACACGCTTGTGGATCTGGGTTCTTTGGTTTCTCCTCTGAACCATAAAACATTAAACTTAGCTGATTCGAGTTTGAGGTATTTATTTACTTGCTTTCGTCGATCGCGTTAACTTCGTTGAGATTCATGTATTCTCAGTGCTCTTTGTCAGGGAGATAACAGTGCACATGTTATCCGACTGCATGGGCGTTATTCCCGTTCAGGTCTATCTAAAGTCTGGTTGTTAATTGTGCCGCTTCTAAGTCTAGTTAAACCTATTCTAAATTCTATTTTGTAACTTGAACCTATCTAAATTTGATAGAAGCGCTACGTGAAGATCACGTATGTGTCTGGAACTTGGCTAGTTTTCACTAGCGTATTTCTGTAAGTACTTACATATTGTGTGTATTATTATTATTTCAAGTGTATTTTCTATGTAATTTGAATAGTGTATTTCTTATGTATTTTTGGCTCGACCTTGGGTCTGCCATCTCTCTCATTCCACGACAGGCATTTGACCTTGTGGAATATTTGACTGTACGGATAGTACATTTCATTACTATGTTTAATACCATTGTAACTCTGAATAATCTTTGATTTGTCAAGATTTATTATTCACTCTGTACGACCATTAGGGTCTATTTCACTTTGATTACTTTTCAATATACTGACCCTCAGTTGTCCCTGAGTGGTACAACATTATTCACCTGTTTATCTGTCGAATATACACCTCTATTCCATCCATGTACTAATTCTATATTTTATCTCACATCCCCGAGCCATCACCACTTGGACCAGTCACCCACTCCCCTCTTCGGCTTTCGCCGGCCGGAGCAATTTTAGTTGCCAACCCAGAGTTGGGCAGGAGAAAAGGCAACAACTGTGCAAAATATAAAAAAAATCAAAATTCTAGGCGCAACGACTTTGGGTGAAGTAGAATGGAATGAGCCATGTATCACTAAAATATTACGCACACAAAGAAAAATGTAGACAGAATGAAGGCAGCCATTTTAGATGTTGTAAAATTCAACCATTTTCAAGGCGGCAAATTCAAATTGATGTAATTCGATTATGTATTTTAAGATCGATTAATCGTTTTGAATGTCATAATCGATTAATCGTTTCGATTAAATCGTAATCATGAACATCCCTAATTAAAACCCAATTTAAATTATATTTTATTCAATATCATTGAAAATGTGAAAATGTTAAAATAGCCTTTGAATAACCGTTGAAGCATAACTTGTCTCTTGTACAGAGGGAGATTCGAATGTTGAAGGACCACAACCAGAACCTGTTACGGCACATAGCTCAGCAGTCGTTGGAGAACAAAGCAGAAAAGCTGATGACCGCTCTTAGCGGTCGGTCGGCTGATTCGAGCCAAGAAGACATCCGAGCCAGCAAGTTGCTACACGTGAATACGGTACCCTCCGATCTGAGTGCAATTTCAAACAACTCTAAGAAGCAGGCGAAAGACGTGAGTGATGACACACTGGAATAGAATTGTTTAGTACGTAGAATGTAGCTTTGGATGAAGATGCCACCGTGCCAAAGACACATTTGCAGGATATTACAAATACAAATAAAATGCACGCAATATTGGCCTCAAGTCAAGAAAGAAGTTACCTAGTACAGAATTCATTCTGGTGTAAAGTTGGGTTCACATGACTGGAATTTATTCGTACACCCGAACGATTTTCATTCATTAGCCAATCGTGGATGCCCACACCCACAATATTTCTACCTGGCTTGTGATTGGCTAAATGGCTATTGTATGCAAATTGTTCCGGTGATCGAATAAATTTCGGTCATGTGAACCCGGCTTAAGAAGTTCAAATCAAGATAAGTTAATAGTTTCCCGGGTTTGCTGATGAGCAGAATTCCGGCATATAGGTAAGAAGGGTTAGATAGAGAAAGCATATCCATTTGAATGTATCTGTAGAGCCACCGAGCGAGGATGAAGGGGGGTAGGTACCTTGTTCCCTCCCAGTAAGGGTAGTGACTAAAATCCCGACAGCCGGGATTTTCAGGTTAAAAAAATAGTCTCGACTGGCCTTGTTTATTTATATACTGGTTAAGAACGGCTTTCAGTATGACCGTCCAGATGGCGCTATGGATAGCGTACTGGACCACGGTGCAAGAGGTCGTCGGTTCGAATCCGGCCGGGAGCACATTTTTTTTTATTTGTAATTTTCACAAGTTTTAATTCTGCCTAACCATAGAGTTATTTTTTTTAAGTTGCCCAGTTCGAATTTGTTTACCCATAGAGAGTTTTATTCCTTAGGCTGCCCAGTAAAACCTACGGTCGGGACAATTTTTTTAACCTGAAAGTCCCGGCTGTCGGGATCGTAGTCACACCCCCCAGTAAGGCGCCAACGACTAAAATCAGTGTTTTTCTTTTCCCCCCTTCTTCAGATCAGGGATAAATGCGTTTCATGGCATGCTGATTCCAAAATTAGGTACCTACCCACTTGATAACCAAATAACAAGTTGTCATGGCAGTGAATATTTGAATAAAAAATTACTGGTTTATAATGGAATCACATGGACATGACATGATATTTCTAACTTATCCCAATTTCGCATTATTTTCACATTTTTCATGGCGTAATTGCGTATTTTGCTGATGATACTGCTTTTTTTAATGCTGATACCTACTGCCTATGTTGAGGATTTTGATACTGCATTTTGTGCCTTTTTTGACATTTCATGTCTTTTTGGGGCTTCATACCATCTGAAAATCCTGACCTACTGATGAGCATGACTTGAAAACGATTCAACTTACCTCAGGATCATACCTTATTGTACTTCCTTTCTACAGAAAATTAACGAGTCAATTCCGCCTGCTCTGAAAGGAAGTTTAGTAGATTTGAATGGGGAAAAAAAGAAAGTATCCATCGATGAAAGCATCAATGGCAATATTTCATATAAGGAACTGATTGACTGTCTTTCAAAGCAGAAGAAGCAAGAGAGCGAAAATAATTTGTACCTGGAGAGGAGCCTGCCTGATTTTGAAAGGAAAAGTGACACTGGTTCTAGTAATGAATTAGCTGCATCATCCAATAGTTCAGGTTCCCTCAAGGGCGTGGATAAGAAGAAGAAATCAGCCCTATCTGATCCTTCCAAGTCGGTATCAGATTCGGAGATATTGCAGAAGAGACTGAAGCTCAGCAAACGGAACTCGGATACAGCAAGAGTAAGTTTTAAAAAGGAGACGGATTTGGACCCGTTGCCGACGGTTCTCAACCAAGGCGCCAGACTGGAAGAGTTGCTGAAGCTGGAGGATAGGAATCATTTAAAATCAAGAACATCTGAGAGCAGCTATGGTGTATGAGATACAAACGGTGGGGGAACTCATTTCAACTACTCTTGAAAAATATCATTATGACATGAGCTATGAATTTATGGCACATAATATGCCAAGTTTTTTCAATCCTAGTCTATAATACTGCTACGTAAGGACACTCGAATGTGACTATAATATATTTTATTATTTGCAATTTTAAAAAACATAATTTTACAAAATTACATTGTCCAAAATGTTGAATTTCCGTGTCGATGATCGGTTGAATGTGAATGGCTTGTGACAGGTATCGGCACTGACAAAATCGCATCAGGCGCTGCAGAAAAACCTAGGCGAGTTGATGGAGCAACACAGGATGATGGATCAGCAGATGAAGATTCTCCTTCAGTTATGCTTTCATTCATTTCATTTTACGGACATTAGCTTTATTCCTTAAGAGGCAAACGGAAGCGAACGGGAATCGCACGGTTCATCAGAGCTTTTTTTTTAAATTGTGTCTTCCCACTTAATAATTTTTAAAAATCAGATAGTAACGACCCATTACAGCCTAAAAGACTAAATAATGCCGCACATTAGAGTTCATTATGACCTCTGGTGCAACCTCAAAGTGTTAAATACGATATTTTTAATAAAATAATCGAAAATAATCGTATTTAACCCTTTGAGGTCAGACCAGAGGTCATAATGAACTCCAGTGTGCGGCATTATTTAGTACTATATTAGGCTGTTATGGGTAGTTACTATCTGATTTTTTAAAATATTTAAGTGGGAAGACACAATTTCAAAAAACGCTCTGACGAACCGTGCGATTCCCGCTCGCTTCCGTTTGCCTCTTAACGTAGGTACTAGGTTGTGTATTTCATTTTATCAGACAACAGAAGAACCTTCTTTGTTTGCTGAACCTGAACGTGGGAGGATGAGATTGTGATGAGAATTTGAAATATTTCATCATACAGTCCTCACCTTTTAACTGGATTCATACTTTGCATGATCTCTTGTTTTGCCACTGACACTGCATGACCATGAACTAATTAATACTTTCCTAGATGTCCAATTCTGCAGCCCTAGAAGATGGTGGATTTTTCTCCACCCCCCAGCCCAATATTCCAAGTTATATACCTAATTATACCCTAACTAAAATAGTACCATTCCTCTAAAAAGGCACTTTATCTCATTTTATACATATACCGGGTGGCCCCAAAAAAACGCACAATGGGCGAGACATCCCTGTGACAAAACTACTCCACAAATTAGATTGAAACTTTCACATATATACAACATACTATAGTTACAGCTGCTAGAATTGGGTTGTCGATAATTGATTATACGGAGCCGCGTTCAGTAACGGCCATTGCCGGGACGCTGTTTCTTCACAACTACTATGAACCAATATCAAGTTAAAAATGTCAAATATTATTCAAAATATATTGCCATCATTTGTGTAAAAGTTTCAATACATTTATATCACTGTAAAAAAAGTTGTGGTACCTTGAAGTTGAGCTTAAAAGCAGAACATACGGTAGATAATTTCACAAGTTTTATTAGTACACGATAATTTGAAAATGTGAAATTAATATCTTAAGGATATTCTGCTTTTAAGCTGAACTTCAAGATAACAAAACTTTTGTTCCATTGATCCAAATGTATTGAAATTTTTACACAATTGATAGCAATATATTGTGAATAAAATGTTAAATTTTCAGCTTGATTTGTATTTTTGAATAAACAGCGTCCTGACCAATTGACGTTCTCTGAAAGGCGCACTGTTTGCGCTCCGTATAATCGATTTTTCAACAACCAAATTAGAAAAGCTATAACATTTTTCTTACAAAAGTTATGCTTTTGAAACTTTCAAACGTCAAACCAGGGGCGGATCCAAGGAGGGGCGGAAGGGGCGATCGCCCCCCCATGATTCTTCCTCCACCTTCTATTAAGATCAGCAGATTGATTTTTCATTTCGTCAAATTTACAAAAATATCGTAATCATGGCTTGTTTATTGGCAAGGATTAATCTTTGCTCTAAAAGTGCCTTTAAACTAAATGTTTTCTTCAATATTTTGAAAAAAAAATTGCCAGAAAAGATGGGTCTTTGGCGGCTGAGAGCATGGGCGTCCACAGGGGTGACTCGGGGGCAAGGATGTCAGGATAGCATACAAATTTGGTGGTGTTTTTGGTGGTCAAACCAAAAAATACCCTGCGGGGCAAGGTGGGGGCACTCCTAACGTCTCAAAATTTGATTTTAAAGTGTCCAAAAACCAAACCCCTTAACCCGTGGGACAATTGTTTTCCTTGCATTACCCCCACCCCCTGGCAAAAAATCTGCGGACGCCCGTGGCTGGGGATAGGTATACCCCTAGACCCCCTTCATATTTTCCAAAATCGCCCCCCCCCCCCATGACGAGAGGCTAGATCCGCCCCTGCGTCAAACCTTAGTTATGTTGTTTATTATTTTCAGCCCGATGTGTGCAGTAGTTTCATCACAGCAATGTCTCGCCCATTGTGCATTTTTTTGGGCCACCTGGTATAATAATTAACTGCTTATACAATAAATTGCACATTGACTGAGTCTACTGATACTAAAACTTGGTTTTTATGATTTGGTATAGTCATTTGAGCATGAAAAAGAGACATCTTCTGTGATGTAAACATTTATTATTTGACCTGTTTCCCACCATACTGTAAGTGTAATGCATCTTCTTGTTTCTTGTCAGGGTGCAAATACCTCGACTTCTGAAACTACGAGTGGTGATACTTATCACGCTCCGAGTCAGTACCAGAGTTCAGTCATCCAACCCACGGCAGGCAAGTCATTAAGCATGGAGGCTCAGAATAAGCAATTGAATGAACCCCAAACAGTAACAGGCAAGCTCTGTCGTAGACCAATTGTCAAGCGACTTAAGTGGCCTGGGTAAGCGAACGGGAATCACACTGTTCTTCAAAGTGTATTTTTTTTAAATATTGTCTTCCCACTACAGAATTTTAAAAAATCAGATAGTAGCAACCCATTACAGCCCAATAGACTAAATAATGCCACAAACTGGAGTATGCTTTATGACCTCTTGTACGACCTCAAAGTATATGAAACACTGAGAGCTCTCTTTTGTGAACACTACAGTGCAAACTGAATTATTGTAGTCAACACCACTAAAAAGATAATTTGTACTGAAAGGTAACCCCTTTTTTCCTAGGAAATAAAATGGCATACCCCGTGGACTTGCGGGCTAGTCAGATCAAACATAGGTATCAAACTGGTCGAGTGGTATTGAATCTCCTTAATGTCTTGATTGACTCTCTCCAAATTTTTACAGTATAGAGATAAAGAGTAAAACTCTGCCTCTAGTGCTTCAAAAAAATCAGAAAAAATTAAAAAATAAAAATGTTTTTTCTCGTGTTGCGGAGGTGCTAATATGGGCAATGTGTGGATCTTTTGGCACCTCTGGCCTGAAATAGCTAAACAAAAACTAATACTTTTGTGCCACTAGAGGCACAGATTTACTCTTTATCTATAATCTATGAAAATTTGAAGACAATCGGTAAAGCTGTTTAGAAAAAATAGGGGTCACCCCTAAGTGCCTCAAAAACTTTGATTTCATCAAGTATTACAGACTCTTAAGAACCCTCGGTAATATAACGGAACTCTCGTGGTTCTTCAAAAGGTTATTTTGATTTTTTTTTGTTCAAACATAATTTTCAGAAATCAAAGAGCAGGTACACAATTAAACTCATTTCTATACGAAACAATGTCACAAACTGGAGTAGAGTTAAATGTGTGCCTACTCCTCGATTTCTAAAAATGTTATTATTAGTGTGGAGGTAGGCCTCTTAATGATTATATTTGAAAAATTTTATCATATCATTTCAGGTATTTCTGACAATCCCTCCAGAACCATAAATAATCTGAAATTCTCTGAAATTTCACAAGAACCATCCTCCTACATCTTTGCTCCCACTACTCCCGCACCTCCAGCGATTCATCCGTCGTATGTGAGGCCATCTCAAGGCCAGGAACACAAGTCGGTTGGGACATCTGATGTCGAGGACGAAGTCGTGCAAAATGGCAAGCGCAGTATTGGAGTCACAACCAGGTTGGTAGACACTTGTTCAATCCTCCATCCATTAGACCCGTTCGCCTGTCTCTACTTGTCAGCACTTCACTTTTACCACCCCAATGGTAAAGCAGTTTACAGCTGCATGAAATTCCACAAGGGTGGTCTAATGTTTTATCCGTGAGAGGAGTATACATTACGATTAGGAGGACAACATGAACGATTATGACGTAGCTACCTACAGCAATGTTATCATTATCAGCAACAGGTCTCATCAAGATTATGCATTGTGTTTATGTTTAGATACTTGTGTTTTCAGTTGTCCCTTGGGTTGTTGTTGTTCTCTCAATGATTGACTAAATCTATTCAGATTTGTAGGTAGTAAAGATTGCTTTGCAACTAATTGCAAAGCACTTTGAAAACTTGCTTTGCTTTGCTCAAAAGAAGTTGCGACCTCAAGTAGATATTTGCAGATATCAGTCCTCAACACAACTAGACCGTGAGCTAATAATCTTACTTTTTAACAGACTTTAGCAGACTCTGCATACTTGCGTCGGTTGGTAAATCTGGAAATTCGTTTTAGCATTTAAAATTGTAACGAAACTTTATTTGAGCATTGTTCATTGATATCAGAAACATGTGTGTATACACATTATAGGAGATTTCCCTATCTTCTTACTAATCAAACAGAACTTCAAATTGTAGAGATTCATCAAACTGTTTAGTCCATTTATCTATTATTTTCCGAGATGTTTGCCTTACATTGTTGTAACTAGTTACATATTGAATGTGGTGTTGTTTGTCTTTGATTCTGAATTGATGAAGCGAATGGAGGTATTCTGTTTTAGTTTAAACGAGTTGGAGTATAAGGACAAATCACTCCTTCAGAAGTCAGAACAGCAACCAGGAGGTGAGTATTAATTGCAGTTACATGTAGAATCTGTGAACACTTCATTCTTCATTATGATATAAGTCAGTGTACTTCATATATTCATGCTTCGTTGTTTTGCCATTGCCTTCACTGAATGATGGCAACATAAATCGCTTTTTATTTGAATGATTAGGAAAGCTTCAAAAAAGGAGTAAATATGAAGATCCAAAGACAAAATTAATCCTCCTACGGAAGTGGTGGCCATCATTTATGTTAGGACAAGTTAACTCGTCTATAGCACTTAAAAGATTATTTCACTTTGCTTCAAATTGTAATGCTCCTAATTCTGCTTTCTTTAGGTAAATCTTCATCGGAGGTCTTTTCCATGTACCTGTCTAATCCCGTACTGTCTGCACGCGTCTCTCCCACTCCCATGCTGTCTGGGCGCGTCTCTCCCACTCCCGTGGTGTCCGGGCGAGTCTCTCCCACTCCCATGCTGTCTGGGCGCATCTCTCCCACTCCTGTGGTGTCCGGGCGCGTCTCTCCCACTCCAGTGGCGTCCGGGCGCGGCTGTCCCACTCCCATGCTGTCTGGGCGCGTCTCTCCTACTCCCGTGGTGTCCGGGCGCGTCTCTCCCACTCCCGGCTCGCCTGCTACCAACCGCGCCCCGCCCACTACACCACAGGTCCCGCCAAGCAAGATGAGTCCCGCCCACGCAGCAAGCCACGCCCGAGAGAGCAAGTACAAGAAGCCGGAGAGTCAGGACAAGAAGCAAGAGAAAGAGAACGAGGACAAGAAGCAAGAGCAAGAAGATCAGGACAAGAAGCACGAGAGAGAAGATCAGGACAAGAAGCGGGAGAAAGAGAACCAATACAAGAAGCAAGATAACCAGGTCAAGAAGCAAGAGAGAGAAGATCAGGACAAGAAGCGGGAAAAGGAGAACCAGTACAAGAAGCCAGAGAACCAGAACAAGAAGCCAGATAACCAGGACAAGAAGCTAGTGAAATGTCCGAGTCCCATGCCCAAGCCTCCCGCCGATGGAGTCATGCAGATGCAGAGAGAGCTGGAGACGACGCGGGAGATGCTGAGAGTGCAGTGTCTCATCAATGAAGAGTTGCAACTGGAGGTAACACCTCACACTAGTTGAACCAAAGGCACCGTGCGTAGACGCCATTTTTGTTGTGACATTATGACAGGTTTACAGCTCGGCAACAGGCATGCGACGCTCGATTCTAGCCAATCAGGTGGCTTAGCTTCGACACGCCGAAGCGCTGACATTGAAAGATAAACCATGTTCATTGTTCAAGGTCGGCGAGTCGCGGTGTAAACGTACCTGTACAGACAGCATGTCTAGAAGTCTGCAACGTTTGCGGGACGCAAAAAGGCTGCAATTAAGTCTTGTTGCTGCAAACATTAAATGTATCTATCGATTCTTAAATCTACTCAAGTGTGTCAAAAGATATTCTGCAAAATTCAAATGATATTTACAAAATGTTACCTAATCTGATTAGAATACTACCTAATTTGAACCCTTCGTGTATTAATTCTGAGCTTTCGAGTTATTTGTTAACATTAGATGCTAATTCAAGGCCAACGAGAGATAAAATTGAAGATCTTTCTGCCAACTTTGCCGATAATATGAACAGCTCACAATTGTTTATTAATTTCAACTTTTTTTCAAATTTATTTCAAATTTATTAACACCCACTTCTGCAGTTGTGAAATCAAAGACTCCACCAGACCAGATGGAAATGTGGTGACCTGTTGCTACTATTACGGAAATACTATATTGTTCCGAACTTGAGACCCATAATCACTAGGATGAAGTGAACCCATCCAATGATGCCACACTAACCTGCATTTGATCTTTTGTTTGCAGTTAACTGAGAAACCACCGAAACCGAATAAGTTTGTTCCACTGAGTTCCAACAAGTAAGTGTCGAGAGTCTCTGCTCTTTTATTCTTGAAAACCAGGCAATTACACCGACAAATAGTTATCTACTGCTGCATCATTAAAAACCTACTACTATCGATTCAGTTCTTGGCTCTTCATTCAACTTTCTGTACTCCATCCAGTATTCAGAGAAATACATACTGTCAGAGTAGACACTGTCTTGAAGTACAAAAAGTGTCAAAACAATGTCTTGGAATACTTAAAGAAATCAATTGGTTTTAGGATAAAGTCTGGTCCATTGTGAGTGGAGAACAATTGGTTCTGTGTTCTGGATGGAGTCCAGTACATGCAAGGCATTGATTTGCAAACACGGAAATAAAAGGGCTGTGCAAGCAAGTCTCGAGTCGATAGTCCAAGATGAGAACAACATTAAAGTAAAACTGGATTGTTTGTTCAAATTTCCATTTAGAATTTTCGTTCTCTAGTATACTATACGACTAAGCCATTAAGATTTCCAGTGTTTTGTTATTTTTCCAGGACTTTCATGACTATGATTCGTATTGTATTGTATTATTATCTTCCCAAGGATCAGT